>PITA01000329.1:216558-301646 GCA_004023965.1 Spilogale gracilis | reverse complement strand
GTGGCTCAGTTGGTTAAGCGACTGCCTTCGGCTCAGGTCATGATCCTGGAGACCCGGGATCGAGTCCCACATCGGGCTCCCTGCTCGGCGGGAAGCCTGCTTCTCCCTCTCTCACTCCCCTTGCTTGTGTTCCCTCTCTCGCTGTGTTTCTCGCTGTCAAATAAATAAAATCTTTAAAAAAAAAAAAAAAAAAAAAAAAGAAATTAAAAACTTGACTTTTATTGGGAGAGCTGTCAGACACTGAAAAACAGTGGCAAAGATTCTTCTTTTGACCAAAATTTTTAGTCAGGCTTCTACATTTTCTCCATGGCCCATCTGTGCACTTCCTTGTAAAATCCAGTTTTAGCAAGAATCCTGCTAAGTTGGGCGCCTGGGTGGCTCAATTGGTTAAGAGACTGCCTTCGGCTCAGGTCATGATCCCGGAAACCGGGGATCAAGTCCCACATTGGGCTTCCTGCTCAGCGGGAAGCCTGCTTCTCCCTCTCTCACTCCTCCTGCTTGTGTTCCCTCTCTGGCTGTGTTTCTCTCTGTCAAATAAATAAAATCTTAAAAAAAAAAAAAAAAAAAAAGAATCCTGCTAAGTCACTTTAACCTGACCACCCCCCCCCCATATCTGGTTACGCCTCAATATCTGATTGAGTTCCTCATCTTCCACCATTCCCCAGGTGATGTCTGATCACCCTGGCCTGTTTTCACAAAGAATCCTGTTAGATCAGTTTAGCCAGAACCCCCCTTACTCCTAATGTTTCTTCTTAGTAATTTTCTGTCTACTGACCCCCACCCTGCTCTTCCACTGTGAATTCCCATGTGTTTATGCTGTATTCAGGGTTGAGTCCAGTGTCTCTCCCCATCATAGAATACCATTGCTGGGGTCCCTATACCTATTGCAGTGGTCCTGGATAAGGTCTAAGGCCTGCCTTACCATCTTTAAAGAGTATTGTTGAATATTTTTTTCTTTAACAATCAAAGGGGTATCTTCATTCTTATACATAGCCTATAGGCTATACCCAGCTTTCAGATAGGTTTTGTTTGGCTTTTATTGTGTTTTGCAAATGGAATTAGTTGCCAATCCTTGAAAAATAGGCGCTATCATGTAGTAGTCCAGATTTTCCATTTTCTTGAGAAAATATCTGATGAAATGACAATGTGAGAAAGACAAAAACTGGCCGAGGCAAGATAGTGCTTCCTTTAGACTGGCAGGCTTTCTCTTACTCCCCTAGTACCTCCACAGCTGGCTTCTCTGCCTCTTGTTCTCTACCTGGAGATGTAGGCATTTGCCTTTACGTTGCTTCATTATGGTTTTCTAGCGAGTTTATACTTCCTGGTGTCACACTGCATGCATGTCCTTAAGGGCACTTCCACAGCCCTTGTTTTAAAGTATATGAATTTATAAGGATCTGAGAACTCATAAGAAAAAGGACATACTAGGTAGTCTTAAAGGAATATGGAGTGACATTATTCTGATTCTTATTGTACCAATTGGTATAGGTTTTTTCGAACTCTGACGATGCTTGATTGTGTGGATAATTATGACTAGATCTATGCATAGAGTTTTTTTATTAGTGATATGACCTAGATATATTTCTTTTCTTTTAAGATTTTATTTATTTATTTGACAGAGGGAAACACAGCGAGAGATGGAACACAGAAGGGGGAGCGAGAGAGGGAGAAGCAGGCTTCCAGCTGAGCAGGGAACCCGATGCGGGGCTCCATCCCAGGACGCTGGGATCATGCCCTGAGCCAAAGGCAGCCACTTAACGACTGAGCCACCCAGGCGCCCCTAGATAGATTTTCTTTTTTAATAATTTTTAAAAGATTTTATTTATTATTAGAGAGAGCACAAGTGTCATGAGCAGGGAGACTGATGTGGGCTTGATCCCAGGACCCTGAGATTATGACCTGAGCCAAAGTAAGACGTTTAACTAACTGAGCCACCTGGCACCCATATTTAGATATATTACAAGAAACTATAATTAACCACTGAAGAATGAAAATACCAAAATTTTGGGGAATTTTCTTTTGATCAGAGTGCATGCTATAAATGGTTCTGTATTTTTTTTAAAGTGGAAAAATAAATGGATAAGACTTTTACTTCTTAAGTACCTGAAAACAGAATTTAATATTTGAATTTGCCTTTATTTTGGCTGAATTAAAAAGGGATTAAACAAATAAAAGTGAATCAAGTAATCTAGTAGGTGCCAAGTATTTCTGTCTATAAAGTACAGCTTTACTCCCGACACAGTGCATGACTCCTACTTCTTTCAGTAAGGGAATCATAATAGTCATTCCTGTCATATAGAAACTGTTACATTACCTTTTGAAGGTTCTCAGCCATTTGCTTCGTTTGGTTTTAAGATTATATACCTTAAAGTTTAATTAATACAATGACTGAGAAATGTTTGCATTTAGAGGATGAAATTAAAATAATTTGTTCTCCTTGAACCTTGTAGAGGAAAGGTGAATACAACTAAATGAATTACATTGAAGGGATTAAGTTAGAAATTGAGGCTTTAAAGAAGTCTGAGATAAACTTTACTATCTGGGGGTTCATAGGAAAGTTAAGCATCCGTTTTTTCTTTTTTTCTTGTTTTGTTGAGTAAAGCAGGAATAAATACTGTTTATGTCTGAATGTAAAGTGATCCCAAGACACTAATGCTTATTTTCCTAGTCAGAAGTTTTGAATATGTAAAACCCAAAAACATTTGGATAAAATGTTCAAATATTTACTTACATTTTAATTAACAATTAATTGACTTCTACATATGTATTTTAAAATCACATATACAATAAATATTAATTAGAAATACTATTTTTCTCTGCTTTTAAAGTTCATTGATTTTATTCAAATTCTTCACATGTGATTCGGCACCTATGTCTCTGCCATAACAAAACCCTGTGTTTGGAGTCACTTACCCAGTTTTCCAGGACATGCCATTTCTGCTTAAGTTTTTTTTTTTTTCCTGAGGTTCCCACTTTCTTTCCTTTTTTTTTTTAAAGATTTTATTTATTTATTTGACAGAGAGAGACACAGCTAGAGAGGGAACACAAGCAGAGGGACTGAGAGAGGGAGAAGCAGGCTTCCTGCCGAGCAGGTCAAGCCCAATGTGGGGCTCGATCCTGGGTCTCCAGGATCATTACCTGAGCTGAAGGCAGTCGCTTAACCAACTGAGCCACTCAGGCGCCCCGGCTTCCAACTTTCTGATACAAATATGATTCTGCCATTGTAAATGTTATGCCAAGCATCATTTGCATAATAGTGGAACAATTATTTTTAAAATTTGTCCTATATAGGTGACTACTTTTGATCTGTTTTTCTTTAAAGTTATCTTAATAGGCTTTCACATGATAATATCCAGCATTTGCAATTGTTAATAAATAATTACTAAATCTGTTTGAAATTTTTGCTTAGAAGAGATTTTTAAAATTATTTTTAAATTTTTTAAAGATTTTATTTATTTATTTGACAGAGAGAGAGGGAACACAAGCAGAGGGAGTGGAAGGAGGGAGAAGCAGGTTTCCCGTGGAGGAAGGAGCCCAATGTGGGGCTTGATCCCAGGACTCCAGGATCATGACCTGAACCAAAGGCAGACGCTTAATGACTAAGCCACCTAGGTGCCCCCAAAAGAACATATTTTGGTCCGACTCTTGACTTCAGCTCAGGTCAGATCTCAGGGTCGAGAGATGGAGCCCAGCATGCAGCATCAGGCTCTGTGCTCAGCTCAGAGTCTGCTTAAGATTCCCTTTCTCCCTCTCCCTCTGCCACACCTCTTACCACTCTTTCTCTCTCTCAAATAAATAGATATTTTTTAAAATACCAGATTTTGTTAAATTTCATCTGTAAGTTTTTAAAACTAGTAATGACGAAGGTTACTTCAGCCTATTCTATTTTCTCTAAGCCAGCCTTTGTTTGATAAAATGTGATACTGAGATATAGATAAAAATTTGACTATGAGGGCCACCTAGGTGGCTCAATTGGTTAAGTATCTACCTTTGGCTTGCGTCCTGATCCCGGGGTTCTGGGATCAAGTACTGCATCAGCTCTGTGCTTGGCAGGGAGTCTGCTACTTCCTCTGCCCCTCACCAGTCACAAGCGGCTCATGCGTGTTCTCTCTCTCTCTCTGAAATGAATAAACAAAATCTTACAAAAAAAAAAAAGAATTTGACTATGAGGTGATTTGCTCTTTTCTGGAAAATATTCTTGGGAGAGGAAAAAAAATCTGCCTCATGTTTGAATGGATAAGATACTCACTTTCTTTTTCTTCTTTCTGTCCATGTTAGTCCTTAAATGTTTACTAGTAAAGAATAATAAAATGTAATAAAGTAGATACCTTGGGGGGAGTGGGTGGAGCATATTATTTAATGTAAAGTCAAGGCAATGTTATTAATACTGTGAGATTTTTTTTCTTATCCTAGTGCATATCACGATTATTAACATATTCATTTTTAAAGAAATATTCATATAACAAAGATAACAAGTGAGTAGATAAAAGGATATACTACGTGGTACACATTTTCTATGAATGTTCCCATAGTGGTATAATACTTATCATGTGAGATTTTTATTAGGAGGTAGCAGTTAATTTGGCAGGAGATGTTGTCCTTGTCATTTCCTGATAACCATGAACTGCACCATTAACCACAAACTACCGAAGATGAGAACAGCTGGTGTTTTTATAACAGAGGGCAATGAGGGAGATGAGAGAGCTTGGGAATATGAGAGGATTAGAATTTATCATGCTTAATGGTTTCTGTCTTGGTTATTCAGTAAAATGCCCACTTTTTTAAGAATTGAAGAAAAATGAAGTGGTAAATATTATTGCTTTCATATCACCTATGAAAAAAATCTATTGTAACATTTTGCAGGGAGGGATAACTTACTTTTACTCTGGGGCTTTCAACTTTGTATGAAAAAAGCTTATGTCACTAATATACCAAAAATAGGTTGATTCAGTACTATGTATCGTAACAATAAATTATATCAATGAAAATAATGATGAGTTATCATTTTTATCTCTTAACAGTTGAAAGAGTGGAACGAGAAAACCTTTCAGACTATTGTGTTCTGGGCCAGCGTCCAATGCATTTACCAAATATGAACCAGCTGGCATCCTTGGGGAAAACCAACGAACAGTCTCCTCATAGCCAAATCCACCACAGTACTCCAATCCGAAACCAAGTGCCCGCATTACAGCCCATCATGAGCCCTGGTCTTCTTTCTCCCCAGCTCAGTCCACAACTCGTTAGGCAACAAATAGCCATGGCCCATCTGATAAACCAACAGATTGCTGTTAGCCGGCTCTTGGCTCACCAGCATCCTCAAGCCATCAACCAGCAGTTCTTGAACCATCCGCCCATTCCCAGAGCAGTTAAGCCAGAGCCAACCAACTCTTCCGTAGAAGTCTCTCCAGATATCTACCAGCAAGTCAGAGATGAGCTGAAGAGGGCCAGTGTGTCCCAAGCTGTCTTTGCAAGAGTGGCATTCAACCGCACACAGGTATGATTAGCATTGAACATGATAACTGGTGGTTAAAAATAATACTAAGGACAGAATTGTGACATCTTTTGTATCACTTTAAAAAGTTTTTATGGATCTCAGAGCACTCATGATTAACTAATGATCCTTAGTTTGGGAAATACTGTCATCATTGATCCATACATGACCGTAATTAACTAAGTTCAGTAAGGTAACAAACATCTGTGAACCTACCACCCAACTCAGGACCCAATGTTCCTTCTCCGTTGGCTTTTCCCCAGGTATAACCCTGATCTGAAATTTTGTGGTTATCATTCACTTGTTTTTTTAAAAACTAGTTTTAGGGCACCTGGGTAGCTCAGTGGGTTAAAGCCTCTGCCTTCGGCTCAGGTCATGATCTCAGGGTCCTGGGACTGAGGCCTGCGTCAGGCTCTCTGCTTGGTGGGGAGCCTACTTCCTCCTCTCTCTCTGCCTGCCTCTCTGCCTACCTGTGATCTCTCTGTTAAATAAATAAATAAAATCTTTAAAAAAAAAATTAAAAATTAAAAAAATTAAAAATAAAAAATAGTTCTAAAACTTTTTATGCACATATAATCTATTATTTGCCTTGTTTTTGACTTCATAAAAAGAGTATCACTGATGTCCTAATTTCTGTAATTTTTTAAAAAACCTTTCAAAATATACAGGTTAGAGTTAAGATATTAATAAAATGGTAATGGATAGTTTACTCATTTTTTAATACATGTCAGCATACATGTCAGTATAATACTAAATGATAAAAAGGTAAACAGTTTATTTATGTATATCTTATTTTATTGAGGCCCTCATCTCAGAGTTTCTGATTCTGTAGTTTGGGGTGGTACCTAGAAATGTGCATTTATAACCGGGTCCTGGATAATTCTGATGCTGCTGGTTTGGGAGCCGTACTTTGAAAACCACTAATTTAGTCCTTATATGAATAACAAAAAAATTAAAATGCTAATCTCAAGGAGCTAATGACCTGGTAATTAAAAAAAAATGTATTCAGATAATAAAAGTAAAATGAGAAGTAATGTGAATAGTGGAGGAGAATAACTGTTTTTGTAATCGGTTGTAGCTCCATGAGGAGCTGGGGGTAAGGAATACTTAGAGTAAGATTAATATAGTGTTTTTAAGAGGACGTGGGTTTAAGTTTGGCCACCCGACTGATTGTAAGGCAGGAAGCTAAGCTCTGCGCAGATGCAAAGATGAAAAAGATCATGGGCCAATGCATATATGTAAACACCTAATTTGATTATGAAGTTGCTAGAAAGTTAGACCTTGAACGACAAATGGAATTTAACATGAAAAGGTGGAGAAGAAGGGTATTTTAGGCTAAAGGAATTAATGAGAAAAGTACTGAGTCAGGCAAGTTTGGGAAGAGTTGGTAGTTGATAGCAAAGCTAGATAATAAAATTTTAAAGGTGGAAACAGATCAAAAAAGGTCTTAGGGTCATGCTAGGAACTTTGAACTTTAAGAGGCACTAGAAGGTCTTATGTAAGAATATGCTGTGATCCAATAATCAGAATTGGATCCTAGGAAGATCTTTTTCTCCCTCATGACAGCAGGAGAGTAGGGATGCCATTTACAAAGCAGCCATAAGTGTCCAGCTGAAATGTGTAGAAATTTTGAACTAGGCTGCTGGTGGTGTAATGGAGTACGGAGTCAGGAAGCACTGCGGCAGTAAAGTTGACAGAAGCTGTAACCACCATAATGCCAAGGTTTGAGCCTTGTGCCTGAGAATAAATCTGTAATTACGGAAAGTATTAAGAACATTAAAAGAGATGGTTGGAGTAAGTTTAGAGTGATTATTTTGGATTAGGTTATTTTGACCCTGAAGTGCTCACCGATTTCTTAAATGAAGGTATGTAGAAGTCATTGAAAAAGTGAGTGTGGTCCTAAAAAGAGTTTTCAGGGCTAGAGAGAGAGATTAGAAATTTATTGACAGGGTCTGGGATTTAAAGAGTTGGGCGAAGGAGGAGGAAAAACCATCACCACTACTCTCCCCAGGAAGAGAGACAGAAGAAATGCCAGTAGAGGTGGGAGCAGGTGGAGATGGAAGGGTAAGGAGGTAGTAGTGGGAGCAAGAGAAGATGAGCAGCATTTCCAGAAGACTTGTCCATGTGTGCAAAACTACAACATCTAGAAGCAGGTAACTTGAACCATGCCATGAAATTGGTGATTGGTTGGGAGAGACCTTTGGCAAACTTAGAGTGTAGTTTCATTGGAGTGGAGTAAGACAGGAGCCAGAAGTTAGGAGTGAAGGAGTGACTAACTCTTGAGGATACAGAAGCAGGGGCTGCAAATTACTCTTTCCAGAATTTGGTGTTGAAAAGGAGGCCGGAACTGTGTTGACAGTTTGAATGTGATAGGGCTCCAATCTGAGAGAGAAGGAATTAGGAAGTAGTTTGGGATCTCAGCTTAAGTTAACAGGCATGAACTAGTGATGGAACCAAGTGGTTTGGTAACAGTCCCCAGGAATGCTGGCACCAGGGGAGTGAGAGAAGGGAAGAAGCACAGTGGGGTTGTTTGAGGTTTGGTGCTGACAGATTCGGTATGGCTGGAGACCAAGAGTGGGAAATCTCTTCTCCCTTGACTCTTAGCTAATTTATATATTCTATTATAGACAGACTCAGTTGACATCGTTTAAAGTGAGTTTGGAAGTTCACAGAGGTCTGCACGTGTTCCAGATATAACCCTATGGCTGTGGCAGCGGTGGCTGCTGCTGCTTCTTCTTCTTCCTCCTCCTCCTCCTCCTCCTCCTCTTCCTCCTCCTTCTTTTTGACTTAAAGTACTCAAGCAGCATTTGTGTGTCCACAGTTATCTGAACTAGAGTTATGAAAATCTCTGGTTCTTTTGAACAAGTCTATTGCATGTTATTGCTAAATACAAAGTGGAAGGAAGCATCTTTTTGCCTTTATTTTGCAGTGTGTGTGCATGTATTCTTTCATCTATCATTCATGCGCATGAATGGGCATTTCATAGCTAGCCAACATTTTATTGCCTGGTTATATACACAGTTCCTTTGGCTAAGGGTGAAATTGAAAGCATGGTTGGATTTTAGAATCAAATAGAGGATACATTTTATCCACACAGCAGGAAGCCTTAGAGAGGACTCACAGAGAGACTAGACAAAAGACACACCATGTTGGTGTGAGGGAATGCTCTGCCAAGGCCCTAGGATCTTGGAGGTCTGTCTTCTCCTGCACAATCCTTTTTGTCTATTTTTATGGATTAATGATTTTTCTTTGGCTTTGCCATCGTTGAAGTGCCAAGTTATAAAAGGTCTAATTGAAGCATGGAACACATTTTATTATTTTCCTCCTGCCATTAAATTTGTAAGATGGCTCCACCCAGAAAGGAACATTCACTTTCAATCAACATGAGTTTGAGTTCATGGGCCAGCCTTGAGGATATCAAATGGAAACTGCATAGGAATGTATGATTATTTCCTTTTAAAATTCTGTTTTTAATTTGGGAAAGCTTTTCATCCCTCTGGGATCATAACCTGTTATGTATAAAGCCCAACCTAATCAAGGTAGATGGTATTGACAGAATGACATAGTTTGAACTCAAGCTGGAGGTCAGCAGGCCGATTGTTTTTGCTGCATATCCAGTAGCAAGGTTGGACGGCTGCGTTTCACCAGCAGAATCATTAAGTGGAAAATATGGTACACAGTGCCCCATGAAACCAACCAGGGATTTTCCAAACATTAGGCCTTTTTGAGTGGAATCAGACATGTAGGGTGATATAATGATTTGCTAGCTATAATAAACACAAATTAACTTTATAGATAATAACATAAATGAATAGTTAATCTTTCGATAGAAAAGAAACTCACCATTTTTTTTCTCAATCAAGTAGAACCTCTTCTTTTAGATAGATACCTAAGGCCAATATCAGTCTTGTACTTAGTTGCTTTAGCGATATGTAATATATCTTTAGTCCACTAAATATTTTCTTTTTTTAAAAGATTTTATTTATGTATTTGAGACAGAGAGAGAGCATGTGCATGCATGCATGAGCAGGAGGGGAGGGGCAGAGGCAGAGGGAGAAGCAGACCCCCTGCTGAATGGGAAGCCTGATGAGGGGCTTGATTCCAAGACCCCAAGATCATTACCGGAGCTGAAGGCAGATGCTTAACCGACTGAGTCACCCAGGGTGCCTCCACTGAATATTTTTTAGAAATAGTTTATGATCTCTATTATTCATTTATCATCAAATTCAATAAAAAGCAACTTCATTTGCCATCCTATAGTTCATGTTCCTGGTTTTGTGCTTGATTACTGGACCAATAACAAATAGTAATTAGAGAGACAGTGTGTATGTGTATAGAACAAAATCACATGTGTAACATTCATGAGTGAAGCTAAAACTAAAAAAAAAAGCATCAGCCTAGTTTGTCATGTTTAAAACTTCTGGATGAAGAACTCAAATTCATAATAAATAGCATTTGAAAATGCCCCTTTTCCAAAGAGAAACTATTAATTACTTTGTGTATCTGATCCATTGCCACTGTAAGTGTATCATCTGGTGATAGAAAATAACAAATGAAGGAAGAGAGTTGTATTTGCAAGAGCTTGATTTTAGTACATTTTTATGTTAATCAGTGCGTCTTGAGATCATGCAATGCTAGGATAGCAAATCTTCAGCCTGGGCACCTTCAGCATGGGCATATGATTAATGTAATTCTAGATGCAGGGTATAGCAGAGCTTCTTATCCTGTCTGTGCCATCAGGATGGTGGAAGCCTGGTTTTGTCATTATGACCTTATGTAAAATATATTCTGAGCATCATCACTTTCTTCTTTATTAGTCTTTTGGAAGAAGAGGTTAACCCCACTTTTTGGGTCTCTGAGGATTTTATGACAAATGAGAGATAAGATGTTTTCTAACCTGGTCATTAATTTTCAGGCAGTCCTGGATACATTTCTAAGTGTTTCTGTTACCTATGATCACAAAGTGAGGTGGGATGGTCAGTACACCTGAGAAGGCAGAGGCAGATAACATGCCTGCTCTATTTTTGGTGTTCTAATTCTCCCCCACCCTCTGTCCCCGTACTTTTACTTCTAGAAGCTAGTGAGTGCTTCTAGCTGGGAAGTGTGTCTTCTATCCCAGAGCTCTCTGCAGAAGAGGCTGAGGCAGTTGACTGCTTAGGCTTCTTCCTCTCCCTGCCCTGCTTCTCCCACTCCCTCACCAGTTTCCCTCAGAAACACCTCCTTAATAAATCATGTGCACAGGAATCTATCTCAGGATGTGCTTTTTATCCCAGATATAGATCATTGCCACTGCTGGTTTATATTGGATTTTGGTTATATCATGAAGTAGTAGGTTGAATAAAACTGATCTTCAATATCATGCCCTCTACCTTCCAAATCTAAAGTAAGATGTCACTATGGGAATTGTATAGATGTTTTTACTGTACTACTTTCTCTTAAAAATAGTATCACAATTCTTATTGTAAACTGAATTCAATGGACTGATACTGATATTGTCTAGACTTATGGATAACAAATGTGGGGGAGAGAAAAAGAAAAAGAGAGAATGAAACTGAAACAGACATTGGATTAGAAGCCCTATGAGGTCTTCCAAACTTAAATGAAGACCACCTTTACTGAGTCTGAATGGTGAATTATGTAATTCATGTGAGTTTCAGAGTACGTTTTCTCCCTTGCCCACCCTATCTCCAGTGCTCTCTCAGTGATGCAAATGGTGTTTGTAGGACTAATAATGTCAAGAAATAATAGGACCAGTGCTCCATCTAGTTTCTTTTCTCTTTTCCCCTTTTCTTTCTTCCTTCCCTCCCTCTCTCCTTCCTTCCTTTTTTTTTTTTTTTTAAAGATTTTTACCTTCCTTTCTTTTGCAGTTCATTTTCTCTTGCTTATTTCCTGAATTTATTCTGTGTTGGCATACTTTCACTGACTAGGTCTATGGACATTAAATAAGTTGCTTGCCTATTTATGGTGTTTATATATTTGTGCTTTTTGACAATTTGATTGTGAATCCTAACCTTGAGTGTTCTTTTGCCCCGTGTCACTTTGTGGACCTAAGAAAAATTAATCAGAGGGTTGATGACAGTATTTTAAGAGACTTACTATTATCAAGGAATGGTTGTGGGATGCCGACTGACCTATAATAAGGATGGTTTCATAAAATATGTACACTGAATCTTCCTTAATAAACTATTCTCTAATTTATTTAAAAATCCAGTGACCTACATATGCATATGTTCAGAAATCTCCCATTTACTAATATTGTTTTTCCTCTGAGACCTTCCATCTGAGTAAATCTGTTAATTGAGGTAGAGGAAGCTTTGATTCAAATGAGGCTAACTCCATTGGAATGGATGCTCTGCCCCATGTGAATGGGAGGGAAATTAGGTGTGACCTATGTCCCCTCTCTGCACCAGTATCCGCTTTCCTTGACAGTAGAGGTCAGGAAATCCCCTTACACAAGGGATCAGCAGTAAGAAGTTTCTACGGTTTGAAAATGAGACTTTTGCCACATTCATTATTCATATAATAGAGTTATTTTTCTTTTTCCTCTAGCAGATTACATCATAGCTCAGAAAGTTCAGGTCCATTTTCTGTTTCAGGTAGTTCTCCTGAGCCAATTCTTGGAAACATGTTTTTAGTAGAAGCGCAGATGTGTTTCACAAAATGTGCTGTTCTGTAATAGTAGGCCTCTAATTTGGTATCTTGCTCCTTCTTTAGTTTGGTGCAAGAGTCACCGAGTTACACAATTTGTAAGCTTTTGTCGGACACCTTGCTTGAGAAAATTGCTCATCATGGTCTCATCTAATAGAGAAGAGGATTTTAAAAATCCTTTGGGAAATCATTTGGCTGACCTGTCCTTATTTGACTGTTTACTCATCAAAGACACATCATTTGAAGAAACTTAAGGCCAGGGTCATAAATACAATTTTATGAAGTGACTCAGCAACTGGAGAATGTTTTCAACTGATTGGAAAATTAGATTGAATGATGTATCAGGAAAGTTGGCAGTGAGGTCAGTGGCTAGAAATGTACATGTCTTTGTGAAATGACATGGATTTTGCTTTTCAGCTTTATTGGCACCATGTTTATAGTATATGCACCTCTATATTATGATGGTAAAAAATGTCTAAGGACTTGCTAAACATATTTTGAAGTGGCACAGTCAGGAAGAGAAATGTAGCAACAGCGTGAACATTTTAGCAACCAATATATTTGGAAATCGTAAGTGCATTACCAGTCAATTTGGGGGAGAAGGGAGTCTTATGTTTGATTTAGAGATATTTTTGGCCAAAGATAGGCTTGTTTTAATTACACATACAGTTTATGTTTGTAGAAAACTTGACCTCCAAGATATTCAGAATTATTTCTTGGCCAACCTCTCATCCCAGCCATCATTATTTCTTACTATGCAGTAGAGATACGAGTGCTCAGTGAGTCATACAGGAATAGAACACAATGTAAACCCAGGGGTCTTGACTCCATGGTCCAGTGAGCTGGTTATAAAATGACAAGGAAACCTGTGAGAAAAAGGAAGTCCATCCACTGAAAGATGGCCTTTAAATATGAAATGCTGCAGATCAGGCATGAACATGTTATTGGGTTTTGAAGCAAATAATACACCCTCTTTTGATTTCAACATTAAATTAATAAAGTAGGAAAAGATGGCCCTGCTTGCCTCATAAAATAGGCAGTCTTTCATTTCAGAACCACTGGCTTGAATTCGTAGATTTAAAGATTATAATAATATTAATATCTCTCAGGATAGCAGTGTCTCAGAGTTATTAGATGGCTTGAGAATGGCCTCTAGGTTCTCACTTTAGTTCCTCTTGTACATATAAGAACTGTCATTTACTAGCACCTTTTGGGCAATCCCAATGAAAAAGGATGGAGGAGGTACTGGCTTTGTGTTCTGGGTAGAGAATAGGTTGACTCAGTAGCTGTCAAACATCTATAACCCTCTTCTCATTTTTAAATCTATTTGAAAAAGAGAGTTTTATGCAAAATAATATATAAAGACACTCCCCATTCACAAAACTGGCACCAAACAATCAGAGGAAACAAAGATGATAGTACACTGTTCTGTCTATTCCCCTCCCTGACCAGTGTGCAAAGTTCTTAAAAATTAGTTACTGAAGTAAGTATAGAAAACTCCAGTTTCTCCATTTTCCCTTAAAAAAGGCTGCCTTCTGGGGATAGTTTTATAAATTTTTGTCACTATTTTCTAATAAGGAGTGATCAACTTATTCCACACAGATACGGAGTCTCTCTCTTCAGTAACGACTTTCTCTTATCTCTCAATATAGACCTGTATTTTCAGTGTAAAGGCCTCTGATCCTCAGTGATGTTTACAATTAAAGTAGAATTTTTGCAGAAGAAATACAAGGACCACTAGCTTTAGATGCATTATTTATATACTTTTCCACCATTGCTTATTTAAAGTAATAAGAAAACACGCAAGAAGTGTTCCTTTCTTGGCCATTGATTGAAATGATGACCATTTGGCCTGTGGTTAAGTGCATGTTTCTTCAAATAAAGCAAATTAAGTTTAAAGGCCAGAAATGCTGTGAGAAAAATATAACAGAATCAGTTTGAAGTCCATTGGAGATAACAAGGTTGTTGACATTCTGTCCACAAGATTTGTACCTAAAATTATCATTGTAGACTACAGCATTTATTTTCAAACTTCTCTGACTGTGGTACCCAGTGAGAAGCACTTTTTCCATCATCAGCTGGTACATACCCTTACTCGTGCACACATACATATGTGTGACTGTCTTGAGTTCCATCTTATTTCCACCTTTATTTTTATCAATCTATATATATATATTTTTTTTTTTTAAAGATTTTATTTATTTGACAGAGAGAAGCACAGCCAGAGAGGGAACACAAGCAGGGGGAGTGAGAGGGAGAAGCAGGCTTCCCGCTGAGCAGGGAGCCTGACGCGGGACTCGATCCCGGAATCATGACCTGAGCTGAAGGCAGTGGCTTAACCAACTGAGCCACCCAGGCACCCCTATCTATATGTTTTTAAAGCAAAGCCTTCATGGAGGAAAAAAAGCCTTCATCAAATAATACTTGTATCATATATGAAGTACTCTGGTAATTTACAGTCTATTTAATTGCATTTCATTATAAAAATTAGTTATGATGTACTAAAATAATTCTATCATCCACTAATAATTATGACCCATGTTTAAACAATGATGCAAATGAAGTCTTCTTTAAATGACTACAGAGTTACTTAAGGAAGACAAGTTGTTTACTTTTCTGAAGTATAAAATGAATGTCTTGGCTTAGTGATGAACTGGATATCCATATAGTCATTCCACTTTATATAATTATAATTAATTCAATTTTTTGGATTAATTAATTCCATTAATATAATTAATTCAATTAATTCAATTTTTATTTACATTATCCTCAATCCCAAATAATTTTATTGTGCTTCCTAAAATGTATTCTTTACATTTTCTGCTTTCTTTCAGTGAAATGTAAGTGAAGGTCCTTGAAAATTTGAAGTTGCAAATTCAAAATAAGAATTGTATTTTGATATTAGTTCTGTATTTATAAGTGCATTCATTTAACAAATATTTGCTAAGCATTCACAGACTATGGTAGGCATTATAATGGAGGCTAACACTGATTGAACTCTTGTATCAGGTACCGTTGGAAACCCTAGGGAATCCTATGTGGGAAGTACAATCACTACATCAGTTTACGGATGAGGAAACTGTGCCATAGGGAGATTAATTAATCCTTATAGAATTGAAACCCAGCAATTTTGACCTCAGCACTCACATTCACAACCACTTTAGTCTCAATTATTTTTGTTATTATAGAGCAGAAGATGAAAGACACAGTCCCTTCTTGGAGGAGGTACAAGGGGTAGACAAGCTTTCAAACCAGTAATCCCACTGTCGTATAATAAGTACTGGGATGCGTTGCATATACTGTATGAGAAAAGAAAGATGCTTTTCACCTTGGAGGTGATTGAAGTTAATGCAGAAATATTTCATTAGAAAAAAAAATGTTTGTAACTGTTTTAAGGACAAAGTCAACTCATATGTTAACAGATAGCTTTACTTTTTATATCTGAATACATTTGATACATTTGAGATATAAATATTCACTAAATGTATGCTTTTGCTTTGTTTTGTTTCATTTTTGGAAAGTACTATTTTTGCCAATGTTTTGACAAAGTAGCCAAAGCTCGTAAATTTTTTGGGCAGTTTGCCAACAGTTGTTTCACACAATACACATAGAAACTAGAAATAACCAGGGCCCAGAACTTTGTGAATGCAATAGTCATGTGCCAGGTACTTGAGGTGTTAGTAGAAACCATGTATGTGCCCAGAGCTGAGAACACCACTGGTAAATGTTTCCAAAGGGAACCTGTTCAGTTCTCTATTTGCTTTTGCTTTTTGAGTACTAATGTGTTTTAAAAATTTTGATTTAGATTGTTCAGAGACCCCCCATTCAGGTACCTAAGACTTTCTAAAGGCAAGAAGGGAAAGAATAAAGAGGGGGAAGAGGTGTTTATCAAATTGCATCTATCTTTGCATTGAGTAGGTAGGTAAAAACAAGAAAGTTGCCAGAAGTCTGTTTTTAGCTAAGTTCCTCCATTGTATGTGCTCAAGAGTGACTTGGACGAGGGGATTGCAGTTGAGAGAGCCAGACAGTTTTGGTTTCACAAATGTTTTTGCAGTACCCATTTACTTTTTGTTGCATGTTTACCGCATTCTGATGTGTCAGGGTGCACAAGTGAAGTTTTATTATGTATATCAGGAAGAGAGCTGTCTTTGAGAGAAGTTTCATTCAATAAATTGCAGAGTTAGGGTACAGGAAATATTTGTTCTAAAGTGGAGTCTGCATAAGGACCCAAATTTCAGTTTCCATTATCTTCGTGTTTACAGTAGGTTGAATGAAAAGATCTTGAGTATAATATGTGGTCCACCAGGGCCTGTTGCTGGCTGTTCAGGAAAATGAATTGCATTTGGTAAAGTATACAGATTCTGCTCCCAAGGAATTTACTGTATGATGAGGAGAAGAGGTTTTATAGTAGCACAGTGTAAGAGATGGTTAAGTGCCATAAATAGGAGATAGAACTAGTGCCATCTCAGTTCAAAGGAGGGAGAAACTATTGCCAACTGCAGTATATATACATATATATACATTTTAGTGCATTACAGTATACATTTCTACAGCAACAACATTTGTCTGCAAATGTTACTTTTGTATATAGCATTTATATTTGCAGAGTACATTAATTCCCTTTAGATGCTCAATTCCATCCACCCCCATCCTACAAAAATGTTACATGCATAGGCTGTCTTTCCTAATAAAGAGATATTGTAATAAAGAGAGATTTTATTAAACTAATGCAATAACCACATTTTCTTTGAGGATTTAACACATCATTTTTAATAATAAAAATCAAATTGTCATTGTTGTGCCCTGTATACCTTTTATTCAAATCAGCCTAAGTACTCTGGCTTCATGGCTAAGCAGTACTCTGGGGGGTGAATGGGGGGTGAGTATTTTTAGCATTACACAAATGAATTTCAGCATTCAGGTTTGTAGTGGGGTTGTAGATTATGAATATGGAACCCAGGGAAACCTGTTTATGTGAGCAGAGGGGGGAAAATGCCTCTCAGGAGCGTCTAGAAGGAAATGAGATTGGAGATTAGGAAAGGACCAATTTTGTTAGGTCAGCTTTCAGATGGTAAGATGTCAGTATTTTCTATAGCCATGCAGCTGATTCCCCAGCTTCGATAACTGTGCATTAACCAGTAAGGTATAAGAGCTCACTTTGTATGATTAGGCTAGGAATTTAGTATTACCTGATTTTCACAAAAGAATACCAGCTTTTGGCTCTCACATAAGCTGGAACCAGACATTTCAGAACTGTGTGAAAAGTAAGGCTAACAAATAAGCATGCAAACATGAAGAGTAGAGACATGGAGTAAGATGGGAAGAGTATCTTTGGAGGGTATTAGGGTTTTTTTGTTTTTGTTTTTGTAATTCAAGAGAAGTACGTGATAGATGGATCATGCTTAGGGCAGGATGAAGGGTTGGCTGATAGGAGTGACGAGGCCCCTTCAACTTTCCACTCTCCATAATTTTAATTTGTAAAATGGGGAGGGAATGATATGTGTGTCTTCAAACCTCCTGGTTGGTTATGACATCATTGTTTAAAGCAATATATAGATATGAACTAATTATATTTTCCAACTCTACGTAATACATGTTTCACCTCATCCATCCTTGAAAAGTCATAAGTTGATTTCTGAAGATCATCATTAAATAGTTATATACTTTGTTAATACATCCAACAATAAATACTTAAAATATATTATTAGGAGATGAGGTTTATGTTCTCTGAAATCTGTCTTTGTTCAGATTAGAACTCAACCCTTTCAAACCGTTTGCTTATATGATAAATGAGTATTTTTTGGTTGAGTTACTTCAAAGGTATATGTTACAATAAATATGTGAACATTGCAAGTTACCCTTTATACCTCCCACTTCAACTGCCACAAACAGAAATGTAATTTACAGAAATGAAAACAGTCTCCAGCTAGCTTGAGGCTTTTTCCAAGGGAGAGCACTAGGGTTTGCTGGGCCAGTTTCCTCAGTACACACCTGGTGTATATCACTTTAAAAAATAAATTATGCCTCATTAAATTACAATTAAATGGAATCATGATCATTTGTTTTTCTGGAAGGAAGATGTTTTGCATATTGAAAGCCTAATTTGTTGCAGGTGACAAAAAGGCTGAACAGATTATCTAATATCACTTCATTTTGGGGGTAATGTTTGCTGGTTATTTTGTGTATACTCCAGTAGTTCAGAATTATATTAATGTGGACTCTAGTATTTTCACTCAAAATGTCTTCTACTGCTCTATCAGTTTTTTGTACTTTTTAAAAAAAAATATTTTATTTATTTATTTGACAGAGGGAAACACAGCCAGAGAGGGAACACGAGCAGGGGGAGTGAGAGACGGAGAAGCAGGCTTCCAGCGGAGCAGGGAGACCAATGTAGGGCTTGATTCTGGGACTTGGGGATCATGGCCTGAGCTAAAGACATACGTTTAACGACTGAGCCACCCAGGCGCCCCTTGTACTTTTTTTTTTAAGCTTTTAAAGAAACAGAAACTTCTCTTGGCATTCTGTATCAGTCATGCTTTCTTTTTCTAACAATGTTTTAATACCAGTCCATCCCTCACTTGCCTACCCTCCTTTGCCTAGTCTCATCGTTATCTCTATATCCATGTAGTATATATATTTCAAATCCCAGACAAACTAAGTCCCACTTCTTCCAAAATGTTTTCCCTGAGTCCTGCAGTTGGCAATATGTTTACCCTTTTGTGAATGGAGCCAGCACTCATTCTACCTGGGATTTATGACATTTGCCATCTTTTACATTGTGTTTCTATAAACCATCATATAGTGAAATCTGTGGCAGTGGAATCTGTGTCTTCTTAATCTTCCCATCCCCTTCTGAAGTTCATCCCAAGTAATAAATAAGAAATGAATTAATAAACCGATCTGTCAGTTTTGGGTAATAGGTACATTGAGTTTGGGGGTTCCCTAGATAATCATTGGGAAATAGAGCCTACAAAATTACCAACAGTCTGGGAGATGTGAAGAATGAGTGTCTAAACATCTAGGCAGTAATGACCTCAGCTGTTCCTGTCGGTCCTGGGAAGGTCTGAGATGCTCAAGCTCAGTGTTCTTAGAACCCAGTCCAGGTTCTGGTTTTCTTCTTGCTCCAATAAAGAACTAAGGGCCCATCATAATCAGTTTCTCACCTGCCTCAAACAAAGCCTCAGGGCTAGTGCAGAAACTTAGAACTAAATTTTATAGAGCCAGTCATGGTGATATTTCTGAAGCATTTCTGAGTATCAGCATGTATTTTACACACTAATAATTTGGGGCAAACTATATAAAACATTGAAGAAATATGGAAATCATAAAAACGTCAAGAAGAAAGCTCATCAACAGAAATTGCAGATTCAGAGACTATCAGGTCATTTAGTTTATTGCAAATAAATATTATTTAAAATACTAGAGGGCACCTGGGTGACTCAGTCAGTTAAGCATTTGCCTTCAGCTAAAGTCATGATCCCAAGATCCTGGGATCATGTTCTACATTGGGCTCCCTGCTCCATGCGGAGCCTGCTTCTCCCTCTGCCTCTGCCTCCCTCATTGTCTCTTAAAACAAAACCAACCAAACAAACAAAATTCCTTTTAAAAATTAGCCCTAATTCTTTGTTTCATTTGTGGAGTGGAGATAACCCATATTAGCCACCAAGCTAGATGGCATATTATCTCTTGTGCTTTTAATTATTTTGTTTTTATTGAATTTTTTGCCAACATCATATATTCTTTGTGGGTACTGGAAATAATATAAAGCTTACAAAGTCCTCCATTAAAAGGCTAAGGAAAAGGCTAATTTGAGGTTCTTTTTGCCTGACTTCCTTCTTTTTTTCAGTGGCTTGTAACCCAAAAGCTATTGTGCAAGGTGTCTTTCTTCCCTGTGCAGATGTGCACTCTACTCCTTTTCAGTCAACATGTTTCCTGGTCTTACATAACCTCAGCTAACACCATGCTGGGAATTGTTATAATCTTTCCCTTGAGAAGTCTCTGTTGCCTACAATGAGGAAAATTCTTAATGACCACTTTACTCAATACTTGCAATATGTTTTAATATGATTACTGATATGAAAGTTTAATAAGCAATATCCTGGTTAATTTATTAATTTCCCTCAATTTTCACATTCTTAATATTCATGACCTTTCTATTCATAAAAGTACATCTTTCTTTTCAGCGCCCAGGCTACATTCTCTGTATCTCGGGCTGCGTAATGGGAATGTTCAAGTGACACCTCCTGCCCGGCTGGGTGATAATTAAAATGCCAGACAATACAGTGGCAGGGGCTTTAGCAATATTTATGTGAGATAAATTACTAATTCATGTTCTACTCAAGACAGTTTTGATATGATAAACATTTACTTATTTTGATAATTAGATAAGGTGGTTTGTGGTGTAAATTATGCCATACATTTTCTTCTGATTTCCCCCCCCCATGATGATTTTCAGCTAACTAAATAAACTCACTCTACATTCATGAGCCTGCCGAACCTGGATTATATTTTAAAAAATTCTGGTTTAAATAGTGAAGAGTGTATAAATAACCAAAATGAAAAAGACTCAACAAAACAACTAAAACTCTTTTTGTGCTCACCAGTTAGCCACTTGTTATTGAAAATGTCTGAGGTAAAAAAAAATCTGCTTTGGGACCATGGCTACACAGATGAGACTTTAAGTAAATAATTTAGAACAGTGTTCTCATTCTCTGGGGCCATCCATGGAGGCAGCGCTGGCCGCCTTGTGGGTTTGAGACTTTATCTTCAATTCAGCAAATGAAACCGAGGCAACAGTAGATTCTACCAGCCCCTTGAAATACAGACATTGTGTCTCATTTACTTTAGAAATGATGCTGATGAGCAAAACCATTGACAAGGATGCTTTGTCTTGATTTTTCTTAGAGACGGATTCATTTCCCTATAAAGTTATCCAACATGTAAAAAAATTTAGGGGAAGGAACTCCACAGTTTCTGTGTGAGTTAAAAATAAAGTGAACCAAGCCAAACAAGAAACAAGTAGAAGACCTTGGAATAATTCTTTTTTATTGATTAGGAATGAACAAACTTGCTATTTTGAACCTGGTGCCTTAGAACCAGAGTTTTTGTTATTTCACCATTTTTTATGTAAGCTCTTCACTATAATATACTTAACTTGCAAAAATAATTTCACAGAAGAAAACTTCTACAAATTTTGCCTTTGAGATACCATAATTGTCATAACAAGCATAAAGAATATATCCATGTAGACCCTAAAATTCCTCCAAATTTGGTAGTCTGAGATTTATTAAAATGCTAAAGTTGCTTATGCTAGAGAGAGAAAGGGAGAGGAGGAGGAGGAGGACGGGACCAACTCATCCTGTACGTGCAGTATCCATTATTAAAGAAAGGTCAGAAAACATCAGTCTTGATGTCTTATTGGTATTGATTTTAAATCCACTTCCCTCCTACCTTCCTATATATTAATTTGGAGATTTTTGATCTTAGGACAAATTCATTATTAATATTTCAAGTTGCTTAATACAAGTGGAATGTGGGATAACTGAAGGCAAAACTGACTTTTAATATAAAAAAAAAAAAATCCGTACCTATATTGTATAACATTTTCTGAAAAACAAATGTTTCTCTTGGTTCTAAAAGCATGATAAGGAATCTGGATTTTCTTACATTCATTTTATTGAGATAGTATTTTCACATATATGTCTACCTTTTCCTTTCTTTGGGCATGCGTGCTCACAGACACACGCTTATTAACATTTCTTCTAGCTTCATTGTATGGCATATTTTGTTATTTGAAAAGACTTCTCTAATCAAAGCAACATGACACCCATGTTGCAGAACTGTCATGTGTCATACCACTTGTCAGTTTCTTATAAATTGTCTTACATGATATTATAAGTGGTCATTATCTTCTTAGAGTGCTGATAGTTGTGTGATGAATGTTCTTGTGACATTTGCTTCACTACATTATAATGCTTTACTTGTTTGTAAAAATTGCCTCTCTTATCCTGAAGGATTCTGCCCACGCAGAGGTTATATTCTTCTTGCACCCAACACCTTTTTATATTTAAGCCATATTTTACAAACTTGATAGTGTTTTCTTTGCCTTAACATTCCCTTCAGTGGAAATGTCTTTGCTGTCTACTTTTCACAATTTGGAAATGCCCCATGTGTTTTAGATACAAAGGTTAATGTTTTAGCTCTTCCTGGAGGATAATCCTAGACTCTGGTCTCACGTTGCCCTGAGAAGAGATGTTCTGAGTTGCAAGTGTTAAGTGATGCCTCTGGGCGATAATCTAACGGGAGTACAGAACAGACATGTTTTAGCTTTTGCCCAAATTGCTTCTGTGTTCCAGCCCTTTTCTTGAGTGCATACTACTTTTCTCTAGACTCATCAGCATTTTCCTTTTCTTTGTGAGCTCCCTGCCATCAGCGCACATGAAAACACTAGCTTCCTATTTAAAGCTTTCTATATGGATGAGTCAGATATTCAGAAATTATCTGAGCCTATACATGGCATTCTCTCATGTGTGCTCTGATCCCTCACCAGATGTGACTATATTTCCATTTCTTTAATGGTGAGATTAGCTCTTCCCCCTCCTGGGGGGGGGTGGAGAAGTTTGTGGGGAAGTATATGCACCCTCTTGTGCATATACAAAGATATCGGTTATATATGTGAATTGGGAAGCTATCAGAGGGTTAACACAAGTTATGGCCAATTACTTGGTGTCTTTTTTTTTTTTTTTTTTTTTTTGTCATAAGAAACATCTATATTGAAAACAGTGGCCGGTCACACAGAAATTCAGCCAAACTTTTTTTTTTATTTTTTTAAGTCGATGTAAATCTCCCATGCTGTTTAAATGTCGGAACTAAATTTACCAAACTTGGCAGATTTGTAAAGCTGAGCAGGACTGCCAAGTGTTCCCAGTTTCAAGCAGAGAGAGTTCTAACAGTTCCTGAAATACTTGTAGGAGGCACCTGGTGGTAACTGCAGTTTCACAAGCCTCCCGAGCGCCTACCTTGCTAACTGGCATTTCTGTATGCTGACGATTATTACAGTGATGATAAAGTGTCAGAATAGAACAGTCCATAATAAGGCACAGCCTGGAAGGCAAGCACATTCCCACAAAATCTTCCGGCTGGAGAACCCTCAGCAATTAGACTGAGGTTCTTGACATCACTGCCAGCTGGTTACACCACACAAACAAAGGGGGAGCGGGGTGGATGATGGAAACCACACACGTACCTGCAGATGTGACTTGGCCTGTTTTTTTGTTTTTGTTTTGTTTTGTTTTGTTTTCCATTTAATCAGGGATTGTTGTCTGAGATTTTGCGTAAGGAAGAAGACCCTCGGACAGCCTCTCAGTCTCTTTTAGTAAACTTGAGGGCCATGCAGAATTTCCTGAATCTGCCGGAAGTGGAGCGGGATCGCATATACCAGGACGAGAGAGAGCGAAGCATGAACCCCAATGTGAGCATGGTCTCGTCAGCCTCTAGCAGCCCCAGCTCCTCCAGAACCCCTCAGGTGAGACGTTTGCTCCACTGACTTTTCACTCTTGGCCTTGGAAACATTTTGCCTTCACTAATACTGTGTTTCTCTCAAAAACTAGGAGACTTAATTCAAGGATTTCTTGATTCACTGATCATGTTGGTCCACGTCATATAATAGTGGTTATCCTTTACTGTGTCATATGGGATTCCTGTCCCTTTAGAAAAGTACTTTCTTCCACACAGAAGGCATGGGAGTGGGTGGATGGTAGGCTCCAGAATGTTTACATATAGCTGCTTAGTTATCTAAGATGGGGCCAGGGGATTTGAGTTAAAGCCAAGTTTGCATAGCAAGAATGCTGCTTTTCCTTAAACTATATACTTAGTGGATACTGGGTGGAGGGGTGTTGGGGGCTGTTGGTTAGGGTTGGGGACTGGGGACAAGCAGAATAGTCCAAACTCTTCTTTATGCAATCTAAAAAAAAAGACAAAACAGGATAGAAATCTGTGTATGCAGTGGCTGGATCAGGGTGTTTAGGAAATCACTCAGTGATCCCTTAGAACACAGTAGTGGAAAGTAGGCCTTAATGGTTTTCCTACCTAGGGTGATCCTCCCTACAGAACTCAGTGACTCAGCTTTCCTTCCCTCCTTTTTCCACACTTCGGAAGGTTTCTGATCTGGTCTTCCTGCAAACACATACATGGAGTAATGCTGTGTGCTTCAGAGATCCTAATTTTATAAAGGGGTCAGTCAGCCAAGCAGTCTCTCCAGTTCACATCTGAGCCCATTTATTTGCAGCCTACTTTCTATTTCCCCCAAACTTTTACTAGTCAATAGATTTATGATAAAGCCTTCTCATTCACTGTTGCTAGGATGGCTGCAAGTTATATCTCAAAACAAATATTTAACAGGTACCCATTTATACAAATCAGGAAAAAAAATGGGTAGTTTGAAACCAAAGGTCTGTCTGGTTTTTTGTTTTGTTTTGTTTTGTTTTGTGTTTTTGTGTAGATACTATAATGTTGGTGTTATGAGTGTTTTATAGTAAGTTCCAAGGAACTGATTAAATGTAGAAACAATTTTATTCTAGTAGAAATATTTGAGCTTTTTCAAGTATATCCATTTTTTTCACACATTATAATTTTTTTCTGTTCTGCAATAGATTTTTGATTGAAGATCATTTCCTATCATGCAGTGCCAAATTGTGATACGTACACTTTAGTCTTTGGTGAATTATGGGTTTTAGTTACTGTTAAACCAAAAATAAGTCTCTTGACTGCTTACTTTGGATGAATATAACCAAGCTTATTTCTTTTTATTTATTTTTTTAGAATCTTGGGGCATACATATTGAGCTATTGAGTTGGATGAGTTGTTAATTTGCACTAATATTTACTTCTATTAAATTCACCAATAATTTTGCCACTTTCGAAGCCCAATAAATCATTATAGAGAGTCCAGCCATGCTTCATGGCCATTAACCAACTCAGAAAGTCACTTCTACTTATTAGAAAATAACTCAAGTCTCAGTAGTTCACTTTCTGCTTCTTTGTAGTATTTTTCTACACCTTTTCTTCGACACCTTTTCAAAAACCTGATAGCTTCCAGAGTCAGACCAGTTTACCAGGGGAAACAATCAGGGTCAATATTTTGCTTTATTAAATAGCAGAAAAATCACATCTAGAAAATTTCTGGGTAGAAGTGCCCTTTATGGACAAGAATAGCAGGGAAATTGACCACTTATTGTCACAGTTTTGAGATTTCTGAAAATAAATATAAAATCTTTTTATCAAAATATTTTTGAGAATACAATCATGATTTTTACATTCTCTGAAACTTTCTTCTTTTTCTGTTAAACATTAAGAAAAGGAAGTTATTAAAGTCTTTTTGGTTTTTTTTTTAAAGATTTTATTTATTTATCTGACAGAGAGAGACACAGCGAGAGACAGAACACAGGCAGAGGGAGTGGGACTCAAGCCAGGGGGAGAGGGAGAGAGGCAGAGGGAGAGGGAGAGACAGACTCCCCACCAAGCAGGGAGCCTGATGTGGGGCTTGGTCCAGGAACCCTGTGATCATGACCTGAGGTGAAGGCAGCTGCTTAACGACTGAGCCTCCCAGGCACCTCCATTAAAGGCTTTTAAAACATTTTCTGAGGCGCCTGGGTGGCTCAGTAGGTTAAAGCCTCTGCTTTTGGCTCAGGTCATGATCTCAGGATCCTGGGATCGAGGCCTGCATTGGGCTCTCTGCTCAGCAGGGAGCCTGTTTCCTCTGCTCTCTCTGACTGCCTCTCTGCCTACTTGTGATCTCCCTCTCTGTCAAATAAATAAATAAAAATATTAAAAACAAAAAACATTTTCTGGTTACCTACTTACTCCAATTTCTTTACATATACATCTCAGTAGTAAAAATCCTTAGTAAAGCTTTCCTTGTGAGAACAAACATTAGAGGATCATCCACTGATGAAGCCTTTAGTTGGAGTCAGCAATCTAGAACACCCAGGCAGCCTATGTAGGTTGATGGAGATTATTTCTCAGACCCCATCAACACTTTATTATGGTTTAAAACAAGTGGAAGAAATTTAAAATGTTAAATTAAACCTTCAAATTCCCTTCTCATAATCTTTTGAGTTGGCCAGTATTTCTTGATATACTTAATGACAAAACAACAATATAAAGATAAGAATGATCATTTATTGAGCGTTTGCTGTATATCAGGTACGGTGAGCATTTTGCATGAATCCAGTCCTCACAATTTTGTGTTGCTATTCCCATTTTACAGATGAGAAAACTGAGGCTTTAATGGGTTAAATAATGTGTGTAAGGTTGCATAAGTGAATGGTAGAGCTAGGATTTGAACTCAGATTATTTTGATTGCAAGGTATGAGCTTCTAGCCATATATTATAGTGCCTTGAGGGTTTTGTGTTAGCCCTGAGGGTTCTAGAGATGATTTGACCAGTCAAGTAAGATGAGATAATGAGGCTAATGAAGTTTCAGTTGAGAAAGCCAGGATTGATATGCTAAAATATGCACTTAACAGGAAAAGCTCTGTGGATTAAGTAGAAATTTTGAGAAGAAAAAAAAAAAGGAAGAAGAAGAAGAAAGAAAATTGAATTATCATGGGAAGACCCCAAACTAGAAGGCAAGAAGATGTTTGTAAAAATAGGAGATTTTGGAGGTGGGCTAGCACAGTATCCTGAGCCTATGCTCTGGAGCCAAAAACACTTGAGTTCAGATCACGGTTCCTTCACTTGCTGCTGCATGTCATTCCAGCAAGTTGAGTATTCTCTTTTCTTTTCAGTTGTCTTCCTCAGTAAAATAGAAATAATAAAGTCCGATTTACTGGGGTCGTCAAAGGATTAAATGAAATAACAAAAGTAAAACACTTTCTGGGGTGCCTGGGTGATTGAAAAGTACCACCTACATTATAGTTATTACTACTTTGAGGTAATTAGAAAATAGTAGGAGGCAGGGAGAGAAGACAATGCAGAAGTCACTGAGCACTGCTAGGAATGAAAGCCTTCATAGCAACTTGGGGACCTTAAGGCCAGCTTTAAGATGCTACAGAGCATGACCCCACAGTGTCCAGACTGCATGCTGTGTCCAATCTTCATGCTGCTTATTTGGCAGGGGAATACCTCAGGGCATCCATAGAGGGAAAGTAATGATCAGTTTGGGATTCTAGGGTCAGTGGAGACAGAAAAATATGCAGTTTAGTTCAAATCAGGCAGGTGTGCTCAGGAACCAAAAATCAGGGGTGACTTTTCTTGCAGTCCTGCGGCTAGGAGTTCTGAGAAGGCTTCCCAGCCCCCTCCCATCACACACCAGAGTAAATGCTCCTGACAGTCTTTTGGATCATGGAGATGCAAATGTTTTTGGGTTATCGTAACCCCAAGAAGTACAGACACCTTCTGTATTGTCCTTCATTTGTCTCTGAAGCTGATGGGAAATCATTCAATTAAAACGAGCACAGCAGAATACATAAAACCACAATATGAGTTTAAGGAAATGAAAACGGCACATCAAAGGCATTCTGAAGCCTAGTTTTATGAAATGAAATTTTGTTTCATTTCCACTGATTTCCTAGGTGAAATTAGGTGACTGTCTGGGTAGCATAATGATGATAATGAGGGGAAGCCATACATACTCAAATGACATGTGTAAAGGCTTTAATAAAGAATGAGACAGACTCAGGGGAATGCATTAAATTGAGTAATAATTTATTATTTAGAGACTTCTACCCATTTACTCATTTTTTCTGGAAGAATTGGCTCTTCCTCCAAGGTGGGCCGTTTTTAGAAAGAAAATGTAACTGCGTGTGTGTGGTGTGTGTTCTGCATTTGCTTGTTTTGCAGTTAGGTGATCTCTCACAGTTTGGTGCCCAGAGTAGCCATCCTACCTGAGAACTGTCTAGGATACTGTGAGGAAAAGAACAGGGTTGACAGGACTCTGCATGTCCTATAGGAATGCACCGCAATTATTTCCAATCACAATTAACCTGATTAGAATAATGGACAGGAAGTGTCCCTTTGTAGCTAATGCAGTTTGGCATCAGCTGACTGAAATCCTTTGATAATTTCTGCACAGATGGCTGGGCTGAATGCAGCACTTTTTAAATTATTATTTTCATGGTCTCTTGGTAGGCCAAAACCTCGACACCGACAACAGACCTCCCCATTAAGGTGGACGGCGCCAACGTCAACATCACAGCTGCCATTTATGACGAGATCCAACAGGAGATGAAAAGGGCCAAGGTGTCTCAAGCCCTGTTTGCCAAAGTGGCTGCAAATAAAAGTCAGGTGAGTGGTTTTTTAAAAGAGCGAAAGCGAGGGCTGGAATTAGACCATTCTCCTCCTCCCACCAATAAAAATACATCTGTTCCTATAATAATAATAACAATAATAATCCCTAGGGAGCCTGTCATGTTCTACAGTTTGCTTTTATTCCCACTGGTGTTCAAAATAGAGACTAAGCTAAAACCCAGATTTTTTTTCTTTTAAAGATTTTTTTTTTCTCAAAAGCATCAGCCTTGAATGCTTTCTCTCATAATTCTATGCAGTGCTTTATATCCCCTTTCTTTCTTTCTCTCTCTCTCTCTTTAATTTTTTATATTTGAGCAAAGCTTAGCATGTGCAAAATAGCATCTTCCTGAGACTCAGTTGGAATCTTGTCTCATCCCCTCTGGTGTTCCCATCAGGGGAACTGCTGACTTTGTTATAATAACCTCTTTTCTCCAGCCCTAGAGACACCTTGCCATGTCAGGTGTTTCTTTTATGTGTAAAATACAGTTGTTTTTTCCAGGAGAAAACACATGTTGGGGGGGGGGTCCCAGAATGAGTGCTAAAATTTGTAACAGAAAAAAACACAGAAGCTTATCTAGTACAATTTCTCAGTGCCGGGATTGTGGGGAATGGAATGCTCCAGGGAAAAGGGTAAGCAGATGCTTAGGTTTTTTTATTTCTGAAAGCAGCAACAGTTGATGGGATCCACTATCCGTCTCAATTCGTTTAAAGGGATACCTACTATGCTATCCTAAAATGGGTTACATTGAGGTGCTTAGTTATTTATCCCTAGGATGAATAATTATCCAGTGTAGGGTGGAGGAAACAAAAGTTAGCTGAAGCATAATTTTGAGAATCCTTTGATTCTGAGCTTGATTTCCTCTGTGGCCTTGCATGACAAATGTTTTCATCCCACATATGTAAATGGTAAAATGGTCCAGCATCTCCTTAACAGATCTTCTGTTGTATGCTGAAAAGAAAGGGAGATACTGAATATTGTATTTCTATTAAGCAGGAAGGTTTTCAATGACAAATTATCATTTTTAAAATGATAGCTAAATATTGTATTTAGACTAATTATATTGTTTTGGGATTAGCCTTTTTTACCTCTAGTTTTACAGTAACCTTAAGTTATTTTTCAGCTGTTGATATAGAGAAAGGAGTAGAATATCAAGGAATTTTGGAGAGAACTGAAATACTCATTTTCCTTTTTAATTGCAATGTAGTAATTTTCCCAGGTTATTCTTACTCTTCGCTCATCAATGAAACCATTGAAATACAGTTTGCTAAGATATGATGTCCAACCATAGTATGAAATACATGAAAAGAAAACACCATAGAGCCTTCCTTAACTGTTAAATGCATAAAATCCCATGTACCACATGGCAAAATATAATGAGAGTTGGAGCTGTTAAACGAATAAAGCTGTTAAATGCATAATGCCACTTGGCAAAACTACTGTGCATTTAATGGTTTTCCACTGTGTAATAAAGGACATATGTGGTAAATGTGCAGTGAGTATAAAAGCTACACAATTGATTTTGCAAACCTACCCCTTAGTTGTGACTTGATGTAAATATCAAAGTTTCACTCAGTCCTTCTTTCATAAGCAGCTTTGAAGAAAAACTGAAGCCCATCGTCTGAGAGCTTGATTCAAACTGCCTGTAATCTTTCTGTTGACTTGGCACTACGGCTTTTGGAAATGGCAATGCCTCCAGCCTCCCCAAATAATTCAGGTGGCTGATTGAAAGCTGTATCTGCCAGTTGGCATAAGCTTGGCTCGCCAAATTTTTGATCCCTCCTGAAGGACTCAGTAGTCCCTCTTTTGTGGAATCTGGAGGAAAATGTAGTTCTGAGAATTAATATGTTGAAGGGCGTGATTGAACCTCAGTAGAGATAAGATGCTTTAAATTTTACCTTTTATCATTGGGACAGTGACCTCATTCTCATTTATGAATGGGGAACCTTATTGTAGAGAGATAGCCGAAAAGATTGGCAAATCAGGTGTTAATATTTTAAAAAATGGTACATCCCAACAAAATGAACTTACCTGATACTTTCAAAGGCAACTTAACATCAGATATTCACTCCCTTTTGTACATACCAGCATTTACACAATAAAGAGCATATTTCATGAAATTAATTGTACATTTTGATACCTTGCACATGTATTTGGTGTATATTCATAAGGTGTGTGTGTGTATGTGTGTGTATGTGTGTGACTAATAGTGGAACTTTGGCCAAAGTAGCTTCTCCAAGCTGCAGTGGGAAGTGGGCACACCCTTTTATTGGATTGTGAGGACAGGGAATAAAAAGATACTCTCTTCCACTCCTGCATTTTCTTTCTTCCCTCTCTCTATTCCTTTAAAGGAATCAGAAGTTCTTGGGAGTGAAGCAAAAGAATAGCAAGGGCTCTCTTCTCTTGGAGGTAAAATTAGAAGAACCTTTAATTAGGAGCTCTTGTGACCTGGCATATGTTTGGAACATTGAAGGCCAGTTCAAATATGTGTAGCAACCCTTTCCCTTCCATTTTATATTTCTTTTACAATAGAAACACATATTGCATGGAGCACTGAGTACAGTACGTAAACAATGAATTTTGGAACACTGAAAAAATAAAATAAAATAAAATAAAATAAAATAAAATAAAATAAAATAAAATAAAAATAGAAAAAAACCTTATCCACTCTTTGGTGTGAATTGCTGTCATCAACTATTAAGAATAATACCTATAACTGTGTGTTAGGAAAGCTTTGAATGAGTGTTAGAAGGAAAAATTTAGAGAGATAAGGGTTATGGGCCAAGATGGCCCCAAGGGCTATAATGTTTAAGACCACAGTGGCACGAGGGCTTCAGAAAAGGGGTTGCAGAGGTAACAATCTTGTGCAGTTTCGTCTGTGGTCCCATTGGTGACAATATACTTATTACTGGAGTGAGTGTGTGTGTGTGTGTGTGTGTGTGTGTGTGTGTGTGTTGTATGGAAATGCCTTTGTAGGCCTCTTTGACCAGCCTAGCTCTAGCTCCTTTGTTATGCATGGCCGGGCTATCATCCCATTCCTCTGAATGTCTCCTGTTTGCCCTTGCCCTTCTCTCCCAGGAAGAGAAGGAGCCAAAGAAGGGCAAGCAGAAGAAATCAGTAAGAGGAGAAGATATGCTTATGCCTATAGGTTTATTTCGCCTTTAACTTTTCCTTCATTTCAATTTAGGATCTGTGTGTGTGTGTGTGTGTGTGTGTGTGTGTAAATTCTGAGGATAATCTTTTTTTCTTCAGAATGTTCAGATTGTTGATGGTCTTCATGAGAGAGAATACACTATAGTCAGTGATTGTTTTTTTGTGAAATATGAGACCTTAATAGGAAGGGTCCTTAGTAGGAGCCACAATTTAAAAATCCTACAAGACATTTTCTGGTCACTTCAGTATGACCCTTACAGACAACAGGCCAGCAGGGAATGAATGCCCCAGAGGGCGGTCTGAGTGGCTGCAGGAGCTCCTTGCTCCTCAGAGCTCCTTGTCATCTCCCTGTTCTTCTTACACTCTGTAGGGTGGCTCTTCCTCTTCTTCCCTAACTGAAGCTTATCGCACATGATCTGGAAGTGGAAGTCCAGGGAGAGGCAGCGCAGTGGCCTGCTGCAGCCCTCCAGGGCCGGTTGGGTGCTTTGTGACAGCATCTTCAGCCCCATTTCTTTCCATGATACCTACTGCTCCTTTCCATAGAAACGAATTCACTGTTTCTCATATACTGACCTCATCTTTTGAGAGTTTACAGTACTTCAGCTCATAGAATGTAGACTTTGATCTAAAGTTGGTGTCCTGTTTTTGTTTTTGTTTGTTTTTTTTGCAGAGAGAGTAAATCTTTATTGTTTGTGTGCCCAGAGACCCAGCTCTACTTCTGTAACTGCCTTTCCCTACTAGGTTTGGGTGAGAATAGAGTAAGTAGAAAAAAGGGAAGGGGCTTATTTCAATTTCTGTTCTCCCTTTTCCCCATTTAAAAAGAAAATAGAAGCCAACAAACAACAACTTTAAAAAGGCAGTGGGTTTGCTTCCCTCTTTTGGGGGGGTGGCAATGGGGCTTGCTTTCTGCATGAAGACGGTAGAGGAAGGCTGGCACACTACAAGGAGGAGAGATCAATAACCTGGCTGTGAAATCTCAGATGCTGGTGAGGACAGGGCCAGCCCCAGAGGAAGTCATCTGGGAACAAAAGGACCCATGGGACTCTCTGGTGAGATGACATATCCCTGCCGAGATTTAAAGATCCTGGAGTTCCCCTCCCTGCCACACACACTTTCCCAGTCCCACAAGCTGCAGGAGCTAGCGCCAGGATGAGGGATAGGAGAGTCCTTCTTCCTTCTGCACAGAGAAGTTAGAGAAGGAGCCATAATCATGATCCCACTGCAGCTGGGGAAGATGAGGCTCTGGCCTCCAGGACACAATTCTGAAATCCTTGTCCCCATAAAAGCTGTGATCTCTGTGGTGATTGGGTTTCAATATGTTCTATGCTTCGTGTACATTAGGATTAAGTAGATTTTGTGTACTGATCTTTATTCCTTCCTTATCACTTACGTTTCTTTCCCCCAAAAAAGTGTTCTATATTCCTACTGACTTAATAAATTGTATTCCTAAGTAGAAGAGTACTTATGCTTTAGATGTAGATTGCAAATTCAGATTTTATGAACTTTCTTCCCTATCATAAAATCTCTCCTAATAATGGTCTAATTTGCTTAACAGGCTGAATCATTTAAAATACGCAGCTCTTCATGGCAGGTCCTTTAAAATAAATCAAAAACAAAGGAAAGGCACACAGCTTTACATAAAGAAAAATAATGGATATATTATTTGGTTTGTTTCTTTTATTGCTCTTTGCTGTTGGAGATTTTAGCACATTCAGTATGTGTGTTAACATAGTCAGGGGGTTACCACGTTCATCTTTGCTTTTGTGTTTCTTAAAAATGTCCTAGGCACAACTTAGTTGTGTATATTTCTTTTTTAAAGAAATAACCTCTTATGTTATGATTACTCAAGTAATAGCATCCTTATATTTGGAAATGTAGAAAATGAAGGTAAAGATGAAGGTAAAAAATGAATCACCTGTTATTCTACAGTGCAGACATAGTTACTGTTCACCTGTTAGAATCCTTCTAATGTGTACTATGTGCATGGATGTGGATGTGCATGTTTATATCCCAGTTGAGATCATACTATACAACGCATCATTATGTGACAAGTTAAAACTATAATTCCTATTTTTAAGCCAACTTTTCATGTAGGAGAGTAAATTTACAAAGTATAAAATATTACCTTTTATCCCATTGCTAGTTTCTTAGCCTTTAGAAAATACTGCACAAAATCAAGGTTTTACCACTTTGCTTGAAAAGATGTTTGCCATTTCTCTTATTACGTTCCCTTTATGGAAATGGCTTTATCAGAGCTGGGATAGCTCTGGCTGTTGGAAGGAGATGTTTGGCTGCCCCATCTCTCTGGTATGAAAAGTGACAGGAAGTAATAACCATATGATGCCCTGTGTAAAATGAGTCTGTGGTCTCAGTCTCACTCCTAATGATTTCACTTTTGCCTTATGTCATATTTAGCACATAAGGCAGGTTAAGATGAGGTGATCTGCAGCCTAGCCTGAGTGGCTGCCCCTTCCTGCTGGGCAGGTTTCTTTGTAATGTGATCATATTGACTGCCCATCAGGGAGTAGTTTCTACTTTTGTCAGTTGGGGCCTGTTTCCTACAATTTCAGGGTTATCCACCAAATTTAAATGAAAAAAAAAATGCATTTACACTACAGTTATTATTTGAAAAAAAGTTTTTATGCCAAGTAGTGAAGAAATTAGATTTCTCAACATCCCTAAATGCTAAAACTAAAGTAGGCAGTCAATACAATGATATTTAAGTGTCAAATGGAGCCCTTCACTCTCTTGCCTTTTTTTTTTCTCAGCATAATCTCAAAAGATTACATTCTGTTGAGAGATTATCAGCAGAAATTCCCTCAAGATCTCAGTTGTTATATCAACCTTATAGTGAGAAATTGGGTTCTTTTTACTATCCCTACCATTAATTATGTTACTGTTTCATGCCTTAAGATGACTTTTAAGGGAGCCCATAATTAATGAAGATTAATCATGGAGTTCATATGCAGTTCTGAAAATGTCAGATACCTTTACATATCGCTCATGTTTTTATATGACTTTTAAACATATCTTTAGCCACTGCAGAAATCCTTGAGTTACGGTACTTTGCCAGTTCATGACATGGCACCTTTGGAAACTTGCATGTAAAGCAAATCAGGTTAACAAGTTAAAACTACTTCTCCAAACTTCTCCCAGCACATGGGATTAAACAGGGTTCTTACAGTTGGAAAATGTTGGTGCCTATGAAGAGTTCCTAGCACTTTGCTGTATAAACTGCTGAATCATGTTCCTTTGACAGGGCCAAGACCAGGGTAGGCAAGCTGGTATAGATTTTTAAGGAGGCACATGCTTTTAGAGCCACACTCCTTAAATATTGCCAATTAGTTGTTTGCTTGCCTCACTCTGGTCTCAGCTCTGATCTTTCATACACCCCCCAGAATCTCATTCATAGTTTTCTGCTATGTCTGTTTTTTTTCCCTTGTGCACTTACAAGTTCTTGAGGCAGTTTGCAAAATATATAATATTATGTCACAGGTATGCAGAATTTGGACCTGAAGTCAGGAACTGGAAATATTTGGTTGTTTTCTGCTTCGTGGTTCAGACTAGCACATTTTGCCATTAATACCTTTCTAGTATTTAAGTGGAGAAATACAAGATTCAAGATCCATCTTTTTGACAAAAATGGGTGGCTTTTTCAGGTGCATGATTCCATGTATGCATGTATGTATCAGTGTACATATTTGTATAAAATGATAATGAAATTTCTACATTATTATATAGCTGTGTCTATCCCGTATAAATTCGGTAGGGAGGGCAACAAGATTTTATGAAATCGCCTCTTGTCTCGAGACCTCCATAACAGAAGTTAAGGAGTTGCTCTGAAATAAAATTTTCATTACTGTCAATTACAGATTCAATCTTTACAAACACATCCATAGAAATGTGAGTGACATGCCCACAGACAGCTGAAAATTGGTCCCCGTGAAAATAGTTTGGAACTTGGTATATAGTTTTTAAAAACACAAAAAGAAGCAGATCATTTTTACTTATCCCATTCAAGGTATAAAATAATTAACCTTGAACTGTAACCAAATGCTCAGCACAAACCTTTTTCGAGGTTAGATGACCTCCTCATCAGGGAGTCCCTGAAGCCCTTGACAAGGCTCCCTTGCAGTGTGCCTTTTATCCATTTTAGTGTTCTTGATTAGGTTATCTTGAATCATTAGGGGGGTTATTTATTTTAATAGACACTTATTGGATTCATGAAAAGAGAATTTGGTGACTAGGAAACAAGAGCTGAATATTATCTGGCTCATTTCACACTTCAGAAGAGTCTCAACCAGCGGAAGAGAAATCCTTTCACAGTTACCAAAGTTTGTTTGGGGACTTTATGTGCTTCCATTTAGAAAGCGCCTGTCTGTGGTTTTAATAATGTGAATTTTCTTTTGAGACACTCAGAAAACATTTCCTTTTGGTTACATATGCTGACATTTTCTGTATTGAGGACGTGGGTGAGTAAATGGCCTTTTCCATTTCTGTGCAAGAAGCTTTGAGTCACTTTCCTGAAGAACTGTTCATTTGCTGACTTATTCATTCATTGGAGTTCCTAGAGGGGCAAAGGGGTGGAGGGTACTTACTACTTGTAGACTGAATTCACTTATCAGCTCTGTGGCAGGCACTTGGAGCAACGCGGTACTACAGCACAACGACTGTGACAAGGCCTTGCCTTCGAGGCCAGTACAAATTACTTAACAGAAACCGTTATACTCTCTATCTCTTGGCAGATGAGACTAGGCTATAAACTTGTGTCTGTTCCTAAGCAAATCCTGGTTTGTGTTTATCCTGAAATATTAGAAAAACTGGGACATTTGTCACCAACATTAACCTTTCAGGGAAAAAAACATGGGACCTGGGAGAAGTTGGAGTCATTACCCGTGTCCTGGGGTAAGAAAACAAGTAACTTAGTACACAGTGACATTTCAGTACCACGGACAGGAACCCTTGTTTTCCCATTTGCTTCCCCTCCCCCATCACTTACTGGTAAGGTTTGGAGCTTATGAGATACAAAGCCATTTCTGTTGGGGTCCAAACTCAAACACTGGTCATATTATTGTTTTTTGTGAAAGACCTCCCTGGATATTTGGACATTCTCAGCCTTTGGCATGTAGTTTGGAGAATGTCACTTAGTAATTGTCTACTTGAAAATTTTAATCCTTTAACATTTTTTATAACTGAAATAAGATATTACCCTTCATTTTTAATCCAGGAAAGCTGTAAAAAGTTTCTCATGTGAATAACAACAACAGCAAACACAGAGAAAAGAAAAAGGTTAAAATGATGAGAACACATTTTTTTTTTTTAATGATTGATATAGCCTGGTGTGTACAGTATATGTCTTTTGTTGTTGTTGTTGTTAGAATGAAAACTCCTGTTGGGTGAAGTGTATGAAGTATGTGCTTTACCATTAGGAGGCCATTGTGGGTCCTGATTTTGCCGTGAAAGAAAAGAAAGATCTAGGCTAGGATAAATGGTGTTCTTGACTTTATCATAGTCTTTCCCCTAAGGACTTCTTGTTAGAAAGGAATGAGGGAAGAAGTAAGGGAAAGCAGAACAAAGAAAAAAGAAAGAAAGTTAATTATTTGTCATATCATTTAGAATCCTTCTATAGCTCCCATGGCCATAGGATTAAGATGAAATTCTTTGCATATTATTCTTTAAAATCTGACCGCTACCTCTGTTTCTAGACTGCGTTAGCCCTATAAAGTTTCTTCACATTTCTGGGATATGATAATTTTCTAAATCTCTGCATTTGCTGATAATGTTATCTCTGCTTGGAATGTGCTTCTGATCACTTCCCTTCCCCACCTGGTGAAATAATCTATCTTTACCTTTAGGAGCCACTCTATGTCATTCTCTATGATATTTTTCCTGAGCTTCACAGTTAGAATACTCACTTCCTTGCTGATGATCTTAACTTTGCCAGTAAAAATAATCAAGACAAATGCTATATGTAACATATCAGCACATTGCATGGCACATAGTAGATGGGTGGTCAGTGCAAGATTACAGACTGAATTAATGTTCTGAGAGAGCTGGCACTGTTTGTGTTTATATATTATTTATAAAATGCATGAATATATGATGTAAATTGGATTACCCCATTTTCTTTATCATATTCATGCATTAGAGATGAAAAAACAAACTTAATAACATTGACAGAGTTCCTTCTAAGAAGCAGGGCCCCTCTCCAAATATAACATTCCAGTAGGCTAATTTTTATGCACTCAGATAATTCCAGTTCAATCTAATGAACATTTATGAAGCATCTTTTTAGTATATGTGCTGCTGAAGGGAGCACTATTAAGCATCTTGGATGTGTAAGGAACCACACTGCTGTGAAAATGCTAAAATGAGTGGGAAGCCAGCCCCTTCCCTCCACCCTCATCAAGAAGCTGACCATTCTGATGGGGATGTACACATTTCCACCTGGAATAATCATCATCATCAAATGGTAGACAAGTATAAGCGAAATGCTGTGGAGTCCTGCGGGAGTGAGCACACAGTTCTTACACAGCAGCTGAGACCTTGGCAGCTGAGCTTTGGAGTGTAGCTTCTCCCGGGAGATAGAAGGTTGAATATGAGAATGTCCAGCCAGGGGAGTAACATGAGCAGTATTAATTGTGCTCACACCCTTGTAATTCCCACAGCTTCAGTTCTCCCAAACTAAAAAAGTTAAACTGACCATATGACTATTCAACCAATCTTTGGTTAAAACTACAGAGAAATCATTTCGTGCATGGAGCTGGAAATACCAACCATAGAGTCTGTGAGTAATTCACAATGGCTGGAGCACAAAGTCAGTAGAGGAATTGATGGGAGATACAGGAGCAAATTGTGGTTCTTATTGTTGCCTTTTTTAATGCTTTTGAATTGGGATCAAGGGGTATCATTTAGGTAAATCTTTAATAAACTATCAATTTACTAAAAGATCAACTATGGGATTATTATTGAGCTTTTAAAAAAATAATGGCACATTTCTTCAAGTCATAAAAAGTCCTAATACATTTGCAGTATGCTTTGTTTTATAAATTTAGGTTGACGTGCAACCTTTCAGGAACACATGGATTGTGTGAGTGTTGCCTCACCTGCGTTGTTGGAAAGGTGGTCAGATTTGATTTTTTTGCCTGAAAGAAACATATTTGTTTAGAAGGCTGATTAGATGTCTAAAATGAGATGTTTATAGATATTATTTACTTATACATTAAATGCTTGGGAATTGTTTAACCACTGATTACAAGGATATAGCCTTTAAATTTCTATTCCTTCTATGGGTTCAGATTTTGAAGGTAGAAGAGTTTTAGTCTAAATTCCTTGGCACCATTACACATAGACTCTGTGGATATTTTTCTATGTAAGTTTAGGTGTTCTTTATATTTTTTTTACCATTTTTGATTTTTAACAAATTTCAGACTCACGGAAGTGTTGCAAAACAGTACAGTTTCCATGTATCCCTCACCTAACTTCCTCTAATGTTAGCGCCTTCCAGCACCACAATGCGGTTATCAAAACCAGGGAGTTAACATTGTTGTTAATACCCTTAAACTAAACTAAAAAGTTTATTCTAATTTCAGTAGTTTTTCCACTAATGAGCATTTTCTCTGCCAGGATACCCTCTGGAGACCACTCTGCATTTAGTTACTATTTCTCTTTAGTTTTATGCAGCCTGTGACCATTCTTAGGTCCTTTTTCTTCCTTTTCTCTTTTCTTCGTCGTCGTCCTCCTCTTCTTCTTTCTTCTTCTTCTTTCTTCTTCTTCCTCCTCCTCCTCCTCCTCCTCCTCCTCCTCCTCCTCGTCCTCCTCCTTCTCCTTCTCCTCCTTCTCCTTCTCCTGACAATGCCACTTTTGAAGAATACCAATATGTTATTTTGCTAAACATCTCTCAGTTTGGGTTTATCATGATTCAACTGAGGTCAGGCATTTTTGGCAAGACTACCGCAGATGCTGGGTTGTGTTCTTTGCAGTGCCTCAAACCACAGGCTTCACGAGGTGCATACTTATCACTGGTGATGTTGCCCTTAATCACTTGGTCAGGATGTTTTCTTCTTTGTACTTTAACCCTGATGGCTAATCATTATCTGATATTCATGACAAATACCAATGTAACAGATGGAATGTGGAGCTGGAAAGGAAAGTTAGAGACCATCTTTTTGTAATCCCCTCCTTTCACAGTTATATTCCAGAAGCTGTAAGAGGGTAACCACTTGCCCAAAGGTAACCCCAGTCACTTGGTGTCAGAGTAGGAACTTAGCAGTTAGGTTTCAGAGCTCCAGTCTGAACACTCTCTGAGCTTCCTAGCTGTAATTCACTTAGCCTTAGTTTTACCGTACTAGACAAGCTAAACTGACTATATGAATATTCAGCTAACCTTTGGTCAAAACTTAGAGCCAGCCTAAAAGAGAAATCACAGAGAGGTATACCCCACAGTTCATGGTGCCTGCTCACAGAGCTGACCAAGCCTGGAAATCAGATAAACCTCTATATCAGCATTTCTGAAATGAAAATAATTCTCCTGGAATTCTCCACATAACACACAGGGAACAACAACAAAAAACCTACTTGAGATTTTTAACAGAAAAAGGAGATTTGTTTATTAATAATTCATGAGTTCCCATTGAACATGCACGACAGAAACAGTGCTATTCAATAGAGAATACTGTCATCTGTCACTGTTTTATTTGACATTTACACTTTTTTTTTTCCTGATACTGCAAAACTTTCTTGGATGGCATGCAAAAATTATATAAATGAAAAAAATCCCAGTGTGGGGACTCTTTATCTCTTCTTTGGTGGGTTCGCTCACAGTTACATACATGTGTGTTCATGCAACCGCATGGCACTTTCTCACACATTCATTAGCCACCAAACAAGCTAATAAGAGACCCCATTGAGAAAACAGAGATAAGCATCCCAAATGGGCTGGTGGAAGGATCTTGTGAACAAAAAGATGGAGGGTGAGACAGGAAGTGGGGTAGAAGAATAGATTTCCAGAGAGTAGGCATACAGATATGTGGAACAAGCCATGAATCAGAGCAAAAGGAACATAAATTATGCTGCCACAAAGAAACCTGGCAAACATATATTGGCATTTCCAGTGAAAAATAAAGGTTTAGAAATGGCGTCACGGGAGCGTCCCTCATAGGGAATAGCGGCCTTTAGTGGAAGAGCGAGTTAGAATTAGGAGTACCTTGCAATTTTGTGCTACTGTAAAGCTCTTGACAATCTTTCTGCTCTGTAGGTTAGTTATTATTTATAAAAATCACAGAACCAGCTGATACATTCATCAGCTAATTATTGAAGCAGCTGGGTACACATGGTGCAATATGTCCAAGGCTGTGAAGTATCACAGATTTCTTGGGGCCTGCTGTGGTGGGGGTGCACTGTTGAAGGCTCCATCCCTTAATCTGATCAGCCAAGCAAACACTTTGTGGGGAAACTAGATTAATAACTCTCTAAATACCATGAATGTGCTTCATCTTCAAAACCGGGTTCCCTTAAACATGCTATTAGCTCATCTCCATCAGGGATTTGAGGAAGTTCTCTGGTGCCCGAAGAACAGGGTGTTGTTGGCTACCTCCCTGTGCCAGAAATTAATTTGGTTTGCTTATGTCTGCACACATGATCACACTTGTGTCTAATCTGCTCCCTAATAGCTTCAAGGTCAGGACCTTGCATGTCAGTGGGCAAATTGAGCACCACACTTCTTAAAGACTGATGGCAGACAGCACACAGTCCATAACAAGGCCTGTAGTTTGTCCTAAGTGATTGTAATGAGTGCAGATTATAACAGCGCATATAAATCAAATGCGGCAATGAATGTTGTGCGAGACATTCTGAGTATCATAAGTGGAGATACCACTCAGCTGTCACCTGTCCCCTTTCAAGCTGCAGCTTCTTACAATGCAGTTCACTCCTCAAGTGAACAGCAGGTGCTGTCCTCCTGAAGGTCTGGGTATCTCAGAACTTCATCTTTTAACAGATGTAGGTTTTTGTTTTTATTTTCTGTTAAATGATTAGTCTCTATCCCGTAGCTTCCCCTCAGAGATGTTAAACATACCTGTTTGAAACATTTGAAAGAGTTCAGTTGGAGACTTACTCAGATCTATGAAAAGACAGAGAAAGAAGAGCTTATTTTTCTACAGATGGTTTATTTTCCGTTTCATGAATTCTTTCCTTTGTACAGAGAAACCCTTGAGGAAACACTTTGGGACTAGGAGTTTTTTTTTTTTTTTTAATATCTGTGATAGGGCTAACAAATGTAATTGTCTTCAACTTTCTCTATGTTATGCCTTGAAAATCGGCATTTACCTGTCTCTCAATTGACTTGAAAAAAAAAAATCTATGAAAATACTTGGAAAAACATTTCCAAGCAAATGATTCGATATCTTGTTTTCATTCTTCCTAACCCTCTAACTCTCCCCAGCTCCCAGTTTATTGCAAGAAAAGATCAGGTCTGCGCAAATGTGGCCTCTCACTTGTAAAAACAAGGCAGTGTTGTGTTACAGATTAGTTTATAAATCCCCAGTGGCTTCACAGTTCAGTGCTTACAGCTGCTGCAGATGGGCCTGGGTTTTTGTCTCTTCGCGGTGCTGCAGCCGGCGGTTGAAGGAGAAAATGGAATGATCAGGTTATTAACATGGAGGCCGCGAGGAAGAGGCTGCACAATGAGAACAGCTGGTGTTGCTGTCTTGGCTGATGCAGCGGAGATAATCAAATCTTGCCTTTTTTTGGGTAAAGGCAGAAGACACAGTGGAGAGTTAGACAAACAACAGCTTATGATATTACATGGCGTTTTTATAATGCATGTCAGGAACTTTCATTGGCTTACAAGTTATGATATAAAATTTGTTGAGATTTGGGATTTAATTCTTACAAAGTTATTTGTGTTTATTTGTGCACCTTTTTAGAAAAATTCTTACTCTTTTGCAAGAGGCGTGATGTGGGACAGTTCTTGTTTTTAAAATTAGCGATAGAGCTTGGAAGTGATGGGTTAGAAAGCTACTGGGTAAAATATTTTGACATGAGTCAGTGAGCGATGTTGACAGCATCCTCTGTATTATTTTCATATAATCCATCATTATTTGCATTACATTTTCTTTCTCGTGCAGTTTCAAGCAAGAGAACATCCGGATGCCAGAATTGGGAGACACATTTGCAGGTGTGACCCGGCCAACTGCCTACCTTCCTGCAGGTGTGGCTGTGGCGGGAAGGGGATGGTAGAGGGACTAGAGGCCAGGGCATTCAGAGATGGAGCAAATTTTTCATTCTTCTGGTTTTTATTTTGTGGAGTTACTGATAATTCTAAGATTGTTTTCTTTCTAGAGAGTCCAGTGCTGTTTACAGACATGTTTTCTTCTTTAGCATTCACTATGTTATAGTACGTGTTTGTTCATGTTCACTCTTCTCCTAGGATGGAAACTATCCAGCTGGGTAGTTTTTTCAGAAATTGTAGCTGAGCAACATGAATTACTTTTTTTTTCTTCAGAGAATTGGGTAACTGTCACCTTGCTTGAATATCTTTTACAAGGGACACGTAAATTCATTGAGAATATATTTAGTAGGAAGGGTGATAAGGTAATTAACAAGCACGAAGACTCTTGGTCACTGGGTGGTTTTTCAGAGTTGTCAGGCTGTTGCAGTATCTTCCTGGGTCTGTGGGAACAATTGTGACAGAAAAATATGCTGTACTAGGATGGCATTGGACTGCAGTCCAGCCATCTTCTGCTGCTCTGCACCCTACAGATTAACCCAGGTGACCTTCTCTTTCTCTCTAGGGCTGGTTGTGCGAACTGCTCCGCTGGAAGGAGAACCCCAGCCCAGAGAACCGCACCCTCTGGGAGAACCTCTGTACCATCCGTCGCTTCCTGAACCTTCCCCAGCATGAGAGGGATGTGATCTATGAGGAAGAGTCGAGACATCACCACAGTGAGCGCATGCAGCATGTGGTCCAGCTTCCCCCTGAGCCAGTGCAGGTCAGCGTCCCTTCTTCCCCTAACCTGAGCAGGCCTATGGATGCTAGCAATAGTCAAGGGTCAGAGGGGCACACCACAGCACCTCCCCTGAGAGGTATCTCATGCCCTGTCTCCGAAGACAGGGTACCCTATTCTCCTAGGGGTACAGCATGTGTGCACGTGTGTGTGTGCACGTGTGTGTGCACGCATGCACAGGCACACACGGGCACATGCTCACATGGAGAAAAATGAGTGAGAAGTCAAATCCTGAGTGTGTTTTACATGTGGGGCTCTGAAGCCAGAGCACTCATGGAGAATTAAATCTCCCAACCAGAAAACACAGTTCATAGTTCATCATTTTCTAAAGAAAAAAATTCCAAAGTAGCTAATAAATTAATCTAAAAATCCCTCAAGGAAAGTTTGGTGAGGCTAAGGAAAAGAGAGATCCACATGAGTGAGAGAATACCATTGAACTCAACTGAACCTTTGAGAGAAGTTATGATAGAGTCTTAGAATTTTAAGATGAGTTTTTGCTGTTTTTGGTTTCCTCTCCTGTCCTCTGTGTTCATTTGTGTTGCGTGTTTTGTTTGGTTAGTATGTGCTGTCATTGAGAGAGATGATATTTCTTTCTGAAAACAATTGAGTTTAGCTCCTGAGACTTGCTACAGTCTAAAAATCAGTGACTTTCAGGAAGAAATATTAACTAGGCTAATACCCCAAATATTGACCCCTTAGAGTTTGCCCACAAATTTTTGGATAGGTTTTGAGATTTGTCCTACTGTCCAATACCAGCAGTCCCAACTACCACCAAAGAGGACCTTACAGGGCTTCTGTCTGAACCTCCTTTGGTGTAGCAAGAAGGAAGTAGGAATGCATGCATGTGTAGATGTGTGTGAAGAGTGGAAGAGAAGATGAAGGGAGCGAAGCAAGGGTGGGGTGCATTTCTTGATCAAGATGTCAAAGGAGAGGTGATGAAGGACTTGGCAAAATGTTCTACCCTGAGGTTTCCTTGTCTCTCCCCTTTCACTTCGATCTCATTCCACATGCCTGGGGGAGAAGCCAGAAGTCAACAGGTCCATTATATCACTTATCATCCAAATACTGACATCTCAGTCAGTGCCTTCATGCTGTCATTGGTCAGTTTCCAAAGTCACAGAGTGAATTGCCCAAATGATTAGACTCATGAATTCATACAGCTAAAAGCAGTCTCTTAAAATAGTCACCGTGAACTCAGAGCAGGTGAGTGACAAGTGCATAGAGCTAAGCGTTGGAGCGCCCTGTCCTGGGCCTGGACTCATGGAAGGGGCAACCATTTCCCCCAAGGTGAGCTCAGGGCTTACTCTTCACAACCCACCTTCCCCCTTCCCTCCTCTGTTCTTTCCTGGCTGGGGCCTCATCTGAACACCAGGACACCTTCCTACAGATAATTAAACAAACATTCTAAGAGCCGTGCTTTTCAGATTTTGAGATTCAGTAGAAATTAAAGAGTGTGCTAATACAGGTTCATCAATCTTTTCTTTTGGAGAATGTATTGATTTGAAAAATTTAAGGAATTCTCCAATTTATTATCCATATCATTTCATAAAATGAAATACTCTTTAATATCAAAAAGTTAATGAAAAGGATAACCTCAGACAAAAGATCTCGTAAACTATGAGATCACAGTTAGTTAGATGAAAATTCAGTCATATGAAAAACTCACTGTCACCCTTGCTTTTCTTGTTTTGATGTAAGCTAGGCAAAACTTCTGTGTTGAACCAACACGGGCCGAGGTCTAGCTTCAGTGAACCACCAACTTTGTATGGACTTTTCGTTCAGAGTCCATCTTAGTTCAGCCTAGGTGAAGTGGAAATAGAAAGGGAATGAAAGACTGATGTATTGTAGACATTTAGAGCATCCAATTTTTATGATAAGATGCTGACAAAATTGGACATTTAGGGAAGTTTGAGATAAAATACTAAAACCATTATAATTAAGGACCTCCCTTCATTTGGTTGATGGTTCCTATATATTTCTTTCTCCATTCTTTGTCCAGAACTTCTCATCTCTCTGAGTCCCTGTGTTTAGGTAGCTAAGAGGATATTCAATATATATAATATTCTAACTGACCAGTTTGGGTAAAGTAAATCATAGATACAGACCGCCAATTGATTTATGAGTTTTATTATCTTTTATGTTGGTATGTCAAAACTGGAGTATGCTAACATATTTAATGGCTAAGAAAAAGTCAGCCTGTAATTTTCCTTTTTCAGTTTTAAGCACTTCGTGGCTATTAACATTAACTTCTGATATCACTAAGAGAATTAACTTATTTTATAAAAGGTTATTCCTATCACTCAGGTCTTAGCCAAAGAGTTTACAAATAAGGTAATTTTCTCTACATTGAATTTGCCTTAGCCATTGACCTTGGTCTCATAACTACTGTGAAATTCTTCAATATGTTACCTTTTTTTTTTTTTTTTTTTTTTTTTTTTTTTTTTTTTTTTTTTTTTTTTTTTTTTTTTTTTTTTTACATTTGCCATTTTCTCGGTGGCACCATTTTGAAATGCTGCATTTGTTTGTCAGCAAAATACAAAACTTTGGGTTAGTTTTATCTTACAGTCATGATATGAAAAATGAAGAAAAATAAATGGAACTAGCTGGCAGAACTGTTGAGTTTGGAGAATATAGTTGGCACAGCCTCTGTGACTTAGGGAGGACTGTATTTTGATAAAAGATCCCAAACTACCAAAAAATGTCTAATCATACAAAAGTTAACCCACTGGACTCTGGGTTAGGATTCATTTGTGCCCATATATCAGCAAAATTTTAGGGAGATGCAATTATTTACATGTTGTAGGAATTTTATGTAGGGTAAAACTAGTTTGGTTTTGTTACATTTTATCTAGTTTAGGCAGAACATGCACCATTATCAAGTTGTTAAGTAGAGGTGAAATCGGTTATCATGAAGAGCTTCTGACACATGCAGCATATTGAAAATCATGCAGATGTCCACTGTACTTGTGGTTATGGAAGGGTGCCATTTGAATTTCTTTAAGTAGTTAGGGTATACCGTTCTCAGGTTTTCTTCAATGGTAAAGATATGCATCGTTATTCTTAACTATGCACCAGATTAGTCTGTTGAATTAGGCCCCTGGTTGATGTACCAGATAAAGGAAGGAGCCGCTTCATATCACCCCTGCCCCACTCAGTGTTTTCTGTGATGTGATGTGTGCATAGTTAAGAAGTCCTTCAGAATCCCAGCCTCTTTCCTTAAGGAAGAGGGGAAATTTTTCCTGCCATTTGTTGGCAGATAAGTTTACATGTTGATAGTGTTAACTTGCCTGCAGTTGTGTTTCTTTTTTTTAAGCCACAAAGGGTCTTAAAAATTTAAACCCACCCTTCAAAATGAGGAGATCTGACATCAATGCCAATTTTGTGTAACATTACAGAAAATCAGATCTGGCCCCTGGGCCCCATGGCAGGAGCTGACACTCCGTACCCACCATCCTGCTGCGAGATAGACCCCCACTGTCCACCCTGTAGTTGCACGTGCACATTCTGTCCGCTTCATTCATTTAGACCTTGTCATGTCGCTCTGCCCCGGAAAGGCTGCCTTGCCCCTGTAGCTCCAGCTCTACACCCGAAAGGGCCTTTGCTGGTGGTTCTCATTTCGTCCATGGTCACCATTACGTGCCATTTATGTTTATAATTCTAAGACAGAATCTTTTACATGCTAACCGAGAAATGCATGTTTGATGAACTGTCCCTTCAGACATGAAGCTAGGTTATATTTGAGACAAAGTCAGGCTGGGGCCACTAAGAGGTACTCTCAGCCCCAAAACACTGTGGTCCTAGAAGAGTGAGGTGTTTTCCTCTTTAGGTATCCAGACCCCTCCAGGTAAGGTCCGCTTTGATGTGATAGTGAGTTACCTGCTCTCTCCAGCTTTTCCAGTATTCTAAGTCTCTTTAGAAACTCTCATTGAAATTCCTGCTGTGTAAGGGCACCTGGCCGGCTCTGTTGGGAGCATGTGACTCTTGATCTCAGGGTCATGAGTTTGTGCCCCACAGTGGGTATGGAGATTACTTAAACACATACACACACACGCACACACACACACACACACACACACACACACTAAACTAGATCCATCTTTACCATGACCCTCAGTGGGGGTAATACTGCCTTAAAGAATGAAAATGCATTCTTGGGGAGCATAGACATCTTCACTTTACAGTGGTTAGTGGCCTTTCAAAGGGACACATAACATGAAGAGATATTCAGTATCTCTGGTATTAAAATTTAACAAAGCAGGGAAGATGATTGGTAGGGTGGGAAATGCCTAAAAATTTCCTTCAGAGGTGGATAATGAAAAAAAATACTGATATATGTAATGTTTTTAGTCCTTGTATAGATAGCACAAATAAGACCAATACAGGTGAGATGACATGGGAAACTAAAGCATATCATGAAAAAGATGAAATAGGTTCTACTTTTTCATGCCCGAAGGTCAGAGACAAAATTATTTCTTGTGGTTACAGTGATTTTCCCCCCAGTGGTTATTATGACCTGAGGCCCTATAGTGAATGGATATCCTCAACTCAGAATCAAAACGAGTTAAGTCAGGGTATTCATTATTACCAACTCCATTTTATAGTTGGAAAGACTGGAGCAGAGACATTGAGCCTTGCTCGAAGCCAGAATCACCAGCTGAATGAAAACACAGGCATATTTGGCATCCAGTCTTCCCTCTGACCACATGCCCCTTTCAGTGCAGAGAGAAGAAAGGACGTTGCTCATGCTCTGACTAGGTCACTGAGTGGGGTTGATTGGGAAGCATTTGCCAAATTGTTCCTGTCTGTGTCGTTTTGTGCTTTATTGCTTTATTATATTTCCACCGCAGTGTTTCCATGGCTTATTCTGTAAGTTCAGGAATTCTGAGCTTGCTGCTGTGTGGTTTCCTGACGAGTACTTGTTTTAAAATTCCATGCCGTGCACTGAGTAAGAATGTGAGACATGGCGGGTGACAGCGGACCTCAGCGTTGTATCTCTGCTCGCCTCCAGGGAATTGTCAGCATTTTCAAAGCCAACAATGCCTTGTCACTGGTATCAACCAGTGGTTCTCAACCGGGGGTGACTTTGCCCTTTGTGGGATGCTTGGCAGTGTCTGAGATATTTTCAGTTATTATGACTTGGAGACGCTATTGGTATCTACGGGGGGGGGGGGGCAGGAATGCAGGCGCACACACTGCAGTGCACGGGACAGCCCCCCAAAAACTGGCCTGAAGTGGGGGCACTCTGGAATAGAAATACCAGTCATTGCCTAAAAGCATAAGATGAAAAAAAAACTGTAAGTACGTATGAGGCTGGTTCCATTTTTCCTATCTACAATTTGGGAATAATGATAACAACAATGATGATGATGGTGTTGGTGATGATTCCTCTTCTTCCTTGGCAGCAGTTAGCCTTTTTGGGTATGAGGCTCTCAAAATGTGAGATTTTTATATGTCTTATGTTTTTTAAGCCTGATGAAAAATCAAATGGGAGGGTGGTTTTTATCTACTCTCACAAACCTAGAGAAGGAACCTGCTCCAAGTGAGACCTTAAATCCACATTTGTGTACCTTTAGAGTCTGATTTTTATGTGTGCTAGAAAGAACCTCCCGTGTGCAGCAGCCAGCATTCCCTGAGCACTTACTGTTAGCTATGTGATGCTATGCAAAGCTGCTTATGCACGTCATTTAATTGATCCTTATTCTACTGAATAGATTTAGTTTTGTGATCTTTCTTTACAGGATACTTAATGCAGTGAAGCCTATAACTTACTGGTGTGATGTCAAAGCACTGATGTGACTGACCTTGCCACTTTTCATTAAGGGTTTTGTGAGATAGCTTTAGAATGTGACTCGCTCCTCATGTTTAAGCACACTTGAAATCTGTCTTGAAGCTGGGCGAATTCAATCATGCCTTTCTACTCTGTCTGGATGGGCTATATCTTGCTTTCTGAATTTGTTTCCAAAAGAACAAATTCTAAGAAAATAAATAGGCTAATTAATCAATGAGAGATATTTGCAAATCTCTAACCAGGTTACTAGAATTTCTCCTGTCTTGGGCTCATTATGAGCTCCTATTCAAAATGTGCTGTCTAAGGTCACTCTGGAGTGTCAAAGCCCTATCTAGTTCTGAGGAGAATGTAAATGAACACTTTATTTTAAGAACATATTGCAACTTATAAGTAGGTCCTTACTTGGGAAAACTTTGAGAGTCCCTGAACATCCATGAGGAGCCACACTAGCTTTTTTCATATTAACATTATGTCATCCCACATGTGTATTTATTCAAATTGAAGAACATTCTTCATTTCTAATGTTATCAGTCAGCTTTTCACCATGTTCAACATTTTTAATTTGTCATTCAGGAATAAAGAGGTTTGGAGGTCATTTGCAACCCTTTTTTTTTTTTTTTAATTCCAGAAAAAAGGACATTTCCACCTTGGTGCCATTTCTTCCAAAATATAGTACAAAGGTGTTTTCAGTTATGGTGTCAGAAAGTTGAAGGAGCTCATTAAGAGTAGCTAAACTAGTAGATAGGATGTTAGCTGTGACTTTATTCTTGTCTAGAGATTTAGGTGAGTTGCTTGCCTATGTTTTAAGTTTGGGGGAGGCGGTTGGTTTTGTTTTGCTATTGCAAGATAAGAATTCCAGTTTAATTATGAGATACACTAAGGGCAATTGAGAATGACAGAACTTCCTGAAAATTTGGATGTAGGTCTATGAATATGGTTATGCTTCTCTGAACCTGGAACTGGGAATTCAGCATTCATGGCAATTCATGGGTTCCTCCTCTCACTTGCTAACCTTGATGTAATATACCTCTTCCCCATGCCAGATTCCTTCTGGTAGCAAGCTTTTCTTCCCGTCATCACCTAATTTATCATTTATATCTTTGTCTATCATATAACTTCTGTTTATTACTCATAGTTTCACTGAATTATAATTCTTCCCCCTCAAAACCTTGACCTGCCTCTGACCTCTGCTCTACTTCATGACTTTTTTCTATGCCTTTATCAAATCCAGTTCCTTTTGCCCACTCTGTATTTACTACTTGAAATTTTTGTAGCAAGGAAATTGACTGGTCCACCTTATTCTCAGGAAGGCAAACTGTCTTGACATTTAATTTCCAAACAGTAATGTGAATGCTTAATTTAGGAGGCCCTGCATTTTAAAAGAACTCTGTTGGGCAATATGTTAGAATAAATTCAAGAAGAAAGGGAAGTAGAAAGATAACTGGCTATAGACCATCTATAGGTAACTTGTGTGAATGGGCTGCCCTTGGGCCAGAAGGCTAGATCATGGTATCTATGACCCTGCATTTATCAGGGTAGATGGTTGCAGGAATGATTAACAAGTCTCATATATAATTCTCATATCAAGGGAGATTTATATGATTTTTTTTAATGTGAAGTGCTATAGACATGAAAAGAGTAGGAAACAAATGCCTAAGATTGATTTTAAGTTCGCTCTGTATCCAAACTATTATGCCTTTTTATTTTATTGCAGTGTTTCTTACATTTATCATGTACTTCCTTCCATGTGTTCAGGCACTGTGCTATAGATACTGATAGAAATTAAACTTAGAATTTTATAGTAATCTGGGTCTGCCTATTTATTTCTTTAAAGTGGGTTCAGCAATTTACTAGCCTTATGATTTGAATAATTGGAGTTAGCTTACTGCTTCTCATTCTTCTTAGGGTTGTCCTAGTGTTTTTGCCAAGCAGAGCTCTCCCTATGAGTGCCTGAACTTTAATGACATGCCACCTTCCAGATTAAGTGTTCAGAGTTAGCTTTTGGTTGGAAGTGAACTTTCAGATAGCTGGGTTCCAATTTTTCCAGTCTTTTCTGCCCTGTGAGAACATAGAGAACAACCTTGGTTTCTTTAGTAGCTTGCTCTTCTATAATTGCTATGTTTCTTTAAATAATAGCCTAATTTTGATATTTTGCATTTTTGTGAGGCAGCACAGTCTCTTTAGCTCATACTGTCGGTTACTGATACACTCTTCCTTTTTTTTAGATCCTAAAACTGAATAGAAGGCATTTTTGCCTTGACACTGCTCAATAGGTAAAGGAAAGAGAAGGGATTAGCTATGTCATTTCCTTTAGTACAAATGCTCCTCGTCAATACAAGTGTTTGCAGGGCCCCCATGCTCAGAAACCACTAAAATCACTAATATAAATTATCTCCCTTTGTTTGCTAAAGTTGTGAGGGCAGGAGGCTTCTCCCTGTACACATTGTCATAGTCTTTTTCCTTCTGCTGATATTAAGTGAAACCAGGTATAAAACAAAACCTTGCCCTTTTCTTGATGTTCTAATAGGAAAAGAAGACTAAAGATAATACTTTTGAACATAAAGCTATGTTATCTTTTTTTAAAATATTGCTATGGAATTTGTTAGAGGATATTCCTGCTAGTCTGCTGGCCAACTCAATGTGGCTTTTTTTTCCTCCCTCCTCTTTTCTTTCCTACCCTCCTTTTTTTTTCTTTTCTGTTCAGTAATCTGAAACACTTTTTTTTTTATTTTAATCTGAAAGAACAGGGGGCAATGGCTAATTTTGTGAGGGGGCAAACTGGTTAAATATGAGTAGTGTGGAGCAAATTGTAAAAAGAGACAAAATAAACAGATGAAGATAGCACATTAGAATACATCCTTTCCCCCACCCCACAAAACACAACAACAAACTTAAGCTGATATTAAGGCATTTGAGGATATTGATGTGTCATTGTTCTAATCAAGGGCCTTGTTACACTTCCTCTTTGAGAAGGAAAATACATTCCTTTATACTTGTATAGCTATCAAGCCAAGCCTGGCTTCTGGTAAAGACGATTAAAATTTATTGATAAAACTGTTTTCAGGCCTCAAGTTACAGAAATGATTGAGAAGCCTAACTATTTTTATTCTCATATTTTTACTTATTTATCTAACAATTACTTGTTTACCTCCGTCATCATGCCAGGTATTAATTCTGGGCACCACGTGTACAACAGTGAATAAAACATACAAAATTTCACACACATATTGGGCAGTTTTCTCCTTCACTCAGAGTTGCATTTTTTAAAACAGATTTCACTTTCCCTCTGGCTACCTTACCTTAATCTAGAATTAAGACTGTGATTTAATGGAATCCGTACGCCCTGTGTCTTTCTCTGATGCTGACTTTGGGTGCCATCTCTTCGATCTTTCAAGCTGTTTCCTGAATATACCAGATAATATCTTTAAGACATGTTGAGCTCTCAGATTATATTGCCTTTTAAAAAATGGCTTTTTGAAAGTATCAAAACAGACTTTCTGAAACTATTCTCTAGAGTCTGAAGTGATCTACATAGTTCTAGAAAGAATTACCTATGTAGATTACTGATTGAATGGCATTTTAAAATATGGTTTTGGTAAAAAAACAAATATTCTCCCTTAATTTCTCCCCAACCACACAGACAGACCCTCGCTTTTTTTGCCCTGGTCCTGTCCATTCTCTCCACTTGGGGTGACTTCTCCAAGTAGCAACCCTATTACTTGGCAGTGGTTTATAGGCTAATTCATTGTCATACTCAAACTGTGTCCTTCATTAAACCCTCCTGGCTCACTGGGCATGTGTTGATGAAGCTGTGGTCCTTGGAAGGTCAGGTATCTCTTAACAATGGGCTATTGTAACAAAACACATGCTGTTCTAGGACCATGGAAGCCTATTCCACATTTTCTCCCAGAGTATTTGTCATTCATACGTAATTGTTGGTTAAAAGGTATTCATCATCTTCACAGAGGAAACAGGTATGCACATCTACAGAGAGGGACTTCTCCGTGTGGATGAAATTCTCATCATTTGACTGGTCAGAGCAAGGGTGCTAATTTCACATACTTTGATTTGGGCCTAGTCACTCAAACAAGTTCATAAATCTGGGAGATGGTTGCAGCTGAAACAGGGTATGCAGGGGGCTTGGAAAGCCTAGTGCCAGTTGCTTTCTTAAGAGGTAAGAGACTTCATGCTGGGAAGCTGATGGAAGCGACAAACTCTGACTCACAGATACATACTCATGCAGCCATGTTTATAAGATTTTGAACTGATTAAAAAATATTTCGATAGAAAGTAAAATATCTAATTGAAAGTTAGGCTTCTTTTAACCTCCTTTTCTTCCTTTTTTAAACATAAGTGATACAAATTGTCATGTTGCTTATTCACGTCAGTCGAAAGGGTAGCTCTGCCATAGCTTTAAGAACATGGCCAAAGAAGAGAGGGGGTTGACTCTCAGAAGGCCTGGGGTGAATTCCAGGGCCACCACTGGACTCAGAGCTCTCGGGTCTTGAGGAGGCCACTTAAGTTTTCTGGAAACAGTGATCCCAAATCCTTAGGATTATTTGAGGTTTACATGAGCAAGTGATTGCGCCTGAGAAAAAATAATGGTGTCTGAGCTCATTAGTATGAATATTACTACTCAGTGAAATAATTCTCTGAAGAGTTCATAGTTGAACCGAGGATGGTGTCCGTGTATAATTCTACACCAAAACATGAAAGTGTGTCTTGCCTATTGTGTGCGTGTAATACAATTGTTTTGAGAAACTGAGAAACTCTCATCTGTGTGGTTTTATCTGATCTTTCTACATTTCCAAGCTCTTTTAAAAAGTTATTATTATAGAGGAGGGGCCGTGTTGGCCGCTACCTACCGGAGCCAGGGTGGGAGGATGGCTGGGTGCATTGCGAGGGATGCCGCCTTGGAAGGGCAGACACTGAAGCGTCTAGTGCTCATGGCGCGTCAAAAGTTATTAAAACAACAAAAAGTCAGCATAAGTTACTTGAAAGTAAGTGAGACCTTTTCTTCTCAGCTCTGAATAAAATCCCTTTAGGGTATAAAAAATGCTTTTGGATGTTATAAAAGTAAATTGGTACTTTTCTTTAAGCTTAAAAAGGTAGAAAGACCTCTCACCTTCTGTTTAATTTCTGTGAGGTCTGCTGTCCTTCTTGCAGCACATTAGAATCCTCAATGTGAAGATGTCATGCAGTGATGATGTTTGAGTTTCTTTGGTGGAGTGTTAATAAGTATCTGCCGCAACAGCAGCTCTGTACTGGCCTCCGATGGACTCAACACAAGGGGAAATAAATGTTCTCTGATCTTGAGTTGCTTAGAGGCCAGCAGACAAAGGAATATAGACTTTTGCAGAGCAGGCTGTGTAGTGATATGTTGAGCAAAGATGTGAAATTCACTAAGATCTTAGCACACTCTTTAGTGGGTCCTCCATAGGTCAAATGATAACGGGTGGTTTTCATGGAAATGACTCTCAGTTCTTGGCATCACTACCAGAACTTCTACCTCTTTCCCTCATATTCAAGTAAACAAGAGGGCAAGTATATATTGAATAATGGCATTGTAGAAGGAGTATAGAATCAGCTGTAAAATGCCAAAAGCAAACAAAAAGTAAGACTTGCAAATTTTGCTATTGATGGTAACAAATTATTTGAAATGCAGGTCGCAGCAGAAGCCTAAGTGATGGCTCCATGACTGAAAGCCACAGGGTTAAGAACTTCATAAAAAGTACAACCATTTGATTCTAATTTTGGAAAATTGTGATGTCTTGCTTACATAATAGTAGAAACAAACATAAATGCTTTTTTTGGAAAGGGAGGCCTTCTGGTTATAATTTTTTTAAAACACACTTAAAATAGATGATTGGGATTTGCTTGAATCCAAGTGTAGTATGACATTAAAGTAAAAAGTTATCAAATATTTAAAATTTTATTGTATGTATTTGTTACCCACCCCCAAGATTTTTTAGTCACTAGTTCGGGAGCTAGAACATCTTATAAAGAATAAACTACTACTTTCTATCTCTATTTTCCAACAACCACTCTGATAAAATGAGAAAAAGAAGAAAAGGGCCCCAAAAGTTTTGACATAGACTCTAGTCACTAGGACTGAGTATGTGACTTTGGGTGATGGGTTTTATCCCTTAGTTTCCTTCTACTTTTTGTAAATTGTTATAACATGGGTTAGATGATTCCAAGACTCTTTCTATCTGAAACACTCATTCTGTGGGTTTGTTTATTTATTTCTGATTGCCACTTGAATATTTTAATGAAAATGTAAAAAACAAAAACAAAATCACATTGCTCCTGGGGGGTTCAAATGGATTTGGGAAAACAAATTAACAAAATAACAGATGATGAACACCTTTTATCAGCTCAGAAAGATCCAGTTGATTTTCTTATGATTCATAGTTATGACAATTGCAAGAGAAAGCCAGCCACTGAGTTTAAACTATTGTAACCAAACCTACCTACTGTTGCTTCTCAGCTGTTTCTGTTTAGTGTGGAAATCTAATGTGGCTGAAAACTACCGCTGATTTTTATTAAGTTGAAGTCTGGAACTTCCCCTGGTAATGATAGAAAAGCACACTTTCAATTAAAGGAAAACTGCCAAAGTTCTGAAATTCATTTATTTTATGATTACTCAGTTTAACCCTAGAAATGGGAGATCAAGCAAACTGGATAGATTTGACAGTTCTAAGGTCATAAGTTCAATTTCCTCACAAGTTGTTTCTAGATCTAATTCACTGCAAGTCATATAACCCTTCACCTTTTGATATGGAGTCTTTTGTCGAATTGTGTATCACATGAGGGTCATCCTAATCACTTTGGGGCTTGGAAAACTACAGGTACGTCAGGCCCGGCAAAGGAATTCCAGTGAGCAAGTCTGGGAGGCAGAAGATGGATGGGTATCACATTCTGTAGGAGACCCAAGGTGCGCAGGAGTAAACTTAAACTGGCTTGCGGGCACTGATTGTTAAATTTTCAGGAATTTTGAAAGGCAGTTGTTATATCCTTAGTAGAATAGAACTGGCCATGGTGGGATTATTCACACTATGAAAATTGGCAAATGATCCAATGGGGGCTTTTTTCTCTAGAGAGCCAGTTGCTATACATTTCCCAGGCACAGCACTGAAAAGACTCCAGTCAACTTTTTTTTTTTTTTTAAGCCCTGTGGATATTCATGTATTTGTTTCTCATAAAGACATGCCAAAAACTATTGTATGAAAGAAAGGTGTTTCCAGAGTTGAATGGCTGATTGGTTGTATACAGCTCACTTGATCACCCAGATACAGAAAATTTTTTGTTTTCAGAAAATAGTTTATTTAAACAGTCATTGTTTCTGTTCTGTCCCCTTCATACTCTCCTTTAGTTTAAATTTATTTTTTGTATTCAAGGAGCTTTGTATTTCTTTGTGAATATATAATATTCAAGGCAAACTAGAGTATGTGGTTAAACTCATTTTGCAGAATCAGAACCACATAGCACGATGAGTCCCTGGTCTGATTTCCTAGTGCCGAACACCCTACAGGTTTGAGGTAAAAAAAAAAAAAGAAAGGACAAGTTACTTTAACACAGTTACTTTATTACTTATGATAAACTGAATCCTTTATTTCACAGTGAATAGTCACTTGTTTTTAAAAAGGTAGTGTAATCTTAGGGAGCTAAAATCTATGATATGAATTCTTAAAGAAATACATGTGGCTGTGGAAAGATCTTATTTCTTTTGTGACCTAAATGAACAGAATATGCTAAAGTGAGCACATACTATATAAGTACAATATCTAAGTGCAAATGACTTTAAATATAGTTTTCCTCATTTTCGCTTTTGTACAATTCATGTCAACAGTATACTCAAAAGTACGGTAATGGAAGAGTGGAAAGGAATTATGGTGGACCAGTGTCAAGTAGTTCCATGTAAAGCATGATTTAAGGATATCCTTCTGAGGGAGATCCTCATTTGTGTATGGGACATGAAAGCCTCCCAAAGAGGTAGAGCTAAAATAGTTAAATAGGTGTGCTCTACATTAATACAGTCACTTACTTAGTAATGAAAGGAGAGAAGCAAATTGACGAATTCTTTGGCTCATAAAACATTGTCTAGGTCAGACGCACTGGTGTGTTCTACCTGTTGATGATTCTTTGCTATATCTTCATATTAGAACCACTGATGTACCAGGGGAGAAGAAACGAACCAGTTTCTTTCGAACTCCTAGAACAGACATATTAGAGATGGCACGCCGTGCTGGGATGATCTCTACATACTTGTGTATATGAAGCAGAGTTGTACGGGACACTGTGAACATGTACAGGCATCTGTGTTCTGTGTTGCCATTACTCGCATATAGAATGTGTATGGAATCAGTTCCTATTTTATGTCATATTCATCTGCATTTGCAGCATTTCAAAGACTAGTCTGAAACATCTTGGCACAGATGGGAAAAGCAGAGTTGCTTTATAAGCTCCAGAACTACAAAGACACAGATCTAACATATGATATTAATAAATAGCTTGGATTGGGTGGGGGGCCTGGGGGTTAAAAATTAGATTATTTATTTAGAAAGTTGAAAGTCTTCATTTGTGATCATTACTCTGTTCTTGAAAGGAAATAGGTGCTGGGTTTTGTGTTTTTTTTTTTTCTCCCATCCTCACGTTTCCCTTCTCCCCTTCCTCATGTTTTGAATTAAAATCTAAAGACAGACCGAAAGAGTGTATATATAACTGCAAGAAGGATGTGGTAAATCATGGCAGTGGTTTGTGATCTCACAGACATGGCGGTGTCAGGAACTAAAGACCAAAGGCGAATCCTTAGCTTCCAGTGGATTTACTTGAAATCCCTCACCCTTGTAGCATATCATGGATAATAGCATATCATGGATAATTACATTTTTACAAACGGTAGAGAAAATCATTTTGACACACACATAGTATTTTCCAGCCAGACCAGCTTTTCAATCTATTACAGCTTTCATGCATTAAGGCTCATAGTTTCTTTGTTTATTTTTAAAATACTATCATTAATAATAGGTTTGTTCTGTGGTCAGCCTCTGAGTAGAAGACACCGAGGAAGACCCCCTTTTCCCTATTGCCCCAAGCCAAACATTTGATACCTTTTCCTTTGTAGAAGTTTATGCCGCTCATGTTTTTCATTAAGAAAGTTATGGCAACCAAATTTTCATGGAGATTTTTAGGAGCTTTGGTCATTTTTCAGCTTATTGCTATGTGTAATAGAATGAATTATGTTTAGTGACAAATCACTGAAAGGAAAAAAAAAACAGGAAAAAGTCATAGAAGAAATACTGTCATCGATTTCTTTGCCACTGCTATGCAGCGGAGTGGATTCTGACTGGATAAACCTGGAAAAGGTCATCCCTGTTAGCCACTCAGCAGCATCACAATTCCAGAGCACGAAAAAAATTGGGGGACAATATTTTCTTTTCTTAACCCTTTCTGATCAAGTGTGGTATTTCATTTTGAAAATGAAATTAATTCCCCCAAGGCCTTTGAAACTTTAATAATACACAATAAATAAAATCATATCTAATAACTCAGTGGTTTCATTTGGCACCATCATCATCTCCTAGATGTAGGGCAACTGCTGGAAACATAAATACTTGCAGGCCTTGAGCGCCCAGTTTCTATTTGCTAAATAAACTTGGCTGGCTTGAAATTCCTCTGTGTGCAGTCATTAATACAATCCACTTTGACAGCATTTAATTAAAGTGCTTTTCTCTATTAAATTCATTAAAAGCCCCCCCCCCGCCCCCGTGTATAACTGCTTTCCAGATGCTGAGTGGCAGGGACCTATGAGCCTCACTTTAAATAACTTCTCATTTCTCTTTGTAAAGTGTTTATTACATTCAATTTAGAAACTGTTAAATATGGCTTAGAAAGAAAGTCAGATTCTAGGACATGTTCGCCATCCCTTTAGCAGTTCTTTGAAAAATAAATGTTAGTTTAATTCCTCTGAATAAGCATTTATTATCTGAAAATTTTTCTTATAGTCTGTCAACACTCCTAGGCATTTAAGCTGGGACGTAATAAAGATATGATTTTCCTATCAGGGTTGGGGAATTTGCATTAGTTCTAAGCAGGTACTTGGCTTAAATATCTTTGCCTGCAGATTCGGGGGAGTGAGCATAACATTCCAGTATTAATAGATTATTGACAGTTTAATGTCTTGGCACCTACTTAGCCCATGCAGTATAATAACCAGGAAGCTGTCTGATATGAAAGCAGTCAATAGCATTTTCAATCAAAACCTTTCAGTTAATTGCTGGTTGACCTTAGAGATTTCCTATAGGCAATGCTGTCTGTAGTTTAGACCAAAAGGACCATATTGATTTGTAGAGTTTATTCAAAGATGATTATTTAATACCCATTGCTCCAGTATATGCGGTAAATTTTGCCTTTTATGTGTCTACCAAATGAATTGTCTTTTTGGCAGTGCTTTTCACAAATATTCCCTTTACCAGCTCCACTTTGAAAATACCTCATTAAATCTGTTCTTTTCTCAGAAATAGAAAGTTGGGAATCTTGAGGGAACACATGATCAAGTGTTTTAATATGATAATTGAATTTTCGTACAATTTTTGTTCAGTCTGGCATTACAGTTCCAACAGAGAGCCTGACAAAGCTAAAGGCGATACTTTTAGTAAGGGTGTTCATGTAATACCTTACACACACACACACACACACACGCTACACCTGACAACACAAATATTCTCTAATGCCACATGCTTGTTGGTCTCCATAGGTGTCAGTGTGCTGGCTTATATTTAGCTTCTAGATTTTCTGTACTTCCATGATTTATTTAGTTTTAGTTGAATAATTTTTTAAAGATTTTATTTATTTATTTGACAGAGAGAGGCTAGAGAGGGAACACAAGCAGGAGGAGTGAGAGAGGGAAAAGCAGGCTTCCCGGTGGGCAGGGAGTCCTATGCGGGGCTCTATCCCTGGACTCTGGGATCATGTCCTGAGCCGAAGGCAGACACTTGATCACTGAGCCACCCAGGTGCCCCTTAGTTGTATTTTTAAAAGCAAATTTTAACCAAGTCTCAGTGAACTATCAAGACAAGCAGAAAACAGTAAAGGCAGTTCCTGGCCCTAACTTTAAACCATTTTGCCTTACTTTGGATTGTATGGTGTTAGAACTACAGAGAACAAATCAAAGTGGGACAAAAATAAAGACTTTGAATTAATTTTGTTACTTTTTTCTTTTGGGGGGAGGTTCCTTCACATGTGGGTTGATGTCATTCATTATACTCCAAAAATGATCATTTTTGGTGTTTAATATTTATTTTGGAAAAGACCTATAGTGCTTTCCATAGCATTTTGTAGATAGACAAGTCTTTCACATTTCACTCAGTTGGGAACCATTTTGTCTCAGGCTTTTCTTGTGATACCAATGAACCATTTTAAAGCAAATGTATCTAGTTTTTGTATATTCTTTTTTTAAAGGTTCCCTTTCTTTGTCATTTGGATTCTGTCGTTGTTATTTGCTCTTTTGCTATTTTGCTTCCAGCAATTTTTTTTTTGTCCTGGAAACTACTATAGGCCTTTTGAGCTCCATTGAGGGAAGAAATGTTTCTACTGACTGGGGTGGGGGAGAGTGAAGCAAACTGATAAATGTGTCATTTTTTATCCCTGAGAACAGTAACCCCCTAAAGGTATACCTCTGAATGATTTGGGGGGAGTTAAAGAACTGCGTGAGCCCCCATGTGGTATTATTAGCCACGCCAAGTGTGTGTGTGAATTTAACACGTTACTACAAACTGTTGTAATTCAACTCTTGTCAGTAATAAGTGTATTTCGTCAGGAGCGCCTGTGTGAACTTGCCACTTCTCTCCTTAGAGCTATTAGATGTGTTCTAAATTTTAAGAAGACTTTCGATTTGTAGCATATGGCTACCACCAATACAGAATAATTCTGGAAATTTTAGGATAAACTGCTCCCTCGAAACATTGTACCTGAACCCTGAGCTGTGTGAACATGAATATAACACAGAATCTACCCCTAAGGAGCACACAGATTCATGGAGAAACAGGTCCAAGGGCAGGTGACTGCAGTACAGCTATGTAAGTGCAGAGACAGAAAAGCACAAAAGAGGGAAACGTCTGCCCATCCCCTGGTGAGCAAGAGGACCCAGAAGGCTTCCAGGAAGCAGTGCTGCTCAGGGTCCCTTACAGAATTCCTCATTAGAGGAGCTTCCTGAGTAAAGGAGACAGCAGAAACAAGGGCACAAAGGTCAGAGGGACAAAACAGCACGAGGGTGGGGCTCCTGCCTTACTGCACTGCCCAAGTGGCACGGGCTGAAGAACAAGCACAGGAACAGGGACAAAAGTTACAGTCAGGTCTTAGGGCCTTCTTGGATGTGAGAGAGGCCTTGACCCATCTTAAGGCCACTGAAGGCTTTGGCAAGATGCTCTGTTCACCACTGCAGGAGGCCTGTTGGGAGGAAGTTGTAGTAATTCAGACAAGAGAGATTATCAAGGACAGAACAGTAATGGGGTACTTAAGGAGAGGGGAAAATTAATCCAAGAACATGGGAGTTTAAGGTGGCGGGGAAGAGTCAGCAAAGACTCTTAGTGGTGGCTGGGGCAAGTTGGGTTGAGGAGGTCTTAGGGCACCAGCTGAGAACATTAGTGATTAATTCTCTGTTAATGTCACTTGTAAGAATGTTTTATACTGAGTTTTTAGCTATTAAAGTAAGCCCCTCCCCCTAAGAAAATTCACATTTGAAGGTATAATGACGTGACAGTTCTAGTGTCTAAAGACGAGCAAATATGCTTAGAAAAGCCAAGGTGATGTGGCACAGAGACAAAACTGGACTTGCTTTGTGAATCTGGGTAGATAAGAGTGTGACATGACTGGCCTCCTGGAAACAGAATGGTTCATTCCCAGCGTGGAGACTGGAATCTTTATTATGGGGAAAAGAATTGGTGATCTAGTTACTTCATCCCAGGGAATTAGGAACTGAGATTTCTCTTCCCAGTGACCTTCCTTGGTACTCTGGGAGCAGACTTATTTTCTTGAGGAAGGCACTGTCTAAATAAGAGTGTACTTAGCACAGAGTTCAGAAGCTAAGGTTTCCCATACCTGGTTTCAGTTAGTAAGGTCCTTACTATGGAAGATGCAAAACCTGTGTCCGTGGAATGACCCAGAAGTAGTTTAGAATTTAAAAGGGTACTCTACAATTAACCTTTGGAAAGTTTTAGCTCATTTTAGCTCATATCATTTAATTTTTCCAAATTCTTTCTCTCTTGAAAGAAAATAACACCAAGGAAAGCCAGTCTCTGATGAAATTAAATGAAGTTGAAAACTAACGGCTGTGTTCGATAAGCTCTCACTTGACACCTTTTCATTGGTAAACCACTAGGAATCGTCCCTGGAGATCAGTGGCCTCTACCTCACAGTCTGAGGAGAAGACCCCTCTTTGATCATTTGACTTTGTTTACCCAGTTTGGACTTTAGGGTATATAATAAACCATAATATGTCAGTGGTGTGGTAATCCTAGATATTTTGTCTTTTACCAGAATGGTTGATTATAATGCAGTGCTTAAGATTTGCTTTCTATAAAAGGAATATTTGTACTTTTATGTGTTTGATTCACACACTACAGTTTTCTCAAGTCCTGTTATTAAGTGGTTACATCCAGAAAGCGAAAAATATGCTGAGGTAGTATTTTATTGGCGAACATCTAATATTTTCACTAACCATAACTGTCAGATTGTTCTGACTTCTGAGTGCCCCAACTGTAAAAATTATACAGAAAATGTGGCCTATCATGGGATTTGAGTAGCCCATGTGAGGCCTCAAGCACATGGATTACCTTCTCTCTTCTTTCTTCCCCCAAGTAAAGAATGAATCCATACACCCTTTCTCCATAAGTAATTTAAACCCACTTCTTTAAGGAACTTGGAAGACAACATAGCTGCAGTGTTACTAGTTGTGTTAACATATAAATGCCATCACAATATGGGGATTTTTTTTTTGTATCTTAAAACTGAGTCTTGGCTGAACTTTATCAGGAAGAGTATCTCTTTTTTATACCAGCAGGTTTTTTGTTTGTTTTTTTTTAAAGATTTTATTTATTTATTTGACAGAGAGAGAGATCACAAGCAGGCAGAGAGGCAGGCAGAGAGAGGAGGAAGCAGGCTGTCTGCTGAGCAGAGAGCCCGATGCGGGCCTCCATCCCAGGACCCTGAGATCATGACCTGAGCCGAAGGCAGAGGCTTTAACTCACTGAGCCACCCAGGTGCCCTATACCAGCAGTTGTTGACAAGATTGGGTATACACTTTTTTAAAAATGGTACACAAAGATAGATAAAGGAAAAATCCCTTTATAACCCACTCAAAATTAACATTTAGGAGAGGAACTTCTCCATAGCATATTCTAATTTTTCCTAACTTCTTTGTCTTCATTTTCATCTCTACACTTGAAACATTGAATAGTATCCTCTGCCATTCTTAGTGTCATTTTTATATTTTAGATGTTCATTCACATGAACATGAATTTGTGTTAAAACTTACATTTAGGGGCGCCTGGGTAGCTCAGTCGTTTAAGCGTCTGCCTTCAGCTCAGGTCATGGTCCTGGAGTCCCGGGATTGAGCCCCACATTGGGCTTCCTGCTCAGCGGGAAGCCTGCTTCTCCCTCCCTCACTCCCCCTGCTTGTATTCCCTCTCTCACTGTGTTTCTCTCTGTCAAAGAAATAAATAAAATCTTCTTCTGTCAAATAAATAAATAAAATCTTAAAAAAAAAACACATTTAAACAGAATATATGCTTGTGTTTTTCTCCATTTACCAGCTAAACAGTAGTAAGCATGTTTCTTACATGTTAGTCTCAAGGATGTATGATTTGGGGGAGGGGTCAGAGCTCCATTTCATATATTCACTTCTTCCTCTGACAAATAAATGCCCTGGCAGTCTTTCGCATTGTGGGATTAGTTGTTGTTTTTTAAGAAACCAGAGTCCAAAAGGTAGAAGTGCTTTGATAATATCCTAATTATGGGATTTAAATAATTAGAGAAATTTGACATAGGACTACTAAATCACATTAGATAATCTGTGTATAAGTCGGGTAAAGTAAGAGTTTATTTCACTGCTTTAGAAGTGGCTTGAATTATACTCTCAAGCTTTACCTGGAGAATCATTACAAAAGCCTTCACTCACACAGTCCTTGACTGGCTACATGATGTCTGTTCTTACAAAACGTATCTGTTCTCTGCCTCCATTTAACTTAACATGTTTTCGCTTAAAAGGAATCAAAAGTCTGCTCTGGTTGAACCTATTGGATGATATTTATTTATCAGAAGTAGTTGCTGTATTCTTTTCTTTTAAGCTTATCTTGAATTTCTGTTAAAAAACAAGTTTCAAATCTCTTGGGGTCTTGTATTGCTTGCATTTGATGAAGTTCTTTTCATTTGGACCATATTTTACTTCATCTGAGACTTACTTAGTTGACTGGATTAACTGTTTAAGAATTCTAATGCACTTTTCTTATTTTGAACTCTTTGCATATCTTTTTCTCTCGACCTTTTGCCATTGATGAGGTATTACGAATTTCCAGGGTTGGTTCTTTTAATACCATTATGAATTCCTGGTACTCAAGTCATCTTAACTTTTTACGCTTTTCATTTAGTTACCCTGGTGTCTTTCAGGTGACTTAAGAGCTTTTCTTTCATTCATGCTGGTGCAAAAGCCACTCTTTTCTTTTCAGTAAGACAAATCATGTGTTCATGTAGAAATCAGAATCCTAGATGTGGTCATGTCTATCTCACACTTTACTCATTTTAACTCAAATAAAAGCTCTCTAAAGACACTTCGATAATACCTGTACCTTGAATCTGGTCTTCAAAAGATAGGCCTTCTCTGTGAATTTTTTGGCTAAGCTTTGTGATTGGAGAAGACATTGTGAAAGGCAGTGGAGATATATGGATATGGGGAAGAAATGAATGCTCATGGGGGTCAGGCAAATGAGATCGGGGTGGGTGGGCTGGGAGATGGTTTTTCCCAGCAGAAGGACACATGGTCGTGGCCTGGACCATCTTGAAGAGTTTGTTCTTCCTGGATTCTCTCATGGATTGTATCTGTCACATTTGTGGAGTGGTTTTGGTCATGTTAGGCCCTTGGTGGTCAAATAAATTAATTTAACAGATGATGCTGATGGGGGGAAAGGTATAACTGCCACTAGGTTCAGTATATGTCCACGTTTTACCTTTCTTAGATTCTGCAAGGAGAGATGATTGTTTTTTATGTGGCATCGTATCTGAATGAGATACAGTCTTCTTGAGCTTGCTGAATTTCCTGTCGGTCAGCTCATCTCCTTATATTGAAAAAGCAGCTCACCCAGCCACCTCCGCAGTGTTTACAGGTTCTGGCCATTCCCAATAGTCGGATTAATGACTGCAACATTCTTTTTTTTTACCCTCCAAACCATATCAAAGTTGTTGGTATAGTTGTTCTCAATTTGTTACCAAAGAGGAAATGATATAAGCCAAAGGCTGTTTTAAGAACTATGCTTCCTCCGTCCCCTAAGTTTATTTTAACAGATTATTGTGTCACAGTGTTTTTATGCTTTTATCTTTGACCAAAGTGTTTATTTTGAGAAACAATTATTAAACTGCATTAAAAACATACACGATGTTCCAATACCATCTTGGTTACAATATTAAAGGAAACTCAGACTAAGGCTGGATGAAATTGAACACATATTTCCATGTCAGACTTCCTACCATTTTGCTTGTTTGTATTGATTTCTCCTGACATGCTCTTCTTTTATTGAGCACTACTCTCTTTTTTATTTTTTTCTTATTCTCTTTCTCTCTCTCTCTTTTTTTTCCTTTTAAATCCCCTTCCTAGAGCTAAATGTGCTAAGAGCAATTGTGAAAGGAGACCAACTTATATTAAACCTGCCTGGAGTCAAAATGTAATCTAACACCTGTAGTCTGCAATTTGTTATCACTTCATGGATACTTGGGGGTTTTTTGTGGGTTTTTTTTTTGTTTTTGTTTTTGTTTTTTTTTAATAACAGATTTCCTGAGTTTGACCTTAGGATACTGTATAATCCAAAAAAACCCAACAGAACTAAACCATGGTTTTTAATAAGACTTATAATAGTGTTAGGATGTGAAATTACAACCGTTAAGAGTCAACTCAAGCAATATCATTTGAAGTTAGAAATAGTGCTGAGTTGTTTATCTAGGAGAATGTTTTGCCTGCAAAAATTCAAGAGACAAATCATAATGCTCATGTGGTTTTTCTTACACTCATTCTCTAAGAACTTCGTTGGTGAGACTTGGCACAAGTAAAGATGTTTTTAACTGAAGGGACATTCTGCCTTTTATAGTAAATATTTTGTTTTCATTAGGAGAAAGAGAAAGCTATCTGTTGATCGTGATTCATGTAGTAGAGAGTTTTTAAACTTATTGGTCTCATTATCCCCTTTTACTATTACTATTGAGGACTCTAGTAATAATGCATCTATCAGTTTTTCCCACATTAAAAATTAATTCCGAGAAAGTTTTAAATGTTTATTAATTTTGAAAATAATTGTAAATAATATGTAAATGTTGCATCTTTATGAAAAATAATTATCTCCAAAATTAAAAAAGTGAGAAGAGTTACCATTATTTATATAGATATTTTTGCAAATATTTTAAATGTCTGGCTTAATGGATAAGAACTGGATTCTAATAATCACTAATGCATTTAATCTGATACAATATGTGGCTTTGATTGGAATAAAAGAAAATGAAGCCTCACATAGACAAGTGATTAGGAAAGGAAGGAATATCTTAATAGCCTTTCCAGGTAATTGTGATATTATTCTCCGTTACTACAAGGAGAACCTTGCAAATGGTAGTTTCGTAAAAGTTAGTTGCAAAGTGGAATCTACAGTCATACTGATAAACTTGCATACTTTATAATTTGTTGGTCTGTCTTGCACTTTGAATGGATCTTTTACCCATACATAATTTTGTAATATCATGCATTGGTCATTTGGAAAATACTGATATACTGAGTGATATGGATCTTCCAAATGCTAATACATTTCATTGTATGACTGCATTCATTCATTCATTTATTCATTTATTATTATTATTATTAAAGATTTTATTTATTTATTTGACAGAAACACAGCTAGAGAGGGAACGTAAGCAGAGGGACTAAGAGGGGAAGAAGCAGGCTTCCCGCCGAGCAGAAAGCCTAATGCAGGGCTCAATCCTGGGTCTCCAGGATCATGACCTGAGTTGAAGGCAGTCGCTTAACCAACTGAGCCACCCAGGCGCCCCCATTTATTATTTTAAAGATTTATTTATTTGAGAGAGAGTACAATCAGGGTAAAGGGTAATGGGCAGAGAGAGAGAGAATCTCAAGCAGACTCCCCACTGAGCACAGAACCTGATGCAGGGCTTGATCTCAGGACGCTGAGATCCTGATTTAAGCCAAAATCAAAAGTCGATGCTCAATGACTGAGCCATCCAGGAACTGCCATTGTATGACATGTTTAAAAATTTGGGGGGGTGCCTTCGACTCAGTTTCATGATCCCAGGGTCCTGGGTTTGTGCCCCACATCAGGCTCCTGCTCAGTGGGGAGCCTGCTTCTCCCTCTCCCTCTGCCTGCTACTCCCCTGCTGTTGCTCTCTCTCTGTGTCAAATAAATGAATAAAATCTTGACATGTAAATAAATAAATAAATAATTTAAAATAACCATATTTTGTTTGTCCATTAGCTGTTCTCTAAAGTAAAAATGAGATTCCATGACGAAGGTGACTAGATCAGCTTATAAATCCGATAATCACACAAGTACTCTATCATGACCACCATTCTCCTACAGTATTCTGTGCAAGTTTTTTATGTGTACTTCCCATTTCCTCACAGACTTTTATTTTTTTTAACGTTTTAGTTTTTTTTTTTTTTAAGATTTTATTTATTTATTTGAGAGACAGAGTGAGAGAGAGCATGAGAGGGGAGAAGGTCAGAGGGAGAAGCAGACTCCCCGCAGAGCTAGGAGCCCCGTGTGGGAGGACTCAGTCCTGGGACTCCGAGATCATCACCTGAGCTGAAGGCCCAACCACCTGAGCCACCCAGGCGCCCTCCTCACAGATTTTTAAAAGGAGATATACTCAAGGGTTGTGTTTAATATAATTAATATTGCTTCATCATCAAGGACATTCTTAAACGAAAATGGCATTTTTACTGGGCGCCATGTGGCAATGAAGAATACAGCTACCAGTGCAGTTTGATGCCATTGACTTAATTTATTTTCACAGGCCAGCGGTTTTCCCACCATTGCTTTTGTATCATCGGTATAAATTTCAGCATGGCCAAAAAGGCAAATAATGTCTTAGTTTTGCCATGAAAATAGTTTTGATGTTCTAGACCTCTTGACAGAGAATCAGGATTTTCCCAGGGGTCCATGGACCGCATTTTGAGAACCACTGATGAAGTATGTGTTCCTAAAAGGATTCCGGGCTGTGCATATAGAAGGTGTCACCTTGAACGGGTCTATGACGATGAGATATAATTCCATGTGACAGATGCTTAAAAGGCAACTTCTCTGTGTTAAGGGCCATGCTACAGAACAAAGATGTATGTAGTATTAGTATATGAGTTGAAAGAAATAGGGAAACTTACGGGTAGATTTGCCCATCTCTGGAGTGAAAAAGACAAACAGATCTCTGAATTTGTTGCTAATTTTTGTAAAAGCCTAACTGATAGAAAAATACATAAGGCATTATGCTCTTAACTCTTAAATCCTTCCCTCATTTTTTCATGGTAGTTATTACTTACAGAAGTCTTGCTTCTGATGAGAGCTCTGCTAAGTACTTAGCATGCGTTATCTTGCGGAATCCTCATAACACTGGAAAGAAGATTTTACAGAGAAAGTAGCTTGCTCAGAATTTTAAGGCTAGTAAGCAGATGTGCTTTTCAGGGTGAGGACTAGGTTCAAAGCCAAAATTCTGTGACCCCAGAACTCCTGCTCACAACTTATATACCATGCCATTAGTATATGGGTTATACAGTGCTCTGCAATTTTTTAAAAATAAGTAATGATAAAAAAATCGTATTTGCTTTCAGATACCCAGTAGATGTAAGTTCCTATGAGTGACAGTTAATTTACTTTTTAAACATAGTTTTGCTAAAATGTAATAATAACAAGTTATGCAAAACAAAATAATAACTAGACTAAAAATAAAGAAGAAAAACTGTGGAATTAATCCAGTAGAGCAGAACAAAGACATACTGACCACTAACTATGTGCCAGACATATGGTGTGTTAATAAGTAGCTCACAGTCCAATAAGTGAGATCGGTATATAATGGCTACATTAATATTTATATTAATTAGCAACCATTAATGCTAAGTTCTTCCCACTGAACTTGGAGCCAAAATTAATTGTCTTAAGTGCTGATATTAGGGGGAGAGCTAGATTGTTGAAAACTATATATTTCGGTTACATGATACTTTATATATATTTTTAAATAGCACAATTCACTCATTTATTTATTTAACAAATTCTAATCGAGTTATGCACGGGGCTTTTCAATTGTTCCAACCAATTGTTCTCATTGCCTGTTAAATATATTTTCTCAGGACTTTTAGTGGAAGAATGCTTTTCTTTTTTGGATCAACTATTTTACATTCTGTTGGCATGATGAGGTAGATTAAACAAGTAAAAATAATTCCGATATTAATGCAAAGTACATGCAGACAAAGGTCATTTTGTCCGTGTTCTCATCTCCTGCTGATGAGCATCACCACTTAGGACCTGAAGCTCTGAGTGAAACTCCGCCCTCTGGGTAAGCCTTGTCACGGAGCTGTGGACGCATCCCCCTGGGGAAACTTTTTTGTTTTAACCCTATTACCGCACTGGATCAGCCACCCTCTACAGTCACCTTTCTAATAATTTCTCATTTTCTCTATATAAAAAAGACCACAAAGTCTTGGCTTATTATAAGTAATCCAGTTCACCCCATAATGATACAGTGAATTATATACTTTCCTGAACTTAATCGTTCAAGATCTCACTTCCTTCCCTGCAGGCAAAAACCATTATACTTTACACATGGCTCCCAGCTGGTTTTCATTGAGGTCTTCAAAATCTATTTGAACACTGAGAGGTTTAAGAAGAGCTGCTTTATCTTTCTTAGTCGACTTTTGTCATGATACCATTTTGTCCTTGTGTTTTCAAAAATTCCCCGTTTTGAAGGCAGAGAAACAACACAGGCCCATATTTTGGCTGTACTTTGTCACTAGGCAGGGAGTCTGGGGTTTTATTTTGAAGTTGATATCTCTTTTGAATATATTTACAACCTTTATTTCTTCGTCACCATCATCATGTCCATTTATATATGTGTATATCATTTTTCAGCTCAAAGAGATTTCAGCAAATAAATAAAGAATTTATTAGACTTTTAACTTTTCTATTTTTTTATATCCTATCCATAACTTTGTAAATTAATAGATCCAATTATAATAGACACTCTATAAATATTGGATAAGCTGGCACTTTTTTCTTCACTCCTTTAACTAGGGTTGATTGTCTTCAATATATTTTCTTTCAGACATGATAAGCACCTCTGATGAAAAAGGCAGCCATCAGTTAAATGTAAATTAACTGTTCTCTTGAGGATAGAAGTACCAGTGCATTCCTCTGGTTGTTGTTATGATAGTGTTGCTATTTGGGATGTTCTGTTGAGAGTCCAGTAATATATCAGAAGCTGAGTTTTTCTTACTTAGCATGTGGCTATATGAACATCTCTCTTCTCTCTAGTAGCAGTGGCGGTTTCAAGCCCTACTGTATTTCTGGCTAAATCAGATTGTGACTGCAGTTCATTGTGAGGGCTTTCCATCACCTTGACAGTAGAATGCTAGGGCCCTACGTACTGTGGGCTTGGTGACCTCACAGTTGTCATTTCTCTCTGGCATAGGACTGTTCACCATTACCCTCTGTGATGGTGAAATGTGCTGTCCAATATGGTACTACACAATGTGGCATTTGAGCACATGAAATGTGGCTCATACGACTGAGGAACTAGCTCTTGTTTTGTTTTGCTTTTAGTTTTAATTAATCTAACAAAATGTAAATAGCCACATGTGGCTAGTGGCTGTTGTACTGGGTGGTGTAGCTCCAAGGTGCAGCCTTCCTTGATGTTCTTCAAATATATCCATATATGGATATATATATATGGTATTTATTGCTACCTAGTATTTAATGTATGGTCTGTCATCTCAAAGTGTAGAGAGTTGGTTCAATTTTCTTATGTAATCTTGCTCATAGAAGGCAGAGGAACATAAATGCTTAAGGGCATGGGATTTAAAATCAGACCAATATGTTTTAGAATACCAGTTCTGCTACTTTTAAGCTATCTAGCCTCCCACACATTATCTCTACTCTCTCTGAATTCCAGTTTTCTCATCATAAAATAAGATCAGAAATATCTACCTGCAGGTTTACTGTGAAAAAAATAAAATTAAGTAAAATTAATGTATTCTTAGCATTTAGACCAGTGTTCAGCTCATAAAGTTTACATGAATGCTACCCTCTCTTACTACTTCTACTACTCATACCACCGCTGTTGTTATTGAAGATCCTTAGATATTTCAGTGCTATGAACACCAGTTGCCATATTGAAAAATTGGTAAGAGAAGCTATGAAATAAAGCTCTCTGCAGAAATTACCAGAGATGAATTGTTGACTAATTTAAGTTCAGTTGTGATGGAAGAAAAGTCTATACCAAAATAGAGCTAGAATGAATGATCAGGCTTTAGTTACAAAGATCAAAGATGAAGGGATGGATGGCTATCTTTACAGAAGGATATATTCTATCATTTGGGAAAATCACTTGAGGAGAGATGGTGGGTGTTAACAATAGAAAAGGTCAACTACTGCGCCTGTTTTGAAAAAGAGGAAAAGGGATGAGGCTGGAAAGTTTGTGGACTTGGACAGTGTCTTTTACTTAAATATCTGAGAAGATGCTCCACTAACAACCTTAATTTAAAGAAAGGTCCCTGAAAATGGTAATCTAGTTGTGTGAAGAACTTGTTAGAAAAGAACATGTATTTCAATTCATTTGGCAGGGCATTCTCTGTCTTGTTTGAAGTAATTGTAAATTTTGTGGTTTAAAAAAAAAAAAAAGTTAGCTAGAAAATAGATGCCTGAATTATCACATGAGCTGAGGAATAGGATGATTTATTGGTCCATTCAACAGGAATCAATGGCCTGGCCTCTTGCTTAAATTATTAAGGGCACTTGGTGGGGAAAAGAACCAGACTTGATTCATCTAGTTAACCAACAAGGAATTTTGAGCATCTCTGAAAAATTCAAACAGAGAAACTAAAATTCAGTTAAATGGGAATTAAGATACCTATCCTAGAAGATGAGGCTAAAAGAGTTGACATTATTTACTCAAGATGTAAGAAAATGAAGAAAATTTCCTGCCATTTAGATGGGAGGATCTTAAGAAGGGGTTGTATTGATTGTTCTTTCTCAGAAAGACGGTTTTGTAAGCCGTCTACTCTAGGTTCTACTCTACTTTTGTTTAGAGTACTTACACCACTGGTAGAATGCGCTGCTAAGAATTCTTTGATTGCCGATAATAATAAGCCACTGCAGTTAGTAGGTAAGAAAATCTGGGGAGTGATTTTTTTTTCATTTTGTTATGGTTTTTGTCTTTCTTTCTAAAAATTGTCAAGAGAAAATAAAAAATTTTCTGCCTGGGTGGCTCAGTCTGTTAAGCATCTGCCTTTGGTTCAGGTCATGATCTCAGGATCCTGGGATCAAGTCCCGCTCCGGGCTCTCCGCTCAGCTGCGAGTCTGCTTCTCCCACTCCCTCTGTGATCTCTCTTACTTTTGCTCTCTCCCAAATAAATAAATAAAATCTTAAAAAAAAAAAAAAGCAACACTTTGGAGGGAATGAAGCTAGTTGGGACAGAACTTGGGGAATCTTTTGATCTCAGGTCTTACACATATTGTGGTTGAAAGGCAATGACAGGCAGTGTGGCAGTGTGACTGAAAAAGCTCAGGCAGGCACTTTTGGTAACGTGTAAGGCAGTTTCACTTTAGAACCTCTTGTTTTGTCATTCTCTGTTTTGACTGCTTTCTCCTTATCTGCTTGAAGATGCTCAAAATGTCACTTAAGCTTCTTTCTGTAAATATTGTCATGCCACCCAACTCACTATACAATATTGTCTAACCAGAAATAAAACATTTCTCTTTGTAGATCATTTCTATTGCTGTTAGTTCTCTGAGAACCATCTCCTCCTCAGTGATGGGCAGTGACATTACTGTTTTTCCCTGGAAACCTACTTTCTCACACTGACAGCTTCCTGTGTTTATAATTTCCAATGTAAAGGGTTTTTCTGAGGTGCTGCCTGTTTCCAGGTTATTACTTATTGTTATTATTAAGATCTTATTTATTTATTTGAGAGAGAGAGCATGAGTTGGAGGAGCTACAGAGGAAGAGAGATAAGCAGACTCCATGCTGAGCAGGGAGCCTGATATGGGATGCAATCCCAGGAATCATGACCCGAGCCAAAGGCAGACATTTAGCCAATTGAGCCACGCAGGTGACCTCCAGGTATTCTTTATCCAAATAGCACCTTACTGAGGAGCCCTAAGGATTAAGTCAACCAATCTGTGTAAAGTTAGTGCTGCCTGGCCCAGCATAAGCATCCAGTAAATGGCAGCTCTTACTGTTGTCGTCCCACTGCTTTCAGGTGTGGCTTCTCCACTTCCATGTATTAGCAATGCAAGAGTCTATGAAAGGAGAGGTGAAGGAGGCCAGTTGGTTGGACCTAGGAGAAGAACAAGCCCTATCATGCAGAAAGACTGTAGTAACTTCAAAGTCTAGTTTTGGAAAATCTCTTTAAATCTAACCAGTGCAAAATGGAAAACCCCTAAAGAACCAATCTAATTATTTAACTAAATGGAACCATTATGCTGACTTTTACTACAGAAGGCAAGCATAATTTAGAAAATGGGGCATTTTAATTCTCTTTTGTTTTCCAATTAACGCAATTGCTCTAATAGGAGGTACTCGTGCTTCAGTATATATGTCCTTTGAGCACATATTTCATATGTAATTTCAGTGTCTCTCTCTCTTTCACTTTCTTACCAAAAAACCCCCCAAATCCTCACCTGTTGACATAGTGGTTCATTTATTACAATGGTCAGGCTGCCCAGATTATGACCTCGGAGCAAATATCTACTGCCATCAAAGTGCCCTGACATTCCCTTCCGGCTATAATTAGGATGTTGAAGTAACAGAGCTCTCAGTTTTTTGCTGATGCCAGCTTACCACAGCAGACCACATGAATTTACTCTTAGTTGAAAGTAGTAAAGAAAATGCCAAGAACATTCATTTTAATTGGTCAACATTATCTGGACCTTTAGTGCCACTGTTTTATGGTCCTGTGTTGTAGGTTTCCTTCTGCCACGGCTATTAGCTTATTATGATGATATTCTTATTTGTATTTGATTATCCTTTTAATTATTATTTTGAATTTTATGTGATTGCTAATTATTGTTTGAAAAGTTTCATCCTCTCCTGCTTGTTGTTATCTTATTTAGGTAACAACTTTATATGCCCTAATATTTTCTAAATTCCATATAACAGACTGACATTTTCACATTGGTAAGGAATTATTTTCTCGTCAGATGTTCCCTGAGACTGGAAGAGCTGGAAGAATTTTTCTTTTTTTTTTTTTTTTTTTTAAGATTTTATTTATTTACTTGACAGAGAGAAACACAGAGAGGGAACACAAGCAGGGGGTGTGAGAGGGAGAGGCAGGCCTCCTGCCGAGCAGGGTGGAGGCTCCATCCTGGGACTCTGGGACCATGACCCCAGCCGAAGGCAGATGTTCAACGAGTGAGTCACCCAGGCGCCCCCAGAATTTTTTTTTTCTTAGATGCTTGCTTTGATGTTGCTATTTCATAGCCAAAAAAAAGAAAATGGGTCATTTGGGTAGCGTGTGGTGGCGGTAGTAATGGGAAAGGGGGATGGTGGCATACTATTGATTCTTTAATGTAAATAGATGTGTTTTCTTCTATACTGATGGGATTGATTTCCCCCTGGACTCTGGAAAATATGTAATTTGTTGCTCTAACATGAAAGAGACTGTGTAAAATAGAGAATGGTAAAAAGAGAAATGGGTGTTTTTTAAAATGTGAACTCAACTATTCTTAAAGGCTCTGGGAGGACCCAGAAAGTCAGGCACTGATCTGAGTATAGGAAATGTGGTCCTTGTCTTTGGAGTTGACGTAAACACTTTTCACTAGAGACTGTCACAGTAGCCTTTTAATTATGTACTATTGCTGCTGCTTTTCTAAGTTGCAAGTAGTGCCTGAGGCTCCAACAATCCTCTCCCCTCGACATGAAGCCCATCTCACGTAGGCCTGTGACAGTCTCCTCTGTGGAGCTTTCTCTCTGTGGTCAAATTGAAGAGGTTCATAAATAAATATTAAAATGGGAAGTTATTCATGCAGAGAGATGATGTTGAAGAAGCAGTTATGAAGATCAAGAATAAGCTTGTCTAACAGTTTAGTTACGAGTTTGCTGTCCTCTATTCCAGGAAGACAGTTCAGGGGTTGGGAGAGTATGAAACCTCACAAACAGTGGGGCACCATTCCGGAAGGACTTGGGGCAAGACCAGGTTCTAGAGATCATTAGAAGTGGCCACACAAACGGGGCACAGTGGGCTGCGGTTGTATACCTGACCTTATTGAAAAAGATCAAAGAACAAGAAAATAAGTGTGGAGCCCAGAGTTGGCTTGGCATTTGGGAATTGGCCGACCGGAAGTACTGTGCTTATGGTGAAGGGGCGCTTTTACAGGAACTCAGAAGTTCAGTCCCCTGATATGGCGCCACTGGCAAACGCAGCTCTGTCTTGGATCTAGAAATTTATTTAAACACTAGGGGTTTTTCTGTTTTGTTTCATTTTCATTTTTTAATGAGTGGGGAATATGCAGAGATAAAAGAGAAATTTAAGTTATGTACAACTAGAAAACCTGAACAATTAGGATTAAAAAACAGAAATCAGGGAGTCTGTGCAAAACAAGAGTATTAATAATTTATAGTGATATTGAGGTCATCTATGGGAAGTATAAAATAGCTAGTTAAAATTCTTTAAGAAAAATGTTATATCTTTAAATTAATTTGGAAGTCTTTGTATTTTTTTAAAAACATTATTTAAGGATCAATATCAGAGCTGAAAGAAAATAAAAGTTCTTCCTAATTTTATGAAGTATTGATTTTCTGGCTGAAATACCAACTATTTATCTGTTCCACTCTTAAGGGTATTTATTAGGCTGATGGTAATAATCACTATCATTTATTGGATGTGTGCCCTGATTTTGAGGTGGACAAACTGTGGCCCATGGCCAAATCCAATCTGCCACCTGTTTTTGTAAATAAAGTTTTATTGGAACACAGCCACACTCATTTGCTTATATATTACTTATGGCTGCTTTCACACTACAAAAATAGAGTTGAGTCATTGCAACAGAGACCGTATGACCCTGCAAAACAATATTTACTCTCTGGCCCTTTACTGAAAAAGTTTGTCAACCTCTGATTTAAGGTAAGCACTATTCATTGCATATATTATGTTACTTAATTCTAACAACATCTCTAGGAAGTCAGTGTCTTACTCTTCTTTTATAGATACTGAAATTGAGGCTTAAAGATGTTAGTGCCTTGTACGGGGACACCAAATTAAGTGGAAGATTGTGGACTTGAACCCATGAGGTCTGATTGTAGAGCCTGCACTTTCTGAGTCCCACTTCTTTGCCTTTAGGTTTTAGAGAGATGGCTTCATCCACTTTGCCTAACAGCAGGGAAGGCTCTGGAGCCAGATGGTTTGAATGCAAATGACCTTGGGCAACAAACGACTTAACTTCTTTGTGCCTCAGGATATAAATGTCAGCACATCTTACTATTATTAACCTCTTGTTTTGTAAATGAGATTCTAAAGCTCCAGAAATCCTTTTAAGTTTGCCAAAGACCTGAATTTACAAATGACAGCAGTACTCGAAAGGTAGATAGACCCCCTCACACGTCAGAGGGATGATGGCTTTCGAAAAGTGAAATCCTGAGTCAAATGTTACATTTTTTCCCCTTAATTATCAGGTCCTTCATCGGCAGCAGTCTCAGCCAGCCAAGGAGAGTTCCCCGCCCAGAGAAGAAGCTCCTCCCCCACCTCCTCCGACGGAAGACAGTTGTGCCAAAAAGCCCCGGTCTCGCACAAAGATCTCCCTGGAAGCCCTGGGGATCCTCCAAAGCTTTATTCATGATGTGGGCCTGTACCCGGATCAGGAAGCCATCCACACGCTTTCTGCTCAGCTGGATCTCCCCAAACACACCATCATCAAGTTCTTCCAGAACCAGCGGTATCACGTGAAGCATCACGGGAAGCTCAAGGAACACCTGGGCTCCGCGGTGGACGTGGCCGAGTATAAGGACGAGGAGCTGCTAACCGAGTCTGAGGAGAACGACAGCGAGGAGGGCTCTGAGGAGATGTACAAAGTGGAGGCCGAGGAGGAAAATGCGGAGAAAAGCAAGGCCACGCCTGCTGAAATTGACCAGAGATAATGTGAACTCCTACCAGACAAAGCAATACATCGGTCCAAGGATTTTCTGTTTTAGTTTCCTTAAAAACATTTTCTTTTTTTGCTTTATTTTATTTTATTTTATTTTATTTTATTTTATTTTATTTTATTTTATTTTTGTCTGTTTGGGTTTTCTTACCTTTTTTGACCTTTCTTTGTTGCACAGGATACACCTATAGACTGAGTAAGTTCAGTATTTCCGAATCAGACATCGCCTTGGCAAAGACACTAAAGTGTTACACTTTACAATTGACTGGATCATAGTAATTATAATCACAGGAGACTCTGCCTTCATTATCCTTGCACTTATGGAAGAGACATCAGGCAAGTTCCAGGACGAAAACATCTACGAAATAAATGAAGGAAGCTACAAGTGTGTGTGTGTGTATGTATATGTATATATCTATATATTTACATATATATATTAAATTGCATGGGACAGAGAACTTTACAATCCGAAAGAATAGACTGTGAAATGAGTTCTTAAAGAAGAGACTTGTTTATGTATTAAAAAAAAAAAAAACCACTTCACAGTGAGTCGCTTTGGCTTTTTGATAAACTGCGGCCTGCTCTCAGGGTGGGGTGACTATTTTTGAATTCCTATTTATTTTCTGTGTTTGTCCCTGATTTTTTTTTTTTTTTAATTCTATGGCTTCCTATCTGGCAGCTTGATGGGTAATTTTTGAGGTATGTATTTAACAAAATAAATCAACACTGCCAAAAAAGAAAGAAGAAAGTAAAGCGGAAAAGAAATCAGGGCACCTTAAAATGATACAAGTCAAATTGCTCTTAAGACACAATGCACACTTAAAATGACTCGATATGTTCCGTTATTCAACTTGTCATTCCTGTAGTGAACAGATGCGTTTCTGTGGAATTCCAAATGAATAAAACTGTAATTCAGTACAGAGAAAACTTGTCCTTTAAGTGCAGTCTTGATAAAATGACATTTTGACGTTGGACGTATGGAATTCATAGTACGAGCCACGTTTTATTGTGAAATTTATTTACCTGTTCGTGGCTTCAGATCTTAAAATTAATAAGCCTGCTCATTTAAAAATTGTTTGTTGTTGCTGTTTTCTCTTTTTTCTTTCTTTTTTTTTTTTTAAATAGAAGATAGTTCAATGTAATGTTAAGTTAGAAAAGAAGTTGCTGCCCACTTAAAGGGGTTCCCTCTCCAATAAACCTCCATCCTTCCGTCTCCTAAAAGATGTTTCTTATTTCTATTTCACTTGGGGCTTCCTCTTCTTCGTACCACATTCCATCCACCGCACCAAACGTTTGTGGTCCCTGCTCTCATGCCTCCTTCCTTCTCTGCTATGGCAGCCTGAACAAGAACCCATTTTTGAATCATTGTGCAGCTCCAGGCAATAGAGTAAGCGAAGCGATTTCAGTTGGAATCACCTACTCCGCCATAAATGGAAACATCTTCTCAGTTACCTACATAGCAATTACCTTATGGAAAGCAGAACTAATACTGACTGGCTGTTTAGTGGAACGAGCATTAAAGCTGCAATCTACTATAGCTCTCCAAACCTCCTGTAGCTTCCTTTCAGAAGCACCGATAGCATTACTTCCCACTTCTCCTTAGAGTAATTGCAAGAGGTGACCTCACCTTCAGGACCCAATCCCTGCTTCACCGTGGCCATCAAACAGTCCCACACAGTTGGATTTTTTTGGAGTTGTGCTCTCATGCAACCTTGTCAGAGACCTCATGCAATATCACTTTGAAAGTTATTTTCTGTTTACTACACAAACATTGTAATATAACTGTTAATACTATTTATATATTTGAAAGGTATAAAAGGTAGGAGTTAAAAAAAAAAAACCTCTATGTGTAGATATTAACTCAGAACTTACAATATACAGGGAGAAGACATGTTGCAATACAAGCTAATTCTAGCTGCTCAGTAACCTCTGGAGTTTTTAAAGGGACATTTTCCTGTACTTTTTTCAAATAATGATGTTGAGAAAATTCTCTTGACACGAGTGTCACATACCTTTGCAAAAGGATGGTGGTTTGCAGTTAAGCCCTGGGCCCGTCCTTCTGCTTCTGTAGTATGCTGCAGCTTTAATCCGAAAGTCCACGCTTGCTGCTTCCTGATCTCCGAGTTACTCTTTCCAAATTGTCTTCTTAAACTGTTGCTGAAGGTCACTCTGTACATGTAATGGAAACTGATTTTGCCAAGCTCTTACAAGGTGGTTCATCTATCGATGGCATCCGCATTTGGTATCTTTTACACTTCAACCAAAAATTTATTAGGTATTTTTCAATGCTAAGTCTTGCCTTTTATTTTTTAATTTCACTGCCAAGTTTGCAGTGATTCTAAGTGAATCTGTGGGCATTTTAGCCTGTGGTCTTGCCAGATCTTTGCGAATTACAATGCATATATGTCTATTTATTCAATATCTGTCATATAATATCTATTTGGAAGAAGAAACTTTCTCTTGTAGTGCCTCTTGACAAAGCACAATTTCCCGCCTTTTTTTTTTTTTGTGAAATGAAAAAAACAAATTGTGTTTTATTGCGGTATCAACAATGTGAATAAGGATTAACATATTGTAAATGTTCTTTTTTCCATGTAAATCAACTATCTTTGTTATCACTAAGTGATAATTAATTTTTAACTTATGTGCATTGTTAGGCTGTTAGAATTTTTTGGTTGTTAAAATAAAACGCATTCAATAAATATGACTTCGTTTGTCAAGTATTTTACTGGGCATTGCTTTCTTTCCATTTAATTTTTCATGTGGAGTGAGACCTGGTGAGTGTCAGGAAAAGCCCGCTCCCATAAGGGAGCAGCACCCTCAATTACAGATGTTTGCGTCCTGTATGAGGCATGGAGTTAATGGTACATGTGAATGCATGTGCATCCCCCTGTGTTTAGAAACGCATGCATGCTCACATTCTGGAGCTGAACAGGGAAAGCCATTGCGCCAAACATTTTGTCGTATACAAACAAAACTCAAGTGTATAAAGATATATTTATGGGCTTGCTTCTTTATTTTTCTCGTGAGTATTTTCTGTTTATAATTAAAAACCCACAAATGACTGCGTGTCAGGAAACTTTTGGAGCACATATGTCCATGGTTAATGGACATAATAAAAGTCTTTTATATTTAGAGCTGGGGGTACCATAATGTGTGCATAGAGGAATGCCGGAAGGATTGATGTATCTAAGAAATGTGTGAAAATGATTTTTTAGAAAGTGCTTACAATGGGAAAAATTGCTCAAAAGACTAAAGTTAATAAGGAAAGGAGCAAGTGCTTAGCTTCAGAACTGGCAAAGAGAAAGTCAATTTAAAAATGATTTTAATTCCTTTTGATATTGTAAATTGTCTTTCTGCATGTGTGTGTGTGTGTGTGTGTGTGTGTGTGTGTGTGTTGCATTTGGTTGACATACAGATGTGATTTTGCTTTCCTTTCTTCCTTAGCTTCACTTGCCTTTTTCTTAATTAACAGTTCACAGATCGTGTAAGTAGGTTTCAAGGATGGATTGTGAACCTGGGTATTTGCAGGAAAGCAGACAGCCCCAAAGCACTGAGTTCTGAAGGTTTTTAAAGAAAAATTAGAGGGTCAATACAAAACAAGACACATTATTTATGCAAATGTAAATGAATTCTGTGTTTGGGTTAAAGACTTCGGAGGAATGCATGTGTAAGATAACTGACTTTTGGCACAAATAACTTCTACACTCATGAGGTTGTGTTTTTAGGGGTCCAACTTCACAGGTGACAAACTCAAGAGTGGGAGGCTCTGCCCACAGATGGACTGGCTTCTGCCAGAATAAGGTCTCTGTGTGAGCAACTTCTATTTCCAAGAAAGAGTGAGAGTTTTTTTGACTCTACATTAAATCACATTACAACATCTGAGAGCCATCACTCCATCGGTTGAGTTTTGGTCTTTTAAAAATTTTTCTTAGAGGAGATCTTTTCCTCTACACTGCTGTTTCCCTTTCTATAAAGGTTTAAACAAAGATTTAAAAGTCCCTACATTTTTTCTAAAGGCACAATGAGACAGTAAACATTTATTAGACATGCACTCTGTCAGATCATTTGCTATGAAGTCAGGTGACAAGGGAAAATATATGACTTGATGTTCTCCCCTCAAGGACCTAATCCCTTGTTAGAATGATATAATGTAAGCCCAGAAAAAGTGAAATAGTAATACAGTGGTTGTCTCTAGATGGATTTATTTGTTTAGTGAGTGGTGCAAACATGTGCTATGAATTTGGAGAAGGGAATGATATTTGCGAGCTGGAATGGTCTTGAAAGGTGTATCACTTAGGATTGGCTGCATATAATAGGGGGAAACAAGTAATTATGATGCAGACTAGGTAAAAATTTACTTGTTTCTTAAAAGAAAGCAGTTGCTGAGGTAAGCTGGCTTCATGAAGTTGTCAGGGGTGTCAGGGACTCCCACACTCCCAGCTTCACTCTCGTGTTCCCATGTCCTTCTTTCTCATGGTCCAAAAAGATTGCTAGAGCTCTCACCATCACACCAACCTTCCAGACATCAAGATGGAAGGAGGAGTAAAGAATAGTATACTCCTTTTCTTTTGTGGAGGCTTCTTCAAGCCCTACACCTGAATGCAAGGGAGACTAATAAGTGTTTCTAGCTGTCCTATTAATTTCAGAGAAAAGGAGGGCATTTGCTCCGCTGTTACTCCCTGTACCTTGCACCTCCTCCTAACCACCGTGAGTTTTTTCCCTGGCCAAATTTAAGGATCAGCCCAGGCATCGCTTCTTCTAGGAAGCCCTTCTTGAACTGCTGTGCCAGTGTACTTACCAATCCTTCTATGTTCACATGGTGCCCAGGTATCCCACCATCACAGGACTGTCACAGGACCTGTGGCACATTACGTTTGCTGTGATTGTACGCTGGGAAGGTGTGGAGTCTTTCTTTGCATTCGTTGGTGCAGAGGACAGGGTTAGGCAGGGGAAGGTGACACAGGTCCTGTGGTAAGAGTGACAGTGTTTCTTGAGGTGAACATGACCCCAGGACTGGCATGTTGAGTCAGAGACAGAAATGAAGACTGAACTGTGCAGTGAGGGACAGGTGATTTCAAATGCTGCCGATCCATTGTCACCAGGACATGGTGGACCTGGGGTGAAAAGCCAGGTCTGCATACCTTCATAGCTTGCATTTTCAACCTGGCATCACACCAGCTCCTTTTTTCATGTTCTAGAATGTTCTAGAAAGGCCATATGAACTGAACATTGATTTATGGGCCAGCATACTCTATATGAGATGACCTTTTGACTTCTCTTAACACATTTTTTCATAATCTTATTTGAGTGTGACATTTCTGATGGAATTTTGTTCTGAAAGCAAAACCTATTTTTAAAAAAACACCATGCTCTGCTAGTAAAATTGTCCCAGAAGAATCTAGAAGTAGCTTCTTCAGTGACATTCTAAAAGGTTTAAAATGTTGCCTTCACATATGGAAAAGTAATTACAAAAATATTCCATTAACATTGTAATAAATAGTGCAGAGCAATGACTAATTAAAGAGAGAACTATAATTTATTCACTGTCCATTAACAGGCATACCTCCATTAAAACAGCAGAAACAAAAGGAAGTGGGGGAGCCTCAGTGACAGCTTTGGACTGAGCATTCCTAGGGAATCCTCCCTCACCTTAAGAAAGAGATAAGGAGAAAAAGTCTTTATAATTTTAGTCTGTCTCCAGTTGATTGTGGAAAGGCAGCGAATTATTCTAGTACTTGTTCTCAATAGTTTTGCAGCTTAAGTTATTATTCAGACCCACAGTTTCCTCTGTGGGGAACAAAGCTAATAATTCATACATTCCAGAATTGTTATTATTAAATAGGTATAAGCATCTAGAACAAACTTGAGTCCATCCATCCTTCTAAGAAAGAAAGAGAAGCAGGATATAATAAAATGTTAGAAGTGACTTAAAAATAATTCACATGAGTTTTAAAGTAGGATCAAGTCTGATATTTTCGAAAAGTCACCTTAGAGGACTTCAAGCTCCTGCGTCTAGAGGCGCCTGGGTGGCTCAGTCGGTTAAGCGTCTCACTCTTGATCTGGGTTCCAGTCATGATCTCATGGTGGTGGAATGGAGCCCCAAATCTGGCTCTCCACTCAGTGCAAAGTCTACTGAATACTCTCCCCCTCCCTCGACCCCATCCCCCCATGCACACTCACTCCAGCTCTCTCTTTCTAAAATGAATAAATAAATCTTAAGCAGCAATAACCACAATAAAGCTGATGTGCCTAAAGGGCTACTGTGTTCTAGTCCCTGCTTTGTGCCTTCGCTCCCTCTCTCTCTCATTCTCTCTTATAACATCTCTTTCCTTACCACCCTCCCTCCCTCGCTTCCCTTCTCCCTTTCAAGAGCTAGAATATGGTTTTCTTTCTTAAGGAGAAAGAAAAGGAATGTTATGTTTTTAGTAGCCTTGTGAAATCTTCAAAGTGAGTTGTTTAAACAAAGATGGCACCAAGCTTTTATTTTTTCTCCTGATTCATCCCTACTTGTTTTCTGAATGTTTGCTGATCCTTTTCTATTGTCTCCAGAGCCTCATGAACAGGGAGAGTGAGGGAGGCAGGGCGAACTGCAATCTTCCTGGTCCTCCTCTTCCTGGATCTTCAGTCTTTCCTCATTGACTGTCTTGAAAGCTGCCCTATGCCAACCACACCCCAGTTTCTTCTCCAGGTCTCCAGACTGTTTCATTCTGCTGCCCCCTTAGCACCTCCACTTCACATGGCTCAACATGACCTCCTTGTCTTCTTCCCAAATGTGCCCCACCCAGCTGATGGCAACTCCAACCTTCCAATTGCTTGGGCCCCAAACCACAGATTCATTCTTTATTCTGTTTCTTTTCTATCAGCAAAATTCTTTCGGGTCTGCCTTCCAAGTATATTCGCAATCTCACAAGCTCTCCTCTTCTTTAGGCTCCCAGCTTGGTCAGAGCCACATCCTCTTACCAAATCTGACTCTCCCTAACCTCCTTCCCTTCCACTCTCTCCCGCTTCCTAGGATCCTGCCACATCAGCCTCCAGGTTGCCCAAAATACACAGGCCCCCTCTCGCCTTTGCTCCTCTCCTGCCTTTTAGCTTGCTAGGAGAGCTCCCCT
>PITA01000329.1:185380-216458 GCA_004023965.1 Spilogale gracilis | reverse complement strand
TTAACATAATCTATAATTTACTTATTTTTCACGTTCCTTTATTTGTTAGTTCCTCACCATCCAGTGAAAACACCAGGAAGACACAAAGCCTGCATTTTTTTGTTGTTTTTTTTTTAACCAAGAAATGCTTAAGTGGGGTACATTTCATAGTTTTTATCTAGTTGGATTTTTAGATTTTCAACTTCGTCCAGGATTAGGGATTTGAATTACTTTATAGAGATGAACCTCAACTGAATATTTTTTAATGCATAACCATGGCCGCTGAGACCTCAGGAACTGCTAAGGCCAACGTTTATAAGTCTATGTCTGGGTCATTCATTCAGGTCTGTGATTCTCTGCTTTCTTTGAAGATATAATCACTGAACCACAGATTTTGTTGTCTAGCACATCCTCTTATCCCTTCTCAGGTTGGCGGCCTCCTTGGCTGGAGGCCATTCAACTGTGTGTGTCCCTTCATGACTAGGAGCTTATGACTTTGGAAACCAGCCCATTCCACCTTTGCCGAGCCCTGCCGCGGCCCCTGAACTGTCACTAGTGCCTAGGCAGCATTTGCTCTTCTAGTAACCACCTCACATATGTGAGCTCACACTGGAGCAAAATCCCTGAAGTTCTTAGGTTTCTTAGATTAATCATGTGACAGAGGTACACAGGAAGCTTACATTATTTCAACTGTATGAATACAGCTTAGATCAAGGAAAGGGTTCATCCTACTCCCTTCAAACTAATCAGTCCACATTACAGCATTATTCTCTCTTCTGGATGACATGTTTTGGAAAAATATTAGTAAATTGATGTATATTCAGAAGGTAGGAAATAACCAGAATGATGAAGGGCCTTGAAAGCTTGCTTTCTATCTATTTATTCTATGCTGTGACTTTCTTATTCATCAACCAACAAACCAAATTTATGAAAGGTCTATTATATTGAAGTCACTGTGAGGGAAACAAAGTCCAGATCTTTAGTTGACAACAATAGAACTACCTTGAGCTACAGAAGCAAAAGAAGGAATTTGCTGGCACTGGCATCATTAGAGTGCTCGTTGAGGTCCAGAGAGAGTCAGAAAATCAGGGTTAGCAATTAGAGTCAATGTCCCAGACTACTCTGGTGGAGACCGCACTGCTTCCCCCTTCCCCATGGGGGACAGAAGTCAGAACCTGGTTCTCTGGTCTTGGGCATGGGTACCATGGGCAGAACCTCTGCCTCTCATGCCTTTGAAGTCTGGATGGTTCTACTATTGCCCTTAACAGAAAGGAATCCACATGGCATACTTTTCCCTATTCTACTCCCTTCCAAATCAGAGTGTCCTGCAGGTGTAGCTGACTGAAGTCATCTAAGTCATGTGCAGGGAAGGTTGGGCATGTGGATTTCTGTCTTCTAATTTGGGGAAATATGAATTCACAAGTGGGAACTTGACCAAACATAGGAGACATAGCCAGAGGTACCCAGGGCTGGAAAGCATGCTGAATGCTTTAGATTGTGAGCTCTTTGAGGAGAGATACTGTGTCTTATTCAAACAACATGGTGTTTGGTTTGAAATCAGAAAGAACTGGTATGAACCCTGACTACTCCACTTCTTAGCTTTCTCTGACTTTGGGGTATTATTTAAGCTGATCTCAATTTTCACATTGATAAAAAGATGAAATTCATACCTATCTTGCCATATTTTTGTATACAAAATCACAGTGAAAACATCTAAAGCGTGGTGCCTGCCTGTAAATGATGGGTTTTTCTCAATACCTTCATATTCTGATGATCAAGAATAGTGCTTAGTATAATGTCCAATTTTTTAAAATGTGAGAATGTTTATGAAGTCATGGTATTTGCTTTCAAGAAAAATGTCAGTGGGCAGGTAAACATGTAAACAACCTAGATCCACTATGGATGGGAGGTCAGTGTTCTCCAAGATTCAGATGTTTTTTTTTTATGAGTAGAAACTAGAAGCGGCCTCTAGTTATACTTAGTCCTGTTTTGTTTGTTTTTTTTTTTTTTAAGATTTTATTTATTTGACAGAGAGAAACATAGCCAGAGAGGGAACACAAGCAGGGGGAGTGAGAGAGGGAGAAGCAGGCTTCCGCCGAGCAGGGAGCCCAATGTGGGACTCGATCCCGGGTCTTCGAGATCATGATCTGAGCCGAAGGCAGTCGCTTAACCAACTGAGCCACCCAGGTGCCCCTTAGTCCTGATTTTTAACTCAGAGTGATTGAGTGTGATCTTGGTCAAGGTTAGAATCCATCAATCATTCTTCTTCATTTTTGTATTCAATTGGCTATTACTAAAATTTTCCCAGTCGCAGGCCAACTCATTACATTATCTGGGCACACATTTTATAACTAATTCCAGAGGGGGAAAGCATCAAATTTGGATGCTTGAGTATCAGAAGGACCATCAACACAAAAGAGAACTTTTTCTACATCAAAGACAACTCACAGATAACCCTACTTTGAAAGCCGCCAGACTCAAACTGGAACAAGAGGGTTTCAACAAATTATGACTCAATATACTTAGACGTAACAAAGTTGCTTCCTGCAGGTAGTCTTGAGGCCTGATCCTAGTGGCAGTGAGGAGGCCTATTGCATTGGGAACAGCAGGAATATTCTGCAATTTTCAACATCTGCATAGTACTGGAGCACTTGTATCAAGACTTCATCATCAAACATGCCTCTCAACTATCTGCTACTTTGGAAATGCTATTTTGGAGAAGATAGTCCATAGTGTCATTGCCAGACATTAGGATTTCATGGGCCAGTAATATCCAACCCATGAGACCTGGGGACCAACAGAGAGTTGTCAGGTTTTACAATGTCAAATAAAACGTTCAACAAACAATACTAAATATAAAATGGCATCTGCTGCACCAACATTAATTACATTAGAGAAAGGACTTTTAACCCCTACCAAAGTTGGGAGGGCATAATCTTAGAATAAAGCCTGAGGAAAGTGAACCAATCTGCAATGAAATGTATATATGTCTTGGTCTTCTTTTTCTCCTTTGTCTGGGGAGCAGTGAAAACTCTATCACAGTTTAGAAGCTGACTGCAGATGACACTTGAGAACTGCTGGTCTGAGGAATACACTGGGTTTTTACTTCCCCAGATACTCTACCTTTTGATTAAGTCAGGCACCAGAAGATCTACCCCAAAACTGAAATGAGCTCAGCCTACTAAGAATGGATTCAACTCTGCTTTTCTGGGATCATGGTTTGTTATAAGAAACCACTGCCATGTGGATCTTACCATTGCTTTTTTTTTCTTTAATATTTCATTTATTTGACAGAGACAAAGCACAAGCAGAGGGAGTAGCAGAGGGACAGAGTGAAGCAGGCTCCATACTGAGCAGAGAGCCTGATGCAGGGCTCGATCCCACAACCCTGAGATCATGACATGAGCCGAAGTCAGACCCTTCACTGACTGAGCCACTCAGGTGTCCCCTTAGCACTGCTTTTGCTGTTGCCTATAATGTCTATCCCTGGCTCCCAAGGCAAATTCCACCAGAGAAATTTCTTTTAGAGTTACAAGTAAAAAGATCATTTTCTCTCCAGTAGAACAGGTGTTTTATTCTCTTGTGGGTGCGAACAGTTGAACTTTTTGAGTTGCCTTTTTTGCCCTAGCTACTAGGAAGCTCAGAGTCAACTCTGTTACTCACAGCTACGGAGTGAAACCTGTACTTCTAAATAGGAAACAGGTGGCACCCGAAATTACCCAGAAAACTGAGCTTAGAGAGTACAGAGCTTTTAGCAGCAAGTTATTTAAAAAATTAAACTTAATAAATCCATCCATCTGAAGGGATCAAGGAACTCTCCCAGGTTCATATTTGGGATACCTTCTGGAATTGTGCAGGTTGTTCCCAGCACAGGTGTGCTGTGTCCAGGTCAAGAGACAGTGGAGGCTCAACAAATCACGTGCTTCGGTGTGGGGTCTGCTTCTGTCCAGAGAAGGAAGCCCTTTTTTCTAATTAGCACCAAGGTGCTGAATGGGCCGGGAGGGCCCCTGCCCGTACTCATGCACAAATCCATTCACTTGCGCCTATCGTATTTCAGCATCTGCTCCTCTGACATCAGAATCCCACACCTAAAGACCTTCTGACTTGGACACCGGGGAGCTCTCCCAGGATGTCTGGGGCCTTGCCAGGGGCTGAGTCCAAGCTGCATCTCTGCTTCAGTGGACTTTGGGCAACAGCAGAGCTTTGCCTCAGGAGAATTGCCACCGTTGTTTCCGGCTCTAAGCTTTAGTAGCAAGGCCAAGACGAGAAATAAGAGAGCTACCAAAAGCAACAAAAAATTGTTAGTCAGAACTTTTGACTGATTGGTGCCTCCAACTTCCCCCACTATGCCAGATGTACAGCCTTTTACTGTATGTAGTTACATATGTGTCCTTTGCATAAAGCCTCTCTGGCTAAACCTCAATCCCTAACTATTATATATTCTGAATAAAAGTGAAACATCTCAGCATTTGCAAAAATTCAAGATTTATCAACATATTGAGCTTTTACTAAGTCATGAATTCTTGATTTGTATTCACAGTGCTTTTACATATTCATAGCCCTCTTTAGCCAAAGATCTTCAATATTCATTTACTATGGAGTGGTAAGTATATATTATTCAACTCCATTTACCAATGGGTAAACTGATGCCCAACTGAAGGCCTGATCAGAGAAGCCGAATAAAGAGCAAGATGCTCTTAGCCCCTCAGAGAGAGCTTGCTCCAGCTGTCTCCCTCCAGAAATAAAGGCCCAAGGCCTGCTTGTGATTCTCACTTCTCAAGCATCAGGGGAATCAGAATTTTTCCTTCTGGATTTGTTGGAATGTCTTGGATGGAGTTTTCTCTTAAAGTGCATGGGACACAAGAATAGCCCAGGGGAGAGAAAAATAGCCTTCTTCCAAATTGCTTCAAATCCATGATGGCAAAGGTTAATTGAGCAGATTGGTTCCTCTTAAACTTGGGGGAGAACAGGTAAAGAGAATCATTCATTTGCTTCAATAACCAATTAATGGCATTGATTGGATGGGAAAGATCCTGTCTCTTCCACTTTTATTAGAGAAACAGAGGTCAATTTTCTTAATACCTTCCTTTAATGCAACCTATTTCTTTAGTTTCTGAATAATTTATTGAGAATCCTAACAACATATTTAAGAGGTGCCGATTGAAGGGGAATTTAAAACATAAGAAAAATATTTCTGGCCAGATTTAGAAAATTATAAGGGAAGAAATTGGAGTGACCCCATAGGAGCAACCAGCCTTTAACACACCACAAAAGGATGTCAAGACTTAGGATTATTTTTGAAACTATACAAATAATGTACTAAATACATTTCTGTATGGAGGTAGTATTCCACAATAAATTTTTTTTTAAAAGAATGCCTTGTGTGATATTGAAAGGAAGACTGTCTCAAAGGGTTAATTTGGGGGAAAAATGACTATCCTGCTCTCTCAAACGTCCACTTCAGAGCTGGTGGTCAAGAGGTGCAGTCTCTCTTTCACTCCAAAATAAATAAAGTAAGTGTAATTATTCAAGATTTCAACTACACAAATGTCTGCTTTTATCAAACTGTATTGCTCTTCAGATGGTGAAAGGATGACACACAGCATTATTGTTGCTTTGTATTAATAAACACATAATGTAAACCGAGCTCATAATAATCAAGAACAAAAGTCCCCAGTGACAGAAGTGTTCTGCATGTGTGTTGTCTACTGTGGGACCCCTCACACATGCGTAGAGTTGCCAGATTTAGCAAAAGCAAAAGATGATTTTAAAAGATATGTAGTTAAATCTTAGTTTCAGATCAACAACAAATAATTTTAGTGTACATATGCAATATTTGCCTTCCATGAAATATTTGGCTCAATAATATTATTATTATTGAAAATTAGTACTAATTCATTTTATTTGTATTTGGCTAGAAAGTAGTCAAAGGAAAGTTTTTTGAGGTAGTAATGGAAAACTGTGAAATCAAAGTCCTGTCATGCGGAATACAGTGGATTCTGATTTCTTCTGGACTCTGTAGGCTTTCACCATTTACCAACCAAAAACTATGGCTGGAGACCAAGATGCATCTTTAAATATTTTTGCCTTTAACATCTAACTGCAATCTGAATTTCCAGGTTACCTGAATTTATGCGACAAGTGTGTCTCCTGAAAAGTTTTTTTAAGTCAGTTTTACCTGAGTTAAATATTAAACTCAGGATTTGTGCTCTGTTTAAAGTAATACTGAAATGGGAAAATATGTATACCTATGTGTGTGTACACACACACACACACACACACACACACACACACACACATAAATGACAAGTTATCATATATAACAAATCATCAACCCCATCATTTAAAACATTTTTGATATGCATATCTAATTTCTTTGAAGTATGGTGTTTCCATGAATATCTGGGCAGGGAACAGATGGCACATGCAAAGTGTTTAACTAAAATGAGGTTAATGAAGGGCCTGTTTATAGAGGTGTGGTTACTGTTAAAAGAACCAAGAAGGGATGCTGGGCACCCAAGGGAAGAGCAAAGGGGGCAGCTGTTACCACACATGGGTATTAAGAGGCCAGGAGGTGGGGTGTTAAGAGGTGCTGTGTCGCTAGAACTTTGGCCTCAGACACCAAAGACCACAGCAAGACACAGGGGTCGGGGGTTGGGGGTTGGGGGAGTGGGCTGCATTAAACCTTTGCTCCTCTTCCATGTTTCTGTTCCTCCCATTGGCCCAAACCAGCCTGAAGCCGGTTGGCCAGAGGGGTCCGCGTGATGGAACAGAGCAGGGCAGTGGAGGGTGAGGGATAGATCTGAGGGGAAGGGAGAGAATAGCCAGCACAGATAGTATGCATACTTTATTTTTTTTTTTTGAGACTCGAGTCTCAAGTCTGTGAATATTATGGAAATAGACAAACGAAGTCCCTATTCTTCTTGTGTATGAGTTTTCATTACTGAGTTATTATGGAACATTTTATGCAAAATTAAGTCAGTCTTAGGATGTCTAGTCAGTTTTGTACGTATAAGGAGTGTTGAATGTTGGAGTCAAATTATTTATGTGGACCACAGACAAGAATTTTGCCCTACAGTTGTATTGTGTGTGATATGAGTATCAACCATACTATAAGCAATTATTTTCACATGTTACAATATATCAAGATAACAACAGTACTCTGTCTTGTTCTCAGGCTCATGTGCATACACTCTCATATTCAGAAGACCCACATGGTTAAAATGAAGATAATTCTCACAGTAATTGGTGGTTTCTTATAAGATTTTAGTGGGGGGGGGTAAAGGGATATCTATCAGTGCTGCCATCTTTCTCATGTATGGAGAAGAGTATTTTAAAAAATCAATAAAGAATTCTTCCCTTTGTGAGGAACTACTATAGAGAGTTAATGAAAAAAGAAAGAGGCCATAAATCATGGTAAATAAACTTTTCAAAATTTGAGCCATTAAAAAAAAATTTCTGAAAAAGAAGACATTTCTTTTGTGTATCTTCTCCCAGAGATACACTTCTTGTTTTATCACATTTTCCTTTAGAAATCATATTCCTGATAGTCCTAAAAAGACTCTTCCATAACAGAAATGTTATATGTATTTATTTAGAACGCAGTCATTAAATGCAAAGAGCCCAGGATGTGGGAAGTTCAGCAATTCATTTAACCTCTTGGTGCATTCATTTACTCTTCTTTGAAATAGTCAGAATCATAGTATCTCTCACTGAGTTCTAAGGAATTAGTAAATTAATATATTCCTGGCACATAGTATATGCTCAATAAATGGTAACTATTATTATTTGAAAGTTATTATTCACTTATTTCATTTATGTTTGGGTAGAAAGGAACTTACAAGTCTCAAGCAGAATAGATTTCTTTGAGGTAGTAATGGCAAACTCTTAGAGTTCTACAACTTGAATGGATGTGTTTGAAGAGATTACATATTCTAGCCACTAGACCTAGAGAAGTTAAACAGTTTATCTACTATCTCTTGGCTAAAATCCAGGGCCCTGCTTACTGCAATGCTGGTTCCATTCCTTCCCAGCGCTGCCTTTCAAGAGCATGCAGGAGCCTACTCAAGCCAGCTTAGCGACTGTTACAGTTTTTGGAATGTTGTGCGCTAATGGCTAAACATAGCCATTATTAAAAATAAAATTACATAAACTTATGATGAAATGAATTTTATTAAAATAAAGGTGATCCTCAAGACGTATCACTACATAATTATCTTCCATCCTTACTTAGGCTCTTGTGTCATTTCTGTCTATGTATGGAGGAAATGTTGCTTGCATCCCTCCCCAAGTCTGCATTTGATGAAGTCATGTTGGTAGTTTGAAACTGGCCTTGGATGGTGGCAGGATTTATACCATACAAATGTCAATACAAATAGCCAAATGCTACAAATCAGCACCCCTCTTTTTTGTGGGGGAGCATTGGTTTTCAAACATTTAGCACACCGCCACTGGTTGGACCTCGCTGCTTTGTGTTAGTGTAAAAGTGGGATAGTAGGTATTCCATTGAACCAGACTTATTAGGAAGCTATGCTGGACAGATGATTTCAGGGCAGTAAAAGGCACAGAATGGGAAATTGATTTTAGCTGTTAATGAATTCTAATGAACAGCAATGCTGGAATACTGATCTCCTGATGTAAATTGATCCCTCATCAAGGGCTGTTGAGATCAGTGGGTGAGGTACTGATGAGAAATCAAGTGGTTTTTGCCAGAGCTCTCCCTGAAGAGCCTCTGCCAGAGAGAGGTGACAAGGAAGGTTCAGGGTCACCACAGTGGAGTTCCTCACCACCATTCACTCCACTGTCGTTCCCATGAAAGAACAATTCACAGAAAGCACCTGCTATCCACAAAGAGAGAAGTGAGAAAACACCATTTTTGCTGAAGCCGTTAGGTCTGTAGTTACTCCCCTCACCGGGGGCCTCTTCCTGAATAAGAGTGTCTTCCCTCTCACCATGGACAGGAAATCAGACTGTAATTAGTCAGGAACATTGAGACCCTTAATTTAATGCTATGTCAGATTAATTACTTAGTTTGTCTTTATTCATATTCTATTATTTCTGGTCCCAGGAAACCTGTGACTGAACAGTCTCTTTATTTTTTATTTATTTTTATTTTTTTAAAAATTTTATTTATTTATTTGAGAGAGAGAGAGAGAGAGAGAGAGAGAGAGAGAGAGAGAATGAGAGGGGAGAAGGTCAGAGGGAGACTTCTCCCTCTGAGCCCAGTGTGGCACTTGATCCTGGGACGTCGGGATCAGGACCTGAGCCGAAGGTAGTTGCTCAACCAGCTAAGCCACCCAGGCGCCCCTGAACAGTGTCTAAGATCTCTGGTCATCCTCCTTGGCAGGACAGGATCTCTGAAAGACTGTGTTCCGTGAGTGTGTCCGCTTTTGTTAATGTGCATTTTTTGTTAGCTGGCAACTCATCTTTTAAACGTCTTTAGTCAAATTTTCTGTCTGTAACTTGAGTGAGGTCAGGATGGGAATCCTGAAACATGAAGACAAATCAGGGGACAGATGGGCCTGGTGGGTAGATCTAGAAAGACTCCAGAACCATCCACTGAGGAACTGCACAGGGTCAAGGAGATCTAGCTGCAACAGCAGGACTTCAGCCCTAAGAGGGATGCGAGGCCCCTGGGGTAACTGGTCAGGACAGGGCAGGGTCTGGCGAAGGTGTGGCTGGATTGGAGGGATCGATGATGCCGGTTTGGGTCCTGCAACCTGACTTTTCAGGTTAGAATCCTTGTGTAGGTATAATATATACCTCAGTTTCCACAGGTATAAAATGGGAATAATAATTCTGTCTATATTACAGGGTTGTGAGAATTAACTGACTTAACGCATATGAAGCACTTTGAAAGCAATTGGCTACTTTTGCAATTATTATTATTTGCTATTTGATGGGCATCATGTTAGATCTTTCATACACATTATGACATCAGTTTTCTCAAGTCTTTTTTTTTTTTGTAGGATTTTATTTATTTATTTGAAAGAGAGAGAGCGCGCGTGAGCGTGTGCACACGTGCAAGGGGAGGGGCAGAGGGAGAGGAAGAAGCAGGCTCTCTCTGCACAGGGAACCTGAGGCAGGGCTCAATCCCAGGACCTGGAGATCATGATCTGAGCTGAAGGCAGATGCTTAGCTAGCTGAGCCACCCTGGTGCCCCCTCAGTTTTCTCAACAGTCTTATGAATTAAGAAATTTGTTTGACTCCAATATATAAAGAACTTGGAGTCATTGCAGGAAAAATGCTGAGCAAACTAAAAACCAATGACTTTTATCAGATTCCTCAGAGAATTGAGGTCACAGGGCAAACTGCCACCGCAAAAAACTAGAAAGAGAGAATGCAGAAACCACAGCTCAGCCAGACGTGCCGGGAACAGAAGCAACTGGAGCCCCGACCTGGCAGGAACACCCTAAGGGCAACTGACAAATTGCTGGAGGCTGGTTGTGGACGGAGATTTCAAAAACCTGGAGGCCCAGACTTGGGGGAGAGAGGATATGCTTTTGTGGGTTTCGCATCCCCAAACTCCCCAGGTTCTCAAGGTGAAGACAGGAGAAAAATTCCCTCCTGTTTCCAGCAGAGGGAGGAGAAAATAACCCTTTTGAAATAAGCCCAGAGCATTCTCCATAACAAAGACCTGCCCCTCCAGGGAAACTACCTTCCTAGAGCCTTATCTGACCTTATCTGATCAGGGGAAGGACAACTAGACAACCGGAGCTGCCTATAGTTTTCTTGTTTTACATCACGGAAGAAAAAAACAAGGCTAAGAAATTCTTTTGAATGTCGCCACTCAGGGACTCAGGCCCACTAAGAAACATGAGATTTAATCATAGAATAATAGGACACTTGCCTTCTCTGACACCTTATCACCATAGCCACGCGGCTGTGGTATCATAACAGTGATTCCAGCTGAGAGAGCTCAAAACACATACTCTATTTAAGAAAGAGTTTCTTAGGGAAACCCGAAGGACAACAGAGGAGAGGGTGAAGACAGCGGAGAAGCCAGAGGAAACTGGCACCTACCACCACGGGAAACATTAGCAGCCAGCCATTAGCCAGATTAACATAAAACTCTACACTGCAAGCATGATTCCCTCAGTTCTCATTACCAGATGCATTATGCCTGCTTTCAACACAAAACTACAAGGTATGTCAAAAGAAAGGAAAAGAAAAAAACACAGTCTGAAATATGAGAACATCCATCAAAACCAGACTTACATATGACACAGGTTCTGGAATGATCAGATAGGCAATTTAAAATACCTGTGATTAGTATGTTAGTGTTCTAATGGAGAAGGTAGACAGTGTTCAAAAGCAGATAGGTAATGTAAACAGAGACATGGATACTAAGAGAGAACCAAAAGAAATGCTAGAAATAAAAAAAACTGAGGGAAATGAGGAATGCCTTTGACAGGTTCTACAGTAGACAAAGCAGGCCCTAAGGCAGGGGGCTGGAAAATCAGTTAACTTGGAGACAGGTCAACAGAAACTTTGAAAAGTAGAGTGCAAAGAGCAAAAAGAAGGAAAAGAATGGAAGAGAACATCAAGAACTGTGGGACAATCACAAGAGGTGTAACACACTTATGATGGGAATACAAGAAAGAGAAGAGAGAAAGGTGGAGAAGGAGTATTTGAAGGCTGAGAATTTTCAAAAATTATTGAGAAGCATGAAACCACAGATCCAGGAAATCAGAGAATACCAAGCAAGATAAATACCAAAATTTCTGCATGTAGGCATATCATAGTCAAATTGCAAAACAACAAAGAGAATATCTTGAAAGAAGGCAGACAGTAAAAAACAAAACAAAACAAAAAAACCTTATCTATAGAGGAAGAGGGATAAGAATTATAACAGAGTTGGCAGGCAAGCAAAAAGAGATGGAGAGAAATATTTAAAGTGTTGAAAGAAAAAAAACGCACCAAATCAAAATTCTGTGTTTAATGGAATTATCCTTCAAAAGTGAAAGAGATAAGTATGAAACTAACATAATATTGTATGTCAGTTATACTTTACTAAAAGAAGTAAAGAGATTTTCTGAGACAAACTGAAGAAATTTTGTCTCGAGTATGGCCACTTTACAAGAAATATTAGAAGTTCTTCAGGAACATGGATAATGGTATAGATCAGACACTCAGATACACACAAAAAAAGGAAGGCTATCAGAGAAGGAGTAAATGAAGATAAAATAAAATCCTTTATTATTCTAAATTACTTGAATCAATGTTCAAAATAAAAACAGCAATAATGTATTGGGTGATTATAGCTAATAGAGAGGGGAAATGAGTGACAGCAATTTGACAAAGGATAGGAAGGGAATTGGACACACTCACTGCATGAGTGCTGTACTAACGTTAAGCCAAGTGTTACTTCAGTGTGGATTTAGATTAGTTGTAAATGTATTCTGCAAATTCTAGGGTGGCCAATAACATTTTTAAAGAAACATAATTGATATGCTAAGAGAGAAAGGGAATCATATAAAATATTCAAAGAAAAAGAGGGAAAAATAAAAAAGAAACAAATAAAAACAAGAAATAAAAATTAGAAATATAGTAGGTATTAATCTGAATATATCAGTACTCCCATTAAATGCGAATTGTCTAAATATAGGAATTAAAAGAAACACACATTCCTGGAAACATACTATTAACCAAGAGTGAATTATGAAGAAATAGAAAATCTGAACAGACCAATTCCTAGTAAGGATTTGAATTAGTAATCAAAAACTACCAACAACCAAAAGTTTAGGATCAGATGCCTTCACCAGTGAATTCTACCAAAACATTTAAAAAGAGTTAATATCATTGTTCCCCCTCAAACTCTTTCAAACAGTAGAAGAGGAGGGAACACTTTCCCTCATTTTCCAAGGCCAGCATTACTAGCAAAACCACACACACAAAAAAGAAAATCATAGGTGGATATCTCTTATAAAGATGGAAATGATTCCTTAATTGTAACAAATGCATCATGCTGAAGCAAGATGTTAATAATAAGGAAACGTGTGTATGGAGGAAGGGTATTAGAGCAACACTGTACTATGTGCTCCATTTTTCTATAAATCTCAACTCAAACTGCTCAATCTATTAAGTTTGTTTTGTTTCGTTTAAAGAAATTCATCCATTTCATAGATGGGAACTCTGAGGCTCAGGGCTCTGAGCAGTTATAGAGCTTAATGAAAGCTACTCAGAGAACACTTGCTATGAAAGTAAATTATCCCTGTGGGAACTCAGGAACCGAGGCACAGAACAGGATTCCATTTCCTAATCTGGGCTTAATTAAACACAAGTGCTCTGTTGTGGTGTGAATGTGGGGTCCCAGAAACCATAGTTTAATAAGCCCTACAGGGCATTCTGATGTGTACTAGTGCTTGGGGAGTCAGGAATCGAGCCAGAGCCAGGCTGAGTTTGAGAGTGTGGGTGAGCAAGGTGGGGTTCTGTACGGAAGACTGTCTTCTCTAAGAGATCACTCCTGGATGTGATGTGGGAGGGGCTGAGACTGACCAGGCTGAGGAGGATGCCCACAGAATGTTTGCAGAAAACAGAATATCCATTCCATGGCAAAAACTTGTTGGTGGAATTTAGGAGAAAAACATTCATTCATTTTAATCCCATTTCTTTGCAGTGAGATTAAGAAGGAAATACATAGAATCTCTTCATCATCATGATTTGGTATTCGCAGTAGAAACACTTTATTCAATTGAACGTATTTATTGAGTGTCTACTATGTGCCAGGCATTATTTGAGTTCAGGGGTACGGTTTGAAGAGACTATCCTGATCTCCTGTGGCCTTCATTCTCAAGGGGACCGATAAATAACAAACAGAATTTTTTTTAAGAACTAAGGTAATGATAGGTACTTTACCTCTCTCTAATGTAGCTTGTATTTTTGCCTCTCTCCTCAAATGTGTGATGTGAGGAGCCTCATAGGAGACTTCCTCCCTGAATTGCTTCATGGACCCCATTGTTTTATAGACCTGGGGTGAGCAGATGTCCAGCATCTCCTTCCATGCAGAGAAGAATTATGTGCTTGAGTTGTTGCTGAATTCATTCTCCATGTGAAGACGAATGTCCATATTATGTTGTTTTGAGTATTGCATGACCAGGAGAGAAAGAAAATAAACCATAGAGAAATAACTGCATGACACTAATGCTAAGCATTTAAATTCACCAAAACAAGGAAATTCCAAATTAAGACCAAATATTCAGAACCACGCTGCCTTTTTAGCTGCACTGATGTGAATGCTACCAACCGGGAATCTTTCTTCAGCTGGTATTTGCTTGGGTTGTCATTTTGACACACACCAACTTAGTCACTACTCAGGGAGAGTTGGTCACCATTCCCTCAGGTTGTCCTCTCTGTTTTCTTTGCTGAGATTGGTATTTAGAAGACTTTTTATTAAGCAACTTCAAACAGGAGGGTTTGTTTGTCTCAACTTTGAAAGTTGATCTTCTTTATTAAAAGTCGTGGTTGCAAAAAGAAAGAACAGAGTTGATTTCAATAATGTTTAAAATATATCTCCATGCTGAATAAAAATCAAAGAAGGCCAAGGAGTGAGTTCCCAAACAAAGGAGGCTATTAGGGAAATTGTAGAGGAAGTATAAACCTCGAACTTGTGTGTGCTGGAGCATAGCAGGTGTTGCCAGTTCGGAGTCTGAGCTCTTACAAAGAGAAATCAAGATATCTTCATCCCTTTTATTATTATAATTTTCTCCCCTGACTTGCTAAATCTACTCAAACTAGCTTTTCCAAAGCTCTAAATCAGTAGCTTTCAAACTTGACTGCATTTAGAATCCTGTGGGGAACATTTAAAAATCCCAATGCCCAGGCCACACATCAGAACAGTTATAGCAGAATTTTTGAGGATGGGATCTGGACATCAGCAGGTCTAAAGCTCCCCAAGTGATGCCACAGGGCAGCCAAGTTTGAGAACCGGTGCTCTGAGTAACTAGTTGGTAAGTCTCCTACTTGGCACTGATGAGCCAATACTAAAGTAATCGTTCTTTGTCAGAAAAGGATGAATGAATGGATGCGATTGATCAAGTTTACTTAGCTTTCGATAGAAAGGGGGGGGGAAGAAAGTTAAAGAAGCTTCTTCAGAGATTTGGTACTATCAATTAAAAACAAGCTTTAATATATTTAATACATGTTAAGCAGAAAGGGAGCTAATTGGTTTTTGTTCTTGGTAGGAATGGATGTCAGTCATACTAAATGGAAGAAATTAACAGGTAATGGAGATGAGAAATTAAGATTTAACCCTAGAATAGTATTTAGCAAGCCAAGAAGGACACGGTTTGAAGATATCGATTTATCTACTGCCGCTATGTCTCACTACCAGGAAGACAAGGCCGAGTGGGGAGTAGGGCAGATGACTTGCTGATGCAGGCTCTGTGCTGGCTGCTAACAAGTTCAGCGTGAAGGTCCAGGGAAAAACACTGCTGAGTTTTTCTCATGGAGGTGTGACTGAAAATAAATGAGAAAGTATCTGAATAAATAGTACTTTCCTAGTAGTTAGTGGTGGACTATAGGGAGTATGATTAATGATTAATGATCATTAATGATTAATGATAATTAAAGGAAAAGGAAGCGGTGGTAGGATTAGCACCTCAAATTTGTAAAGTTGTTGATATTAGTCCTTGAAAGCACCTCTTTCTATCACTTTTGGTATCCTGATGGGAAGGTGTTGGTTTCACCATTTCACCAGTTGGTAACTGGGCACAATTAGGGCCTTCTCCAGGGTAACAGGGCCAGTAGAAGGTGACTGAATCTGACTCTCAGTTCAGTGGCATCCACAAAGTAACTGGGGAGACTTATGTGGTGACAGCCCTGAGAGTCACTTCAGAGTAAATGAGTTTTGAATAATAAAATTATTACTCTTGATATCCCCATCTGAAAGTGTTTATTGCTTATACCATCAAAGTGATGTTCCTGTTTTGTGCTTGGAGAAGATGAATGAGGAGAACCATGTGATTTTTCTGGTCTTTTTGGATAACCGCGATTTCAAACTCAGATTCTCCAGACACAGGATTACTAAATGAGAATTACAGGCTTGGTTGTTGATAACTCTTCTCTTCGTTTTTTTCTCTAGACAAGAAGGTCTCCATGTAGAAAAGGTGATTCCAGTGGAGCTGGAGGCAGGACTCCAGACTCTGCCTAAATGACTAGACTACTCTTTTATCTGTCCCCTGGGTCACCACCTGACAGGTGGACCCAGGTGACCAAGGGATAGAAGGTCCTCTGATTCTAGTGCTGATTTTTGCTGGCTGTGAGGCCACCTGCAAGTTCTGACATCCTCTGGGGACCAGGCTTCCCATCTGTAAAGCGAGTGACTTAACGACCAGCATTATACATGGAATGCCTAAGTATTGGGTCTGGCACATTGGTTGACTAGGCACTCAACCAATGGCAGGTATTCCTATGGCTCTGTTGGATTGTTCATTCCCATGTGAAGAAACTCCCACCAAGTTATACTGCCAATAGATGAAATATTTCTGTGCGACACAGTTAAATAGGCCCAGATTTGGCCCTGATGTCATCAATCAGCAGAGACCTGGAAATGTAGGATATTTGTTGGGCCACTGTGCGTTTGTTGTAAGTTTCATGTTGAGCCCTTTATCATATAGGAGCATGGCAGCTATATTAATTAATAGCTATAGCTGGCCTGAAGTCAAAACCAACTCTCTGGGTGCTTTTAAGGATATAGAAATTAACAAATGATGTTGTAAATAACCTCAACTGGATCACTGAGAGCTAAAAAATGAAGTACTTCAACTCAGTGGAGAGAGGATGAATACCACCAAATGACAATTGGAACTTTTGTTGGTATTTCATGTAGAGCTCAGACCTCAAGTTTGACTGGTTGAGGATGGGAGCTGTTGATCCAAACAGGAAGCATCCAAGCATCCTTGTCACAGCATTGAGCCTTATCTACGTGACATCAGAGGGGGAAATGCCTAGCAGAGGAGGAGTGGTGCACTGTGCAAGAGTATGGGGCTTTTAGGTCAACAAATCGGGGCTCATCTCTGCCCCAGCTATTCACTCACCTTGTGATATCTTCTAATTTTGTTTCTTCATCTGCAAAAATCGTAGTACATACTTCAAAAGACCGCCATGAAGCTAAATGAAGGGAAGCACATGAAAGATTGGGCATGGTGGGTGACATATGATACATAGCAGCTCCTGTCACTGTTCCTATAATCATTATTATATCAGATTCAGGGACTCATTCCAGGGCAGAGGAGAGTCAAGGGAAAAGAAGATGTAAGAATCCTCAAACAAACAAACAAACCAGAAGAACTGGACGTATACTTGAATCTACTTGAACTGATGGTCTTAACATTATTTCGGCATAGGTTCTGAGTTGGCCATGTGTCTTTCTGTATTCTGACTACATTCTCCACATGACAATTTATTTACCTTAGAAAACTATTAAGTGTGACCATCACAGGAAGGTCAAAAACCTACCAAATGACAACTTATAACCTTGTGACTAAAATGAATATACAACAGAGGATTGTCCCCTCCTTTTCTTGCTTTCCTTCGGGAATTTTATTTTGTAAGGTACAAAAGTATGCTCCTGAGCTGCGATTCCTCCTCCTGCGTATGGTGGCGGGTGCCATAACACTGCAGATGAGCTCCCGGCAGGTGGCTAGGTGGCTCGGCGCTGGAGGCGGGTGGCTTATTGACCCAAGCTCTCCTGTGCCGCTTTCACGTGTGTCTGAGGGCAGGGCTCCTGTAGGCAGTAGCAAAGCAGGGGCAAGAGGCCCTGAGAGCCGCCAGGCAGGCCTGCCATCCCCACACGTATCGTTTCTGAGGGTTGCCTAACAAAGCCACACACACACACACACACACACACACACACACCACACACACACACACACACCATGGCTTAAAACAACAGAAATGTGTTGTTTTACAGCTCTGGAAGCTAGAAATCTGAAATCAAGGTGTCGGCATGGGGCATGCTCCCTCTGAGACCGACGGGAATCCTCCCTTTCCTCTTCTGAGCTTCTGATGGTTCTCCAGCCAGCAATCTTTGGCCTTCTGTGGCTTGTTAAATACATCACTCCAATCCTCTGTCTTCACATGGCATCCGCCCTGTGTCGCTTCATATCATCTTCCCTGTGGGTGTGTCTGTCTCCCTGTCCACATTTCCCCCTTTCATAAGGATATCAGGCCCACAGGATTAGGGCCCACCTATCAGACTTCATTTTAACCTGATTAATTCTGTAAAGACCTTGTTTTCAAATAAGGTCACGTCCTGACAGATAGGTGGTTAGGGCATCAATGTATCTTTTTAGGGTTTTTTTATGGAGAGACTGATTCACCCCCAAACACTAGGGGTCCTTATATTTAGACCGGGTGGGTCTCTGAGGCTCTACATACAGTTTAGCAATTGAGAGAGGACAGCAGCCATGGGGAAAATTTAACTGTCTTTCCAGCCACAGGGCCGCCATACATTTCAATTTCTTTAAGGTAAGACTTGTAAGCACACTGTATTGCATTTTTTATGTCAACAGTGTAAATTTGCAAAGGGTAAACATCTAAAATTCACTATAAATTCTGTAATCCTGTTGTGGCATGTCTATTACCTTGGGAGCCTCAACAAATGAAAGTGGCCACAGCCCATGAGCATGAGTCAAGGGTCTCCTCATGACTGAACATGATTTGAATCTCCTTTTCGAGGATTTATCCCACGGAAGCAACTACTTTCCTTTAATGTTTGCTTCCAGTGAGGAAACATCTAAAAAAACTCCAGGAGAACAATGTTGTCCAGATTGATCCCAGGGAAAGGGACAACACAATAGTTCAGAAGAATCCCAAGTTGTTGCGTGTGTCAGGCGCTGTGCTAAGTGCCTTCCTTACTTTAGGGAACCCTGCACTCATTGTTCAATTGAATGGAATTTGATTCCATTTAGTGGTGAAAAACTTGTAACTTGTAACTTTATTGACTGTAACTTTGAGAATAAATACGGAAAGATTGCTCTTTACAAATTCTTGATTACTTAAGAACTTAACATTCTGCCTTTTCCCCCACTTTGCTGTTTTACTTGACTGCTTGGTACATTGTATTGCTTCCACAGTTTCTCTGCTTCTTGTTCTAAGTGTCCAAAAACAGGATCGAAGAGGAAGTCAGTTTCTGCCTTCCTAACACCTTGACATGGATTGGAATAATGGCCAGTTAGCTGTATTTAAACAATGAGTACATTATTTGTGCCTTTTATTGAAGCATATACATGTTTAAACACTATGTGACAATGTCCTTGTGTATCCTCTTTTTACATTTACTTTGAAATTCCTAGTCCTTGACGTATTTTTATGGTCAGGCACATATGCATGCAATGATTGTATGACCACCCTTGGATTATGTATTGCATCTAATGAAATTAGCTTTTCTGCTCACCCTTGGGCAACCTTTGGAAATAAGACAATAGTCTCAGTTGTTTGTTTCCTGGAGAAATGTTAATGATTAACTTGAAAAAGGAAGAATTTCTTTTACCCACTGCCTAATTTTTCATAATTCCGTACAATTGCTGTGTACCTTATCTCTGTTTAATATATCCCATGCGAGATATTAACTTGTATAACATTGATGTACATGAATTTTTGGCGATGGAGAAAGCACTACCGTACCTAAAGACTTTCGTTCTTTCCAGTTGGGGTGATTGTTTTTTTATATTAAGCCTTGTCCACGGCCAGAACATGTTGAGTTCAGGCTTTGCTTTAATGGTTGTAAGATAAAGCATCAATCTGATTTATTTGGATACTAACTACCTTTTGCCCGAATCCACATAACAGCTAATGTTTTCCACATGTGCCCAGCAGATCTTTACTGGTGTGCTCCAGTGCGATGTAAAATACTAAAGAAATGAGTGTTATTGCAACTAGGCTAAGAGTTTTGCAGCGTCTGGGAAGTGTTCTTCAGGACAGGCCTTGCAGGCCTTGGGAGATGCCTCCCTACTGTCTTGCGGCGGATGAAGCATTTGGCTTTTAACTGTTGGCTGTCTACAGGGTAATTAGTGACAGGTCGGGTTCCCTGTTGGGCTAGGCGGATGGCTCTCTGGGCTAACCCAACAGCCCTCCTTGGCAGGCTGGGTTGAAGTCTGCTTGCTTGTTGGCTTGAAATCTGAGTGTTTGGATTGAGCACAAGAGTGCTGGAAGTATAGCATTGAGCCTTGTAGTTGTACCATCTCTTTTCATTTGCCTGATGGTACTATTAGGCAGGTACTGGTATTCTTTCCCATTTTGTCATGAGGAAGCTGAAGGGCAAAGTGGTTAATTGCTGTGGTTACAGAGATAGACAATGATGGAGGAGAGATGTGAACCTTGACAGTCTGCACTTAATTTGGGAGTGTCTATGAATCCATTATTTAGGCTTTCTGGGTTTCATTTTAAATGGGGGTGTTGGGAGGATTAAATGAGAGAAGTCACGTTAATGCCCAACCTGCCAACTAAGTGTTCAAAAATGCCAGCTCATTTGCCTTCAAACTACTGGCTTAGATTCCTTCCAGCACCTTTGGTAGGTCTCCCAAGATGGTGCTTACTCATGCTGGGAATGGCTCTACCATCATGCTGCAAAGCTATCTTCACACCAGTAGATGCTTCTCGCATTTGGGGCCTTGGCCAAAGCTCCAGGAGTTTTGTTTCCCTTTAAGCAGAGGTAAATCCATCTAGACATCCTCCTTTAAAGCACCAAGGGCTGAATCTGTTTTAGACCAAAAATAATACCTTGTGATTGGAAATGTTTCAGTAACATTACTTGTATGTTTTATTGAAGCAGAGGTTACAATTATTAGCGACACCAGGAATTTCAGACATTTAAACACAGTTTTGGCTTCTCCGGAGCAAACCACATCCCTGGGCAATTATTAGTTTATCTAAATACCTTCCAACTGAACCCTAAACCAGAGGTGGCATCTGTGGGAGGTGGTCCCTCTGAGGACACACTCTGCACAGCCTTGTTGGTGCAGGCAGATAAACCTGCAACTCAGCTGGGGGATGCAAGAAGGTGACTCGGTTCTATTAGCTGGCAATTTGCTACCTGGCTTGTGTCACTTCCTAGTGACTGCCAATTTGGCTAGGTTATTTTGACTCCCTGTTTGAAGCTGACCTTAAGAGTTTAAAAGAATTGAAAACAAAGTTTTCCTTCCCTTGGAGTCCAGTCTTTCCATCATGTGATTTCTCTAGAGCATCCATTTCAGCAAGCCACTCACAACCCAATGTCTACACAAGAGAAGAAACACAATTCAAAAGCCAGCCTCTTGTTCAAAGCCTCGGAATCTTACCTCTAGCTGTGGGCTAAACATGTTTGTTGGATTTTTTTTGCTTATTTCATTTTAATAGTAGTATTTAAATAGAAAGTGGCTGTAGTTCCTTTTAAATTTGAGGTAAGTAATCAGAATGGGCAGGCATGTTGTGTTAATAGAGAAGATGAATTAGGCTTTCTTAGAAAAGGGCGTACTTACCGCTTGATCTATGATATAGGAATTATGATCTCCATGTACAGAAGAGGAACCAAGATTCACAGAGAGTAAGGCATTTGTACATGATCACACACAGGTGGAGGGCCAGGATTTGAACCACGTCTGTGCCATCCAAAGCCTAGAGTTTTTCAGCCATTTCCTGCTGCTTAAATGTTGGAAGAAGCAAAGAGGCAAGACTCGCAACTCAACCATGGGCCCTGAACAGATGTTACAGAGTCACGGACTCTGACTGGCTGATGTTTGTTGTTGTTGTTTTAAATCTGTCTATTCTCACTTTAAAATTAAGCATTTATGAGATGCTTGGGTGGCTCAGTTGGTTGGGCATCTGACTTTGGCTCAGGATGTGATCTCAGGGTTCTGTGTTTGAGCCCTGCGACAGGATCCCTGCTCAGTGGGGAGACTGCTTGTCTCTCTGCACTTGTGTACGCTGTCTCACATAAATAAAATCTTTGCGAAAAGAAGAAGAAAAAAAATAAGTGATTTAGTTGGCTCAATCTTTAAATTGCTAATATACTTGTTGTATAATATACAACAGGAAGTTGTTGAGTGTGCCACGTACTGCTTTGGGAGATGGAGGAGACTTTCTCAGGAAGTAGATCATGAGGAGCTATTGAAGACATCTAAGGTGGGGAGTGATGTGAACCTATTTGAGGTTTGGGATGATGGTGGGCAGTTGTATAAAGAATGGAGCAGAAGAAGGGGTAAAAATGAGATATTTCAAAGGATATTTTTCTGACCCAGACAGAGCCCCCCCCCATGATTTTTCACACCAAAATTGTTATTATTATAACTAGTATTATTTTATTATGTTCTGTTAGCCACTGTATAGTACATCATTAGTTTTTGGTGTAGTGTTCAATTATTCATTTGTTGAGTATAATACCCAGTGCTCATCATGACATGTGCCCTCCTCAGTACCCATCACTCTGTTCCCCCCTCTCTCTTTACCCTCCAATCCTCTGAAACCCTCAGTTTATTTCCTGGAGTCCAGAGTTTCTCATGGTTCATCTACCTCTCTGATTTCTCCCCCTTCAGTTTTCCCTCCCTTTCCCTATGGTCCTCTGTGCTAATGTTTATGTTCAACATAGGAGTGAAAACATATGATAATTGCCTTTCTCTGCTTGACTTATTTCACTTAGCATAATCCCCTCCAGTGTCATCCATGCTGATGCAAATGGTGGGTATTCATCCTTTTTGATGGCTGAGTAATATTCCATGGTATATATGAACTACATCTTCTTTATCCATTTATCTGTTGAAGGGCATCTTGGCTTCTTCCACAGTGTGGCTATTGTCTCATACCAAAATTAAAGAACATCTGAGACCTTCTGTGGGTTGATATGCCAGGTGGGGTTTCTTAGTAAGCAGTCTCAAAGATGGCCAACATTCTCTCTTTTGCGATGTGTCCCATTCCAGCTCCTTGGGAGAAAGCATGGTTCCATTCTGGAGTACTGCCTCTCTAAGGCCTAACTCATTTGGTGCTGGGGGCAGAAGTGGCATTGTGGACTATAGAGGGATGCATTAGTGAGAGCCTTACCCTCTGGATGGATGGTGGATGAAACAACACTACCTGCTGAAAAACTATGTAGCTTATTGGCTGGAGCAGAGGAAGCAAAGGACATCTTGGTGAGAGGTAAGACAATGTCTAGGTCACAAAAGTTCATACAAGGCCATATTACAGAGGCTCAACTGTATATCAGTAGGTGATGGGCAGCCACAAAGAGGTTTTAAGCTAATCTGGCTGGAAGGGTGGAGTAACATGCACATTTTCACTTTATAAATATCATCTAGACACAACTGGAGGCAGGACATGCAGTGAGACTATAACAATAATCTTGTGAGGATAATGAAAGCCTGAACTTTTTAGTTAGTATTTGCAGTAAAGGGGAGGGGAGGATAGAAGAGAGAGATGTTAAGGACTTAGAACTGCTGGCCTTGTGAGTGGTTGGATGTGCAGCGAGAAGCGGAGTATTAGAGGAATCCTGGGTATCTCCAGAGCTCTAGATTGGGTGATGTTGATCTTTCTTGAAATGTGGGACAGGGAAGGAGGAGTTGCCGTGGGACGATGGTCAGGAGCTAGGTTTGGGGCTGTTACATTTGAGGTTCTATGGGACCCCGGATGGAGCAAGAGGCCTAGTAAACAGTTACATGGATGGCACTTAATGTCACAGGAGAACATCAGGGTGGAGAGCTTATGAGCCACAGCCGTTGGTTCCAGAAAGAGGATGAGATTGGAAGGACAAGAGTGAGGAAAAAGAAGCAGATCATTAGCAGCCAGTTTTAGGATAAAGTATGTAAAATCCTACCTGCTTGCTTTCTTAAAGCCACTCTGTTGTGGGGTGGGATGTGTACAATGAGCCTGAAGTTCAAACAGCGGAGAATTATTTTCATTTCTCAGGTGCCTGGTTCATTCATTCCTTATTATTGCAGATTTTTAAAAATCTTAAATCTTCAAACAAAAGGTACCAAATCCACTTTAAAATTTAAAAAATAGTTATCATTGTCATCACTTGACTGTACTCAATCTCTTCTATCACAAGCCCTGCAAAATATTTGAGAAGCCATGTCATTAGACATCTGGTGCTCTATTCCAGATGTCTCTCATTCATCCAGTCATTTTTTTTTTGCACTTATTTGTCCAATTTTCCTACTAAATATTTATTGAGCACCTCTTGTGTGTCAAGTGCTGTTCAGACTCTGGAGTTGCAGTGGCCCCTGAGCTCATGGAGTTTCCATGATGGTGGAGATAGATAGCTCTCAAAACAAATAAGGAAGAAATATTCAGCACATCCACTGAAACATTACTGTATACCTACATTAGCTCATGAATTTAATTTAAAAGAAAAAATATTGGTAGATTTTGGACATGTGTGCAGGTAGTAATGGATTTCTGGGCCCCTTTAAAGTACATTTCCACTGTTAAATTTTTTGGAATCTGTCGACCTCTCAGGTGAACACACAGTTGTCTTTGACTTTGTTGTTGTTGTTGTTGTTGTTGTGTGGTTTTTGAACAGACTCCCCCCACATCCCCCTTATTAGCTGTCTGCCTCTGGATCAGGTGAATGAGGAAATAAGGTATTCCATTCTAAGACCACTCAGACACTCCCTCCATGGGCTGGAGTGAGGCTCCTGGGTATGTGATGGTCATCCGCTCGGGTTTGAAAGTACTCTTGCTCCCCAGGAATGCCCTTGTTGTAGCAGTGGGAGCTCAGGATGTGGAATTGACTTGACTTGCTCACCCAGGTATATTTAAGTAATTGCTTCCTTGGAAACACCCACATGAAGTCCTGTGACAACAAAGTTCTTCAAATCGCAGAATCAGGTGATCATACACTGAGGCAGTCAGGCCAGTCAAAACTGCACTTGATGAATGAATAATTCGAGAGCTTCTTTATAAAAGTGACGGGTTTTTAAATGGCCACCATATGGGGGCAGGCAGGTGGCTGGCAAAGGTTTCTGTCCTGCTTTTGCTAGACAGGCTGCCCTCCAGCATGCTGTCAATGAAGGGCACTGATACAAAGTGATTCTTGAAGCCTCTCGCCAGGCTGTGTCTTGACAGAGGACACTCCTGCCTGAGCAGGCGGCAGGTGCTGGACCGGACCGAGCCCTGAGCTCGCCTGCAGTTATGCTGTCAGCCCCTTTCAGCTCTAATGCTTTGTGACAACTGCCTACCTGGACTATGATAATGGCAGAAAACCTCTGCAAAATTGATGGGGGATTTCACACAGAAGAGTGGCTTCTCGTGTTATGTGAGGCAGAACACTCTGGCTCTCTTTGCCAGTGGGAGACAGAAGGTTAGGGTCAGGACCTGGGCAATGGTGTAGCTTTGAAAATCCAAATTTGCGGTTGACTCCACCTCCTCCCTGGCTCTGCATGTCACATACATTTGTTTTCTCTCGAATGCATGAGCCTCAGCTGCGTTGAAAAAAATATTACCAAAGATTATCTTTCAACTGGATTCCACATGACATGAAGTAACATAGAAGGCTGAGGACAAATGTAATGAGTCAATGCTTCCATTGTGGATCAAGGAGGATAAAATCCCACATTGTCCTTGGTTGTCTGGATCAAGCTGAATGTTTTGCGTGAATTATACAGCTGATTGAAACTTATTCAGCAGTTCATAGTCAACCATTTATGCCTTGCCACTTAACATGTCTCTTCTGTGCAGATCAAAAGCACACTTTTATCTCAAACTTCTGTTATCACTGGGCTCATCAAAATTATTAAAACTCAATGAAATAGACTTCACTGTTTTGTTCCCTAGCCTGTAGGAATGGAAAAGGGACAGCTCACCGAGAGACCTTGAAGAGCTAGCAATAATCAGAGAGGTAAAATTCTAAACCCCAGTTATCGGAAAACCAAGTGAAGTAGTTTGTATAAAGGACTGATCGAGATGCCTCTGTGAATGTTAGCTTTCATTGTTTATTATTATAAAAAATTTTCTTTTTACTAGGATTCGCAGCGTTTCCGTCATTGTTCAGATGCTGCTAATTAATTTCTCTTCCTCTCATCTTTGTGACTGTAGGAAAGGGGCAGCAGGCTGGTTGCTTTGTATATACACTTCGGTTAGACTCTGTGCGAGTGTGAATGTGTGAGGCATGCTTACAAATGGCAAATATACCTCTGCTCTGTCTTGAGAGTATACAACCTTAATTTTTTAAAAATAATTTATTTTAGTTTTCCAGTGTTCCAAGATTCATTGTTTAGGCACCATACCCAGTGCTCTATGCAATCCATGCCCTCCTTAACACCCACCACCAGGCTCACCCATCCCCCACCCCCCTCGCTTCCAAACCCCTCAGTTTGTTTCTCAGAGTCCACAGTGAGAGCATACCAACCTTTAAAGCACTTGAGACTTCGGGCTATTTCTAATACTAGATAATTGATAGATTATGCGATTCTGTCGTAAACTTAAAATGGACTCTCATGAAAACATCTGCCTGAGTAAACATTTCAAGTGATATTTTCCACTTATTTCCTCATCTTTCCTCTCATTGGAAACTCTTGGCGTTACAGAACTGTCTGTGTGTCCTGGTCTTTGTGGCATCTGTCAGATAGGCAGTGGTGAGCCTGTTTTGATGGCAAAGATATTATTATTGTCAGATAGGCAGTGGTGAACCGGTTTTGATGGCAAAGATAATTTTAAAGGATTTAAAAAATTTCACATTATCCTGGATATCAAAATTTCCTAGTGGGTTCACAGCTTTAAATACTGATATGGTACTTATTTTATTTTACTTTGTGTTATTTAACACTTGTAGCATTACCATATAGCAGACTAGGCTAAGCACTTTCCAAATGAGTCAGTACTATGTGAGGGAAGTACCATGCTTAATCCCTTCTTACAGATGATGAAACTCAGGCAACAAGAGCAAGCAACACACCCAGAGTCTGTGTTCTTAATCCCTCTACCGCCTCTATATTCAGTGTCGCAAGGGGAGCCATGCTGCAATTCAAAGAGTACATCAAGCTTTGAGACTAATTTTTCCCATATGAATTTGCAGGATATCTTACTAAACTTCAGAGAAGTTTTAATTTTATAGTTTTCTCTTAAAAATTAGAAATTGTTCCTAACTGATTGTTTTAACTTTGAGCATTTCAACTTTTTTCAGTGTAAAAGAGTTTTCTTTAATATTAAAAGGTTTGTCCTATTCTTCCCCTCTCCCTACCCCCTCAGATAATTTTAAAAGAAAAAGTAGAAAATAGCAGCCTCACACATACTCATGACCACCATCTACCACTGGGATTCCTGCAGGACATGCTCCGGCTGAAAGAAACTCAACCACTCTAGGTCTGAAAGCCTTAAGAAGAAGGTCAGAACCTGGGGGTTGGGGAAAGGACCTGTAGGTACAGGGCACCCATGTTTTCAGTGTGGGAGCCTGGCCACTGGGGTTCTGGGGGGGAAGGCAGATCCTGCGGCATTCAGCGCATGAGGTCCTTGCTGGCTGCTGGCACTCCAATGACCAGCCTCCTAAAGGAGAAACTCAATCTTATTTCTCACAGTTAGCCAATCTAGCCCTGCTCTGGACTCCAGAAGCCTGAGCTGCATGGTACTCCGTGGCGTTAGCTGACTGAGCAAGCAAGGGGCTCTCAATTACTTGAAGATAAGATACCGAGCTGCCATTTATGGGGGAAGATTTAAAGAAAGAAGAGGAACTGGAAACACAAAAACAACAACAACAACAAATAAATTAAAAAGAATTAAGAATGCTTTAGCAGTGCTTTAGGAAATGAGGAGACAGCAAAGCCATAATTTTCAAGTGAGAGCAATTCACGAGTGGAAGGGGAAAAGAATCCATACCACTGCAAAAATTAGTGATCTGTAAGATCAAATGGAAGAACAATTTTGAACAGATAAGAAACAAGGTGAAAGATAGAAAAATCATGAGTGAGAAGGTGGGATAAGAAATAAGAAAGACAAATCCAGGAGTTCTCATAAGCAAATAACCATTACTGAAGGAAGGAAAGTAAGAAATGGAAATGAAGCTATGAGTGTAGTGAGCACGTGAACATAACCATGTGTGTGTGCGTGCCCACGGGTATGTGTATGCAGAAGACCCTGTGAGGAACAAACACTTGAATTTTCAGATTGAAAGGGGTCATCATATCTCAAGAAGAATTAAAATTATGAATGCTCTCAAGTAAGCATACAATTTTACCCTATCTCTTCTGCATTTTGATCTATTTTCAATGAGTACACTGAAGGAGGAAGATTTTTTTTTCCTGCTTTGCAAAGAAAAAACTCCAGTTATTTCCAGTGTACAGAACTTTGTCACAAGATGGGATTATAGCAATTAACAGAAGGGATTCAATTCCTGCCTCAGAGCTAAAAGGCCAGTGAGGTAGACCAATAAGTATGAAAATGTATGTTATACACCCCATGACAGAAGAAACCTGGAGAGCTGTGGGCCCATAGGTGAAGACCATCTAACATAGAACCATTAGCCAGAAGAGGAGAAAGTGTCCCAGGAGAGGTGATGGAAGGTATGTTGGAAGAACTGGAAGAGATCTTGCTGGCAAAATTCAGGAGAAGGAGTTGGGGTTGGGGAGGCAGAGAGAGATGAACCAAAGAGTTAAACTGGGGCCAGATCAAGTATCAAGTGCTTTTTATGTTTTGGGCACCATTCTGGATGTTTTGTCCTCATGATAACTGTACCATGGAAGCATATCCCCATTTTTCAGATGAGGAAATTGAGGCAAAGAGAAGTTAACTCACTTGATCAAGTTCACCCAGCCAGTTAAATGGTGGAGCCAGGCAGTCTGGCTCCAGAGCCCACACCCTAAGAATGTTGACAAAGGAAGGATTTTATTTTTCAGTACTGGTTGACCTTAGGAACCGTATCTAGTGGTTTCAGACATAAGAGGATAGTCTCTGCTAAACCACCCTCACGCAGCCCCACTGCAGTAGCTGACACACATGCCCGCCTGTCGCATCTGTGGACTTCTCTGAGTGCTCTTAAACCATGGGTAAATGATCCCCAGGCTGTCTTTAGGATAATTAGAAACAAATGGGAAATAGTTCTCCTATATTATCAACAGCATATCAGCAAAACTTGTGTCTTAAAATGTGCATTCAATTTCTAATATTAAAAAACATAGTTAAAGCCATATGTTGGATATTATCACGCATCTTTGTGAAATTAGTAGGGGACCCATTTGAATAACCATTTTGTTTAGATCAAACTTACTGGAGGTTTCTTTCTTTCTTTCTTTTTTTTTAAGTCTTTCCTCTCCTTTTCCTCTGACCCCTCTGTAAATCCAAATATGAAAGAAAAACTGTGTGTGTGTATGTGCGTGTGCATGCACGCACATGCCTGTGCATGTTTGTGGGTGCCTCCAATGGGAATAGACCATCAAAAAAACCAAAGCCATAGGTTTGGAAGATTGTAATTTGGAGAGATGGGTGAAGGGAAGGTAAGCCAGCAGTTGTTCAACAAGAATATAGGTTGTTGGTAATTAACACATGGTGGACCCCCAAAACTCTTCCTTTATTTTCTTTTTCTCTCTTTCTTTGACCTAGAACCTTGGTGGAGGTCTGTTTTGTCTAATCTTCTAGTTATTCCCCTAAAAGCCTAATGACCATATCATGTAGCTCTAGGAGAAAGCCTTTTAAATCTCTGCCCAGTCAATGCTTGGGAAACTTTAATCATTGTTGTTTTGCTAATTTCCCAATTTCAGGTCATCATACATAAGTAAACACTGGGTAGACTGGATTTTCTGAAATGAGCAGCCCCTCAAAAGACATGCCTTCAGTATTACCTTCTATTTCTAAAGAATGAGAATCATGAAAGGATTTACACTGGTATATTTGGGAATATGAAATGCTAAACAACCCTTTTATACCAACCAGCGAGCCATCTATATGTTGTGCAGATGCGAATTTATAGTGGGCGCTAATGAATGCTGGGAAGAGAATCCATCAACATCAACCATAATGTTAGAAGGCAAGAGTCCTGTGGATTCTTGAAAAATTTAAAAAAAAATCTTATTTTGTAAAAAACTAATTGGGTTTCCATAGAAGACACAAACCAGGAAGTAGATGACTTAGAAAAAATTTAAAGGATAAAAGCATATTCTGATCACTGAAACTGAGAGGGTCTTGTCAAACACAGAGTTTAGCCAAGGTAAGAAAAACAAAAATCAGGAATAAACATGAAATCAGTTGATTTAGTCTGCCTTAAGTAAAATTGAACAACAACAAAATCTCTTGATTGTAGGAGCTGAATCAGCAAATAGAAGAAAAATCTCCCAAAGAATCAACCCTATATTTACAACCCACTTGAGGTTTTTCACTCTGACAGACTAGTCACTAAGTATAGACGGTCCTCCCACTGTTGGTTTGTACAACTTTAAATTTGTCTCTTTCTTTGGTCTGGGCACCAGGATATATTCTAGGGTCAGACTGTGTCACTTTGTGCTTTTTAACTGATGCATCATCTACAACAAAGATGCTAAGATTTTCCATGAGAAGTTTTCTCACGCAGAAACCTAGTGGAAACTCACTTCATTCTCACTGTCTAGTAGAGGCGAACATAAATTTGGCTGGTGGGGTTAAATGCCACTGGGCTTGGTAAATACATACGGGGTATCTACTTTGTGTACAATATTTGATTAGATATATCAATATAAGCAAACCACATCCCTTACCTTCAGGGCTTTGTACATGCTAATAGGAAGCTAAGACAGGTGAATATTCTAGTTTAAGACTAGCTGGACTAGAAAAGAAACACGGCTAAGTTTTTTTTTTTTTTTTTAAAGCTAAAGTATTGTTTGCATTCAAAGGAGGGAGCAAGAGCATTTCCAGATGAAGGAATGTGGGAAGTTGGCATTTTCCTTAACCTCTAGGAATGGAGAAGATTTTGAGAGGCAGATAGTGTCAGAGGAGAAGAGCATGAGTAAGGACACATATAGAGACAGAAACTGTTGATGGTGCACAGTGATGGGGCCATCCTACAATGGGGGGGGACACAGGATGAGGCCTGGCAAGTGGGAGGGGGCACCGTGATGAGGCTGGCAGGATAGGAGCACAGTGATGGGCTGGTAAGTGTGGGGGCAACAGTGATGAAGCCAACAGGGGTGGGGGAACACAGTGTTGGGGCCAGCAAGGGGGCACAGTGATG
>PITA01000329.1:17500-185280 GCA_004023965.1 Spilogale gracilis | reverse complement strand
AAGGTAGAACTAGACTATCTACCTTAATTCAGAGAAGACCCCTATGTTAAAGATGCATAATACTAATAGTCAAAATGTGACTTAAAGGGAATATCAAGCTTTCTTTGCCTTCCAAAGGTAAATAAAAATGAGCTGATTCATAGTCACAGTCACTTCTCTCCTACACTGGTTTTTCTTCTCCTCCAATTCCTAATCTTCAAGCTTTTAGCACCACCCAACAGCCATCCCCATGCCTGTTCCTGTGGATTTCATTCATTTATTTATTTTTCTTTTAAGGTTGTATTTATTTATTTGGCAGAGAGAGAAAGAGAGAGAGAGAGAGAGGGACAGTGAGAGAGGGAACACAAGCAGAGGGAGTGGGAGAGGGAGAAGCAGGCTTTCCGTGAGCAGGAAGCCCTATGTGGGGCTTGATCCCATGACCCTGGTTCATGACCTGAACCAAAGGCAGACACTTATTGACTGAGCCACCTAGGCACCCCTCCTTTGGATTTTATTATCTATCCATTTTCTCTAGGTCTAGATCTTTCCAGGTAAGCTGTTGTCATCTCTCTCCTGAATCTCTTCCCTCTGCCCCCTCTGGCCTGTCAATCTTTGCTCATTTTGGGGTGGAAATTTAATCTATTGGTAGTTGCCTTATGTTCTCAAGCATGAATGAGACCTGAGATAGTGAGAATGGAAAGGAAAGGATAGATAAAAGAGAACTTTTGTGGCAGAACAAGCAATAGAGTTTGTCAGCAGATAAGGTGAAGAATAGCAGTCAAAAGTAGCATCAAATTCCAGGTGAATGGTAAATAGTCACAGGCAGACAGAGAACTCTGGAAGAGGGAGTTCTGAGGGAAGATGATGATTGCAGGCTCTGTGGGTGGCATCTTAAACCTGACATTGGTTTAGATGAATATTATTAACTGGTAGCATTTCAAGTACAGGGAACTTTTATCTAGTGAAATGCTCAGATAAAATTTAACAGGTAAGTTTTCACAAAGAGACTGGGTTTTTAGGTGGGCAAGATTTTAAAAGGTGCCATGATGAGTAAAGATACTATGAAATGTCAGTCTATGATATTTAGGCTTTATCCTACAGGCAACGAGAAGTCACCAAAAATCCTAGAGCTAAGAATTAACTCAAAGATAGATTTTTGTTTTTAGATGAAATCAGAAAGACCGTTTGAAAAGAGATAGACTGGAGTAAGGGAGAAATGCAAGATTTGTATAGTAATAAAAGGTGAGGGAATGGGTTATGAATAAAAGGGTTATGAAACTATGTTAGTAATAGTAGGAATGGACAGGAAGAAACAATCATGAGAGATTTTTTTAAAATTTATTTTATTTTTTCAGTGTTCCAAGATTCATTGTTTATGCCCCACACCCAGTGCTCCATGCAATATATGCCCTCAATACCCACCAACAGGCTCTCCTATTCCCCCACTCCCTCCCCTCCAAGACCCTCAGTTTGTTTCTGAGTCCAAAGTCTCTCATGTTTCGTTTCTCTCCCCGAATTACCCTATTTCCCATTTTCTTCCCTTCTCCTACTGTTCTCTATATTACCCCTTTTGCACCACAAGTAAGTGAAACCATGTGATACTTGACTTTCTCTACTTGGCTTATTTCACTCAGCATAATCTCTTCCAATCCAGTCCATGTTGCTACAAAGGTTGGATATTCATCCTTTCTGATGGAGGCATAGTATTCCATTGTATATATGTCTTCTTTATCCATTAGTCTGTTGAAGGGCACCTTGGCTCTTTCCACAGTTTTGTGATTGTGGCCATTGCTGCTATGAACATTGGGGTGCATATGGCCCTTCTTTTCACTACATCTGTATCTTTGGGGTAAATACTAAGTAGTGCAATTGCAGGGTCATAGGGTAGCTCTATTTTTAATTTTTTAAGGAATCTCCACACTGTTTTCCAAAGCAACTGCACCAACTTGCATTCCCACCAACAGTGTAAGAGAGTTCCCCTTTCTCTGCAGCCTCTCCAACACTTGTTTCCTGTCTTGTTAATTTTGGCCATTCTGACTGCTGTAAGGTGGTATCTCAGTGTGGTTTTGATTTGAATTTCCCTGATAGCTAGTGATATCGAACATTTTTTATGTGTCTGTTAGCCATCTGTATATCTTCTATGGAAAAGTGCCTCTTCATGTCTCCTGCCCATTTTTTGATGTGTTCACCTTTTTGGATGTTGAGTTTGAATAGTTCTTTATAGATCTTGGATACTAGCCCTTTGTCCGTAGTGTCATTTGCAAATATCCTCTCCCATTCCATGGGTTGCCTCTTTGTTTTATTGACTGTTTCCTTGCTGTACAGAAGCTTTTTATTTTGATGACGTCCCAAAAGTTCATTTTCGCTTTTGTCTCCTTTGCCTTTGGAGATGTGTCTTGAAAGAAGTTGCTATGGCTGATGTCAAAGAGTTTACTGCCTATGTTCTCTTCCAGGATTTTGATGGATTATGAGAGATGTTTTAAAGAAGGAAGTGTGTCAGTTAAGAGTGTGGTTCAGGTTTCCGGAAGATCTGGGTCAAGTTTCTTTTCTCAGATGCTTCTTTGCTGTGTGATCTTGGGCAAATATAATTATTCAGTACCTGTCTGAGCCTCAATTTTCTTAGCCATAAAATGAATATGAATAGTATACCATCACACTGTATTGTTATAAAGATTAAAGAATATAAGCCACATAAATTTTTTACACTATGTTGTAAAACTAGTTAAGAATGCATTTTCTTTTCTTTTTTTTTGTCCAAGACACTTCATTTGCATGCATGTATTACATCCCTAGAAAAAGAATCCCAGGATTTTCCCGCCTGTGTGTTTTTGCCTTGTTTTTTTCATGGTCCATTATGTTAACTGATGTTGTCAGTACAATGAAACCAAACTGGTAGGACAGGAGCAGATTATTTTGCCATTTTTCTAGATCTTTGAGTTGTTCATCAGATCTGGTAATGAACACTCCATGCTTGTTTAACCTGCCTGTGAGGGTCATGCCAATTTTCCCCAATTCACCTAAGTAACCATTCTTCATCATCACAGAAACTGGATGATGACTTTGGAGCATGGCCTGATAAGAATGTAACATTTACCTCTCTTTTCAACATTGCTGATACTCTTGAGAGCATCTGCCAAGACATTCATGTATATCATTACAGTGGCACAGAGAGATGGCAGAAATAACAAAGAAGGCATTTTATTACTAAAAGTACAGTCCTTCGCATCAGTAATGATGGTGAAGAGTGGAAGAATTGACAGGACCAGCTGCCTAATTGAATATGAGTGAAAGGAAAGGGTTCATTAAAGACAGGTTTTGAACTTGGGTTACTGGAAGTGAGACCACAGAAACAGGAAAGTCAGGAGGGGAAAGCTGAGAATGACAAAGAGGTTGATTTTGCCATGTGGAATGGAGGAGGTGGCCCTGCCCTCTGGCACCAAGGAGGATATTGCCCCACTGCCTGAGCCTGTCTTCTGAACTCTTGGTGGCTGTGACCACCAGCTTCTGAACAGACTTTTGGGTCATTCTTCCCTTTCTTGTACATTAACACATGTTCATTGCCGAATAGCTCTATCAATCCATTTCCTGGCAGTAGATCCTGCCAGCCTTCTTTTATTTTGTCCTGGCCCTGTGCCCTCCAGACCAGGCTGGTACTGTTTCTACTGAGATGGGTGGTTATATCCATGGTCACGTGCTGAATTTCTATGGCAAATGTTTGTCCAGACACACAGGAGTTTTCTCCAGAGCATGCTGTCATTTTGTTGCAACATGGAGAGGTAGAGTATTTTCCAACTCTTCAAGTTCTGAGTCCTTTTGGCTCCAATTTATCTTTCTCTAAGTTATGCCTTCAATACTTTGATTAGAAATCTCTTCAACTAAATATCCAAGCTCATCAGTTTTTTTCTTTCTTTTTTCTTTTCTTCTCTTTCTCCCTCCTTTCCTTCCTCTCTCCCTTCCTCCCTTCTTTCCTTCTTTCCTTCCCTCCCTCCCTCCCTCTCTTCCTCCCTCTCTTCCTCCCTTCCTTCTTCTTTCTTTCTTTCTTTCTTTCTTTCTTTCTTTCTTTCTTTCTTTCTTTCTTTCTTTCTTTCTTTCTTCTTTCTTCTTTCTTGTGGGCAGCAAAGCAAGATTTATGGAGCAATAGCAAAGTAACAGTACGAAGCTCCCAAGGAGGGAGGGGACATGAGCGGACTGCCCTCCAAGCTCATCAAAGTCCTACCCTCCACCCCAGGGAACACCATGCAGCCAATCCTCTGCCACTCTAGCAAAGACTGCCTTTCCTCCAATTTCTAATAATGTGCTCCTCATTTTTACCTCAAGCACTCAGAGTTGTAGCGACCTTCTTTTCGAGGTCATCTAGGTTTTTTCTCTCGTGCAACTAAAAACTCTTCCAGCTTCCACTTATTGCCTTATTTCAAAACACTTTCACACTTTTAGGCATTTGTTACAGCAGCACCCTACTTTCCAATACCACAATTTATATTCATTTGCTGGGACTGCTGTAAGAAGATATCACAAATGGGGGCACTTAAAGAACACACTGTTACTGTCTCACAGTTCTGAGGAAATCTGAATCTCAGGTGATGGCAAGGTTGCTTCCTTCAGGGCTGTAAGGAAAAAAGTTACTCTAAGGCTTTCTCTGTGGCTTCTAGATTACCATGTTCTCTCTATGAATAACTGTATTCTCTCTCTTCATATCTTCTCTATGTGATACCTCTTCTTGCATCCAAATTTTTCCTTTTTATAAGGACACCAGTCATATTGGATAAGGGCCCAACTTAATGACATTATTTTAATTTCTTCACTTTTGCAAAAACCCTCTCTCCAAATAAGATCACATTCCGATGTACTCAGGATTAGGACTCCAAAATCTTTTTTGTGAGGGACACAATTTGGTCCATAACAGTTGAATTATGGGAGTTGATCAAGAGGGTTTTACAACCAAATTATCCACTTGTGGATTTTCTAAATCAATCTTGGCTTTCAGAGCATGAGAGTTTTGACATTTCTTATATGTTTTGCTGAGAGCTTCCCAACTCCAGGAGAAAGCAGGCAAAGAGATAACAAGATGCCTTTTATTAATGATAGTAGCTTAATGGGGGAGGGGGTGGAGAGGGGGGCACCAAAGTGGTAAAACTGATTCCTCATCCAGCCTCGCCATATATGGGTCTTCTGGCTTCTAACAAAGTAAGCTTCCACTGATGAACTAATTGTCCATTTCTGTGCCTTCTTTGCCACAGTAGAAGCCCCTTCTGCATGAAGCTCTTTTTTTTTTTTTTTTTTTTTTAAAGATTGAAAGAAACACAGCCAGAGAGGGAACACAAGCAGGCGGAGTGAGAGAGGGAGAAGCAGGCTTCCTGCTGAGCAGGGAGCCCGATGTGGGACTCCATCCCTGGTCTCTGGAATCATGACCTGAGCCGAAGGCAGTCACTTAACCAACTGAGCCACCCAGGTGCCCCTGCATGAAGCTCTTAAGGACATAGAGTATTTATATCTCTTAATAGAATTTAATCACAAGACAGTCTAGGGATCTGCTTCAGATTTTTTCATGTGTAAAAGTCATCATTTGTAATGGCTATTTTAGAGTTTATGTTGGAGACAAACTTAGAGAAATAACAAAATATGCTTTTTATGGTAGAACAGCCACTGAGTGCTTCTATCATTTTAAAGAAGGTTCTAACCTATAGAAAGCTTCTGAAATCCCATTGTATTTGCATTTTAGTAATGATACTAGATATCTTAACTTAGGAAGCATTTCCCCATCATATCATAATGTTATAAACTGTAAGCGCAAAGTACTCAAAGTGTCTGTACTACCAATTTAGTTATTTGTTTTTCTTTTACTTTTGACCCCTATTCTGGCCCCCTTTCATTTTATTTTTCACCATTCAATTTACTTCCTGTTCTGTGCAAAAAGGAGGCACTTGACCAGAAATATTCAAATCTATGCGCATGCACGCAGAAAAGAGTCTGCTTATTATCTATGAAATCTGGATCAGACGCTTCCTGATTGTCTGCAACATTTTGTCAGACTCTCCGTGAGTCCTGTCATCTGGCACAGATCCTCTCCCTCATGGAAGGCCTTCCCAAGCCCGTGTCTGGTTTGTCAGCTCCCATCTTCTGACTGACAGAGCTGACTTACTCTGCATTGATCGTCACCCCCTTTGCCATGCCAAGGAAACAGATGGAATGAAAGGAATAGGAATCAATAAGATGAAAAAAGTTTAATTTCCTTGGTCTTCCCACAGTATGCCACCTTCATTCCAAAGCTAGGGTTTTCAAAGGAATGAAATACAGCCCCTTTAGAGAAAACCCAGGGTGTAGAAGCCTCTTGATTGCTTTGGAGTTTGCTCTGCCACAGCTTGACTGTTTTCTCCTTTTTCTTTTTTCTTTCCTTATAATTACAAAATGTATTCTGTATATAATTTTCCCTCATACTCACTTTTGTTTTGACTGCACGCTAGTTATTAAAGATGAGAGAGCCGAAAAAGCCAAAAATCTATGCCCAACTCAATCCACTTAGATTGTGAAGCATGGTAGAAAGAGCACAGCCTCTGAAGTCAAACAACCCATGTTCAGATCACAGCTCCATTATTTACAGACTCTGTGATCTTTGACAGTTTGTTGAGCCTCAGTTTCCTCGTCTTTGAGAACATCAGTGTTACCGTGTTGTTGGAGGTTCTGAAGGGAAGCACACGGGACATCTTGTACAGAGTGGGATACTCTGTTGACTCCCATTGATAGGAGCCATTTATCACAACTCATTGGTGGACTATGAAAATGTAGAGGCAGATGTAGAAAAAAGGAACATTTAATATGGGAAAACTTCAAAAAGATAGTCATGAGGTTTGATTCCTTTTCAATTGGAACAGATAATATACTTTTTGGCACAAATGAAGCAACTGATAGTAAAGTTTTAGGCACATGCTAAAACATTTTTATAGCTTTTAATGGTCTCTGGGGTTTCATGCTTGGAAATAGTTGTTTAACATGTTATTCAAATTAACACAATATATAAGTTCAATGCTTCTGGTGGGATGTAAGCAAGGAAAGTATCTAATGACATACAAAATGCCAGTTGTTGATACCATTGTTATAAAACTCTGCAGAAACATGTTATAACTACTTTTGTTAGTATATTTGGTTCGCTAATATTAGCTGAAATGATAGAGAGGACAAGGATAAACTCTGTCAGAGATAAACAAAGCCAGACACTAAAGTGGTAAGGACAGAGTCTGATTAGTCCTGTACTGTTGCAAAAGGGAAGTGGGCCTGGTGTGAACTGAACTTAACTTGGATTTGTAAAGGGCTGACCTGGCATTTTATTTGTTTATTTTGTTTGTTTGTTTTTTAAGATTTTATTTATTTATTTGACAGAGAGAGATCACAAATAGGCAGAGAGGCAGGCAGAGAGAGAGGAAGAAGCAGGCTCCCCGCCGAGCAGAGAGCCCATGTGGGACTCGATCCCAGGACCCTGAGATCATGACCTGAGCTGAAGGCAGAGGCTTAACCCCACTGAGCCACCCAGGCGCCCAGGACCTGACATTTTAAAGAGGATGAGGGAGTCGGGAAAGGGTGAGCGTGGGCTCAATAGAGTCAGGGGAAGTAAAAAATAACAAAGAGGTGGTTAGTATAAATGCTGGTTGGGCCAGGTGTGTCCCGTAGTTGGCAGTTATCAAAGTCAGGATTCTATCCTCCCACAAAGGTGAGATTCACAGGCCTTACCATCCTGATGATTGCGGTTGAAAAGAATGGCTTTCTGGTCTTTGAGAAAGATACTCCTAAGATGTAGGAGACACAGATACACCTCAAACAGAAAGAGGGAGGATTTATAGTTGTAAATACCCTTTAATAAATGCTCTAAGAAAAGGTGGTCCAGGGCTTCTCATCAGGTGTTGGCTAGAATGGTAAATGGCCTATGAGACATGCCCTGATGGAACTCGTAGTCTAACCTCACACCTATTAGAGTGACAGTTATGCACAAGACAAGAAATAACAGGTGTGGAGGAAAGGGAACCCTTGTACACTGTTGGTGGGAATATAAATTGGCTCAGTCACTATGGAAAACAGTGTGGAGTTTCCTCAAAAAAACTAAAATTAGAGTTATCATATGGCTCAGTAATTCCACTTCTGAGTATTCATCTAAAGAAAATACAAACACTAACCTGAAAGTATATATGTACCCTTACATTCATTGTGGCTTTATTTACAATAGCCAAGATATGGAAACAACATACCTGTCCATTGATGGATGAATGAATAAAGATGATGTGATATATAGACATGTTATATAATAATAATTTATATATTATTAATAGAATAGTGTATATAGTATAAATAATAATATATATTTCAGCCATAACAAAAGGAAATCTTGCTATTTGTGATGACATGGATGGACTTTAAGGGTATGATCCTAAGTGCAGTAAGTCAGGCAGAGAAAGACAGATAGCTCCAATCTCACTTTGTCAATTAATTATATATGGAATCTACAAAATAAAAAAAGAGCTCAACTCATGGATATAGAGAATAGATTGGTGGTTGCCTGAGGTGGAGGGTAGGTAAAATGAGGAAAGGTGGGTAAAATGAGGAAAGACCACAAATCAGCAGGTATAAAATAAATAAATCCTGGGGATGTAATATACAGTATGATGACTATAGTTAATAATATCGAATAAGGCGACTCTAAATACTCAATATGATAGATTATCAAATAATCATATTATATATTATGTGAATGTTTTATGTATAAAATTAAATATTATATATATAATCTATTATGTAAGATATGCCTGAAAAAGAAATTTAACAATATTTTATTATTGGGTTCTGTGTGTGTGTGTGTGTGTGTGTGTGTGTGGCATTAAAGCACTTTTAATTATTTTTCATGTTTTTTTATTAAAAACATATTTTTTATCATCAAATATAATCATTGTAAAATTTTGTGAAATTCCTTCAAATATTGCTTCTTAAATGAAACTCACCTCCTCAAAGTACTTTTTATTTATTTTTATTTATTTTAAAGATTTTATTTATCTATCTGACAGAGAGAGAGAGAGAGAGAGAGGGAGAGAGCACAAGCAGGGGGAGAAGCAGGCAGGAGGGGGGAGAAGCAGGCTATTGTCACTGGAATTATTGCTGTTCCATGGACTGCATGTAAAATCATAAAAATTCAGAACTGTGTTTGACTTATACTCAGGTTTTGTTATGGCATGTACATTTTTTGGAGGAAGAGTGCAATTTGAATACTATTATCATTGAACAACCACTCTGTATTCCTCAGAAATGCATCACATGGAATTCAATATAGAAATTGGTTAGATATGGTAAAATGTGACCTACGTACATGCAACGGTATCTGGGCGAATGCAAACAGGCGGAAAGTCAGTCTGACAAATTGTCTGGGTTTTCTTTCTTCTTTTTGTAAAGTTGTTTTTATAGTTGGCTACTCCAAGGTTTTCAGGATGCTTAAGAGATGTATCTGAATATTACCTGCCCTTTGGGTTGTCCTCAGAATCACAAATTCTTCCTGTTGAGACACCTAATTAAAGGAAGCAATCCTCTGCGTGGATAAATAGGGTCACTTGTCTCAATGCTTTGTAAAACTGCCCTCTCAAAGTTTCCTTTTCTCTCAAGAGCCTCTCTGCCTCACTCCAACAGTCTGCTCTTTGCGGCTTCATTCTTTGGATGCCCTTTAGACTTCATGTTGCATCTTGTGGCTTTACTATGAATAGCTATTCTTTGAACCTTCTCCTCAGCTGCTGATGGCTCAGCTGTGCACAAGCTGGGGTTGTGCAGGATATTAAAGAGTGGACAGCATCTTCAGAATGGTTCATGGACCTTGTTGTAGGGGACAATAAGCATGTGAGGAGGGAGCTGGGAGTCGGGTACCACAGGAATCCTCACTGGGTGGCAGGTGTTAAGAGGCCTGTAGAGAAAGATGAGGATTTTTATTATTATCTTACTAGGCTTTATGTTGAGTGGTTGAGCGTCCATAGAAATGCTCATAATGCTCTCATTGCTTGAATCAAGGTTAAATAGACAAATGCATAGTAATGTCCCTGGCCCCTTAGTTAGAGCTGTCTTAGATCCTTTCTAACAACCTGCCACATAGAACAATATGATTTTCCTAGGTTTATTATAGTTGATCGCTATTGAATTCATGTACAAATTTTGATTGGGATGTTGTCTGCCAAATATTTACAATATATGCTGAAAATCTTATATCAATAGGTGAGTCTGATCTTCAGATATATATGTGTATTTGGTAAAAATCAAAACACTAGAGTTTCCCCTAAAATAGAATAGAAAAACACCAATAAAAAGCCCCAAAGACTTGACTTGTATATGAGAAAGAAGAAAAGTTTTTAAAAAATCATCCTTCATAATATATGGATATGAATTTATTAACATAGGGTATGAAAGAAGGAGCTCAAACTAACAATTATAATGTGTCAAATTAAAGATTTTACTATTAAATGACAAGACAGTTAAAAGAGGAAGGTAGAATCATCAGTAGGCTTCACTGAGCTTGTCATATTAAAAATACCCAGGACAAGTGTGCATTCATTGAGTCAACATATATTGATTTACCATGACTGAATATGCTAGGCACCCCGTGAGGTATGTGGGGTTGCAAAGTTGAATCACACGCATAACCTTTCTACAAGATGCACCGAGGAAAGGCACAGGGCGAGGGGCCATCCACAAGCAGTTAGACCTTTGTACCTTCTAGCCATCCAGTCATATAGGATCACTGAGATTGTTTTATTTACTTGATATTAGTTACATATGAGTGTCCTGTCGTGGTGGGGTTCTGCAGAAGTGGTGGAAGGATGAATGAATTGATGAATCAGGAGACAGTGGATAAAAATATTTCAACGTCACCATCTTTTCTAGCTGAGGTGGCCACAAGAGAGAACATTATGCTTAAGTATTCTCTGGTTGGCAATTCTAAGCTGTAGACATAAAAGGAGGAAAAAAATGAATAAAAAGTGAAATAAAACAAGTAGAAGATGAAAAGTTAAAAAGAACAACAAGAGAATGAATAGTAGGAGTCCTATGACTGCTGATGGAAAGGGGAGTTTAAGTTTGGGAGTGATACCTCCACTAGCCGTGTGTTTTGTGGTCTGACTGTTTCAAAACAAGAGTTGAAAGTTGTAGTTTCCATAAGATTTCCCATTTTTTAGATTTCTTAGATATTTCACAGCATCCTACTGTAAGTAAGCACAATGCATTAACCATAGAAGGCACTGTCCTGTGGATGTTGCAGTATTTGGCATTCAATCACCTTTAAGTGTAAAGGATGCTTAAAATTAAATAATCCATGAAGTCATCTAGGAAATAAGAAAACATGTGATTACCGTGCATTTATTAGTGAGCCACAGATTTCTTGCTGTTTCAAGACAGTTCGAGTACATGAAAGAAGCCTTTCGTAATAATTCAGCTGTAATAACATGCCTCATTTAGAATGTATTAGGAGTACACTTCTCTTACTGCTTATTTAAAGAGGAAAGAATATATCAGGAAATTATCTCTTCATTTCAGTTTATTAGAAAATTGTGTATCAATTATGCTCAATTGCAATTAAATTTCTCGGATTTATTATGCTATACCTTGAATGAGTAGCCAAAGAGGACATAGTATAGAATGTATATATTACAAGGATAGTTTGAGTAATATGGTGGAATGCCTCTATCACAAGATCTGGAAGACCTTGGAATCAAACTCAAATTCTAATGATTTGTGCAGCTCTGAGACCTGGTGGTGTGATGCATGGTAAATCCCCTCTTGTCCTGCATTGTGCGTTAGAAATTGTGAAAGGATTCTTCACTTTTGTAGCTTTTTTTATCTAGGCTCTGCACAGAACATGTACACTGTACGATTTTTCACTGTTGATCTTGTGCAGCTGTTTGCTATTGAAAACAATTGATTTTTAAAAGAGTTTGGGGGCTAGGAATGCTTTGGAGATGTTAGTTAGTCTTCCCATTTGAATTTAAAGCAGCTCTGAACAGCCAGTTCATTGTTAGGTGTTGTGATTATGAATGGGGCACCTCTGTGTGAAACTATCAAGTTCCTCTTAGAAGACCTTCCAAGCAGAAAATAACCTTTCATTTCCTGGCCTTTACCTCCCAGAAGGGGGGGTGGAGGGGTGGAGGGTGGAGAGAGTTGCAAATAAGCCCAGCTTTATGCAAACCCAAGAATATATGCTGTAATTTGTTCCTTGGATTGGTCAGATCTAACTGCGGGAAGAGTGGTCTCTTGGCCAAATCATCTAGAGGTCATCAGCTGATTATTCTAGAAATTTAATGATCTAGCCATGTCCTTTTGTTGTACTCTTCCTCCAGTCAATGATCTAGTTACATCCTTTGTTTTAACCTTCCTACAATATTAATACCCAAAGCATGAAATATAACCGAGCAATAAGAAAATGATGAACCGTTTAGAGGTGCCATTGTTTACTGATGCTCTCATCTCATTCTTTCTTCCGGAATGTACCTGTGTCATTTAGTGCTACTATAATTATTTTTTGGAGATACTTTTTTATGATTGTGCTTCTGAGTCTTGCTGTTTGTATTTGATTGCAGTTTTTTTTTTTTTAAGATTTTATTTATTTATGTGTTTGACAGAGAGGAACACAGCCAGAGAGGGAACACAAGCAGAGGGAGTGAGAGAGGGAGAAGCAGGCCTCCCGCCGAGCAGGGAGCCCAATGTGGGACTCGATCCCGAGTCTCTGGGATCATGACCTGAGCCGAAGGCAGTCCCTTAATCAACTGAGCCACCCAGGCGCCCCTGATTGCAGTTTATAGTCTATACCATCTATTAAATTTCAATGTCGAAACCATAGGGAAAGGCCTGTGTACTTACAGCAAATTTTAGATTTTTTTTTGGTTAATGTGATAAATTTAGCAAAAGTTACCAGAACTTATGACACATATGGATAAATGGTTCAGTATAGTAGTCACTTGAAGAAATGTTAGTTTTTTACTATTTTTGTGAGGAATAACTTATATTCATTAACATTCTTTAACATATGAATCACAGTTATTTTAGCTTTCTTGTTCATTTATTGGCCAATTTTTTCTGACTGACTTTTCCCTTGACTATTCATCACATATCCTGTGTAGCAATTTCTATTTTGGATTTTCAGGGTGATGGGTAAGTTGAGATTGATGGGGTTCTGCTATCTTTCTCTGAAGAGTGTTAAGTCATGGTGTAAAAAGCAGCCAGATTATTGGCAGGTTACCTTGGAGGCTTGGTTTCTCATTTTTAGGGTGGGTCTATTTTTAGTATTTTCCTAGTCCTGGAGTGAATCCCTTAGGTTCTGAGAAGTAATTTTTACTCTGAAGCGTAATCCTCTGGGGTCTCCACAGAAAGGCTGAGATGTTTACCAAGTCTGTCTAACATAGAAGGACCGGAGTTCAAACTCTCTCTCCCCTGTGCTGGGTGGCACCTGAAGGTTCTGCTCATACAGGTCAGTCCTTCCAGATACTGTTTACCTTCAAATTCCCTGAAGTCCCAACTATGCGCACTCAGTTTAGGGGTCAGCCAAGAGTTCAGGAGAATTGATATGCAGATTTTGTTTCCCCTTCTCTTTTCCCTTCTTTATAGCATCTCTTCCTTCTTTACAGTTGCCCTGAAAGTTTCATTCATCTTCTTCTGACTCTTCATATCTAAAAGACAGTAATTTTCTGCTTTACACTACAGTATGTAGTGTAGACCAAGGAGTACCTTCAGATGATACGCCTGACAAGTATGTATTTCACACAGTGCACTTCCATTTTTTTTCAAGGGTCAAACCGTCCCCAATATATGCCTTTTTTGAGCTACTCTCGTTACCTTCAAAAAATTTTTAGTATCTTGTGCAGAGGCCATAATTGTTATCTGCAGGAGTATAGATTATTCCTATACAAGTTGTCAGAACTGGAACTCCAAAAAAAAGCATTTTGCTTGTGTCCTTAGTTTTACCTTTGGAAATTACAAAGTAAATAAATAAAATGATGGGAGTGTGTGTATGTATATAAAATGAAATATGCTTTAATAATTTTCATATATGCTTAAGTCCCTTAACCTTTATACCATAAAAAAGGACTTCTTTAGATTTGGGTTTCTTTCTAAGGTTATATACTATGTCTACCTTTGTTTGGTTTAAAGCTGAACTCATGATTTTTCTGCAAAACATGGTTTTCCTCCAATGTTTCTTATTTTAATAACTAGTTCCGAGTTGTTTGACACAAAACCCAAGACTTCCTCCTTGTATGCTCTTTTTCTTTAATCTTATCATGCAAGAGGCAGAAACAGCAAGGACTTGGCACATAGACTCTCCCAGCTTTTAAACCCTGCTCTTTCTCTGACTAGCCACATCACCTTGTCATAAGACACAAAAATGCTTAAATTAGTGTCTGGCACCTAGTAACTGCTAAATAAATATTTTATTACCACCAATAAAAAAAATAATCAATCAATGGATCAATTATCAGTCTTTACGCATCCTTTCTGTCTTTCCTTTTCTCTGTGCTCTCCCAGTCTGAGCTCCTACTCCCACGGCAGTGGCAACCACCTAATTCTCCCCATTTCTACTCTCCCTCCCCAATTCTTTCCCACAATACAACCAGACTGAGCTTTTCAAACACAGTGAGCACATCAGTCTGTTCTCTCCAGTGACTTCCATTTGCTTTTGGCATAAATTCACACTTAAATCCTTACCATAACTATATGGCTTCATATTATATAAGTTTGGCTTTTTTCTCAGCCCCCATACTGCAATCGCCTCCTTTCTTCCATGCTATTATCACATTGGCCTCAAAACAAAAACAAAAACAAAAACTGCTATTGCTAGAATTCACCCATCTTTGATTTACTCTTGTGCTATCGCTTTCAAGTTTCAGTTTCATTGTTTTTTCTTCAGGGTAACTTTCCTTTTCCAGCCTTCCCTTCTAAAAAATCTGGTTCACTTAACCCAAAAGCTTGTTTTTGAGAGGATGAATAAAGTTGTTAAGTCTCTAACCAGGTTGATGAGGAAAAAAGAGAAAAAACCCAAATTGCCAATACCAGAAATGAGAGAGAAAGCATTGTTATGGATCCTGAAGACATTAAAAAGATAATAAAGGAAATTTATAAGGAACTTTATGGCCACAAATTAGGGAAATTAAATGCAATGGACAAATTTCTCAACAGACACAAATTCTCAAAGCTTACTTAAGAATGAATAGGTAAGGGGTGCCTGGGTGGCTCTTTTGATTAAGTCTCCAACTCTTGGTTTTGGCTCAGGTCGTGATCTCATGGGTTGTGGGATAGAGCCCTACCTCAGCCTCCAAAGCTCAGCATGGAGTCTGCTTGAGATTCTCTCTCTCTCTCTCTATCCCTCCCCTTCCCCGCTCACATGTGTGCTCTTTGTCTCTCTCAAATATATAGATCTTTAAAAAAAATAAAAGAATAAACGGGTAACATGAATAGTCCTATAATATATTTCAAAAGTTGAGTTCATAGTTAAAAACCTTTCAATAAAGAATACTCCTGGCCCAGATGGCTTCACTGGTGAATTCTGCCAAACATTTAAAGAAGAGGTAGTACCACTCCTACACAAACTTTTCCATAAATACAAGAGGTAGGAATACTTTCCAACTTATTTTCTGAGGCTTGCATAGTTTCCGACAAGAAATGTGTTATAATTATTATCTTTATTCTTCTGCATGTAATGTCATTTTTTTCTGACTGCCTTCAAGATTTTCTCTTTATTTTTGTTTTTCAGTTGTTGGACTAGGATGTGTCCAATGTGTGCGATGGCTTTTTTTGTGAGTGCCACTGGTGGTATATATCTTGCGTAGTGTTCTCTGAACTTATTGGATCTGTGGTTTTATGTTGTTCATTACTTTTGGAAAATTCTTGGCCATTATTTATGAAAATATTTCTCATGCCCTATTCTTTCTTGCTTACATTGGGATTCCCATTACACATATATTAAACCTCTTAATATTGTTCTGCAAGTCTTAGGTTCTTTGCTCTGTGTTTTTCATTATTTTTTCCTTTAATGTTTCAGACTGGGTAATTTCTACTGATACATTTTTAAATTCACTCTATTTTTTTCCCTAGGCTCAATAGTGTTGAATCTACTGAAAAGCCCATTAGAGGCATTCTTGATCTCTTCCATGATTTTTATTTGTAGCATTTCCATTTCTTTTAGTTTCCATCTCTCTATCAAAACTCTCTTAACTGTACATGCATGTTGTCCATTTTCTACAAGAGCTTTTAACATAATAATAGTTGTTTTAAATTCCTTGTCTAATTATTCCAACATGGGGGTCATATCTGAGTCTACTTGTCTATTGTTGTTGTTTCTTGTCTATGCTTTTGTCATCAGTCTTTTCCAATTTAAATTTCATACTTTTTCTCTTGTCTTTAAATTTTTTCCTCACATTTTGGGGCCCTCATACAAAAGAAGGGAACTTAGAACACTTGGCTGGCTCGGTTGGAAGAGCATGTCACTCTTGATCTCAGGGTCATGAGTTTGAGCCCATGTTGGCTGCAGAGATTACTAAAAAAAAAAAGAAAAAAAAAGAAAAAAAAACTTTAAAAAAAGTAAGAAAGGAACCTATATTAGTTAGTAAAAGAACTTAATAGTATTTCATTAGTAGATATTTATGGGTGCATTTCTATCTTTAATTACAAATATCTGTCATTATTGATTGTCTTCTAGGTCTTCAGATAATTTCATGAACTTCAATGTCAATATCAACCATCTACCTTTTTTAAAAGATTTTATTTATTTATTTGACAGAGAAAAACATAACTAGAGAGGGAACACAAGCAGGGGGAGGAAGAGAGGGAGAAGCAGGAAGCCTTCTGAGCAGAAAGCCTGATGCGGGGCTTGACCCCGATCCCAGGACCATGGGACCATGACCTGAGCCAAAGGCAGATGCTTAATGACTGAGTCACCCAGGCTCTCCCCAACCATCTACTTCTAGTGCTGCTATATGTTTCTTGGGTTCTGAGCCTGTATTTCCAGAAGGCTGCTGGATCTCTCCGACTGGAATTGCAACTGACTTCAAGTATAATATTTGAACATTTTTTCCCTAAGTCTCCGCTTGTACCATCGTCCTGGTTACCATTAGAATCTTCATTATCATTATCATCTCTTTACTAACGCCCCTTACCTTATCAGTGTATCCCTTACATTTCCCTTAAATCTGCTCATAGCGTAACTGCCTCAGTCCCCAAATTAATCATAATCTCTTGTTTATAATAATATTTCTACCACCCTGCTAAAGCTACTGTCTCAGAGGAAAGGCGACCAGACTTTCTGCAGTGCCAGATCTACCAGTCCTCAATCTTCAACCAGCTTAAGGATTTTTTAAGCTCTGGCGTTATTCTTCATAATAAGCACTTTTAACAGCTGAATGATATTATATGAAAATGATTTACCGTGAGGTCAATTCTGATTTTAAAAATTTTAGAGATTACCAAAAAAACCAACATAATGATACCCTTTTGTAACTTTTAGATTATTTCCTTAGAATAAATCCCTAAGAAGCTCACTATTAGGTTAAGAGGTATTACAGCTTTTGATAAAAATTACAAAGTGCTCTTCAAAAGAGTTGTTACGATTTGTATTGCCATCAGCAGTGATAGAGTCTCCTAGATCCCTGCTCTCTCATCAGAATTTTTGGCATTATCATTAACAGAAAAGTTAAAACATTTCTTTTTTCTTAGCAGGGACTTCTTAACTGATGTCTTTGGCTCCAATCTGTCCAATATATTCTCCATGCTGCCACTAGTGCTATTTTTCTAAATAAGACCTATATTTGATTATGTTCAAAATTCTATTCTAAAACCCAGATTGCTTCCTCTTGCCTACAGAAGTAATCATGGCATTGAAGGCTTTCCGTCATCTGGGGTGGCTATCTTCCTGGTCTAGGCCCACACTCAATCATTCTGTTCAAAAACCTTGGAGAGCTCCTGTTTTCTACACAGGAAAGAATAAATTCATTGTCATGGAATTTAACACCTTTTATCACACGCTGAAAATCAGTTTGTGTATTCAGGAAAGGACTGTGTTCAACTGAACAAGGAGTTACCATGTTCTTATTATTATACTATCAATTTGTCATTTGCTTTAATATCTCATATTATTATACAGTTTTTCATGTGTGACTGTCTTTGCATCCCTGGAGCACAGTTCCCCTTCTATTGCAGGATCTGACTACATGCTGTCTTCTAGGCCTACAATGTTCCCCACTCCTGCCCCCAACTCTCCTCCTATTCTGGATCCTCAGCTCTTTGCACATAGTAGATGTTTAAAATATATTTATTGAATAAATAAATAAATAAATAAACAAACAAACAAACAAATAAATAAATACTTGGGGATAGAGTTTAGAAGTAGAGCATTTGACTACAAATAAATAAATACATTTCCAGCCAAACTGGAGCCATTTTAAAGTTTTGTGTATAGAAGCAAAAATATTGTCATGAAGGAAATCTTACTTAGAACCCAGATGCAGCAACAAGAAAAAGCAGAGTGTTCTGGTTACAGTGTGGAGGGAGGTCACTGGTGGGGATGGGGTGAACACACAGAAAGATAAGAGCAGAGTGTGTTGCTGAATCCTCAGTTAAATGCCAAAGTCCCTCCCTTCGACCCCAAGACAGTGTAGAAGAATCCACAGGCTCCATGAATTCAGTTGGAACACCTCTGTCCCAGGTAATTTATCTGGGGGAGGAGGGTCACTAGAGGTGGGGGTTGTGTGATCCACATCTTCTGTCCCAATAGTGAATGAATTCAGGAAGCTTTTTCTGCATTAATCAAAGTGAGGGCAGTTACCGTGTTGAAACATATTTCTATCCTGGCTTTTTAATCATACAATATTTATTTAAAAGTCAATGATGAAGACCCTTCCCTTCTTGCCAATTCTTGTTTTATCTTTCCTTGGTCAGAAGCACTTAAGGGGCAAATTCATAAAATGATTAGAGGGTAATATCCTGTTCTGCATTCAAAACAAGGCAAATACCTTGTGAAGTAGTGTTGTTTGGGGTCAGTGATATACATGCTGTAGCATTTCATTAAATTCCTTTCATTTATGCTCGTCACTCTGTGAATGTTACTGACAGTTGATTTAAAATATGTATTACTTTAGCGGATAAGAGTACCTAAAATCACTAAATCAAATTTGCCATGAACATTAACTCAGAAAAATTAACCATGTGGACAGTCACCAAGGACAAAAGGCCAGCACACTCCTATTTGTTTTCTCATCTTGAGTTTGTGCTAAGTGACTAATTCTTCTTGCTTTAAGCATGACTGTGAAGTTTCTGTTGGAATCATCTCTCATTTTCAGTGGCTGCATCAGGGGGATCAGAGTGGATGTTAGGGAAAAAAGTATTAAAAACCTTCACTTTTTAAAAGGTACAGGGAAATCAAAAGTGTATTTTACAACAAAAATAATCAATGGGCTTCTTGTGTCTTTTCGTGTATCTTGCTGGAGCCAGCACATTTTATTTCTGACAAGAGTCCTTGGCAGTACTTTGTTCTGTCAAAAAGGGAATGCCAATATTCACATATTGACGAATTGTGAAATATCCTTTTCATCCCTCCTTTCTTCCTTTGCCACTGCCTCTCTTCTTACCTTTATGATGTCTGACATTTTGTTGCATGGAATGCTGGGTGTAGGTGAATCAATGTGTTTGTAAAAATCAACAAAAAAAGACAAGCTCTTTCTCCTCCAGGCTTCTTAGCTACACTTTGTGGTAGCCCAAATATAAAAAGAGTTCAGACAACATCAGAGCTTGCAGACTTGTCCTTAACAAATGAACCAGTGAAGATGAGAACGTTAACTTAATTTGAATGGCTATGGATCACCACCACTCTGTTAAAAAAGTACTAACACATTTATTTTCCAATGAAGTTCTTTATTTTGAGAACCTCTACATTCTAGTCCCTTGCTAGGTATTGGCATTACAGAATAACCTCTGACCAGAGCACTCATAATTGGCTGCTGGGAGAGAAGGGAAGGCAAATGAACCATTACAGTGCAGTGTGGTTATATAATGAGAGCTTAGGCACAGGATACCACTGGTTAGGATGACTCCAGGATGTGCAGGGTCCTGGGCACATGTCTGTTCAGGGACTCAGTCGATAGAAAGGGTTTGATTAAAAAACACACTACAAAATCATATGCACATACATATGAGCCCACACGAGGTATTTTGACTTACTGTTGAACACCTAGAATAGTAGGAATAGAAGAAGTACTTAGGTATCTGTTTTGTGTCCAATCAGTGCGCCACAGGATTCTTTGTAGGGTCCAGGCACCCTTTCCCCATGTCCTTTATTGTCAAACATGCCATTTATGACTAATTTGATATTTCCACCTTGAAGAAAGTAGCTCTGTTGTTATTATTCTCAATGTTGTGGCTTTCAGGGACTGTTGGCATTAAAACAATCCCTAACATTTGGCTTTTGGCTTCTGCAGTTCCCTAACACCAATTATTTAATGCTGGTTACAGTAATAATCATGATGCTCTGGCAACTACAAGGCCACCCGTGAATACCAACTTCCCAAAAGCTGTTACTGTGATTCACTGATGATGACAACAAGTTCAAGTCTTATCTAGAGTTTGCGGGAAAATGTGAATGATAATTCATTTTCTGATTATGTTATATTTATCATTTAGGATTTCATATAAACATAGAATGACACATCTTCCAAGCATATCTTCTCTTTAGGCTACCAACACTGCATTTCTAGAGTCTGATCTCTTTCAATGTGGATGGTACTCATGACTTGTGTATATCTCCACCAGGAAAATTTGACAAGCAAGGGGCCCATGGTTAAGCAAAAAGAGTTATCTTATTTGTGGAAAGAATGTCTGTTCCTCATGTTCTTCATTTAGCACCCTTAAGGTGACCCAGTTCACCATGAAGTCAGCAGACTGATTAGGATCTAAAGAGAACATTGATGAGAAGGACCTGTTTATATCGCAAAGCAAAGAAAGCCCTCAAAAGAGATAAGTCAAAGCACTCTTGGAGGACTGACATGTGGTAGAAAGTTTTGAAGGTAGAATGACCTCCTTAGGTACCAAGAGTTGGGGAGCACCTAGACTAAAGGATGCCTGCTGCTCCCTCCACTACTCTCAGGTGCTATAGATCAGAGGCAGTGCCATGGTTAGAACATAGATGAGTGTAAAGAAAAAAAAATCCCACACAGAGGGCTAAAGCACAAGACTTTAGGATTCCAGAGCCCTGAACTTGTCCTGGTTCCATGTGAGTAAAAATCATTCCAAATCAGCATGTCAGCACAATGTCTGGCTGTTAAATCACACTCTATCCTGTGAAAGAAATATTACATTGGTCAACAGCAGCATTTTGCTCACAAGGCCACTTTTCTGCAACCAGAGCCCAGCCATGGGGCCCTCAGAATTCCTTAAGGCATGTGGCCAACTCATGTCTGGGATAGTAAGTTAGAGAACTCCCTGAAAGGAAAAACTGGAAGATCAGACCCATGTACATCAGGTCCAGTCTCAGGGAATCACACTTAGATAATACTGCTCATTCCAGATGCTGGAAGGCTGATTGGAAAATTTCAAGGAAGGTACTACAAAGTTCAGGGTCCATGGAGGCACAGGGCCTGAGATGTGAACTTCTTTGTTTTAATCTAACAGTGGTACCAATTGATACAAGAGTAAAGATGTATCCGGTTAGCTGGGGGAAAAGAAGCCCAGGCAGGTTTCCTGAAGGAGTTTTTAGTCATGTATTGAAGGATTATGTAACATTAGATAGCTAGAAAGAGAGGAAGAACATTGCAAACACAGAGGACTGTAGGTTTAAAGCATAGAGATTGTTAAACCATACATTATATTGAGAAGGTATAAATCAATTATTGTAGCTGGAGTGAAAAGGTCAAGTAGGGCCTTATTTACCCCAAGTATAGTCTGCACTAGCTCAATGATAGCCTCAGTATCACCTAGGAACTGGTGGGAATGCAGAATTTGGGATTCCATCCTAGATCTGCTGACAATTTATATTTTAATAGGATCTCTTTCCCCTTCTTTCATATAAAATTGGATGTTTGAGATACAAATACTCATAGGTTTCTGAAATTGGGACTGCAATTGTGGCCTGGTGTCAGATGCTAGATTTGGATTTTACTTTATAAAGAAGGAGGACTCATTGTATTTCAAGCAAAGGATTAAAATGATCATACTCAAGTTTTAGAACTGCAATGTAAAAGAACTGTAGATGGGTGGGTCATGGGAATGAGCTGATGGATAAGGCTACTGCCATGGTCTAGGCAAGATAAGAGCAGAGACCAAATTACAGCAATGGGGTGGAAAGGCAAGGAATAGAATAGAATAGAATTGTGAAACACACTGGTTTGAGGCAGACTGAAGAGTCTAGGATAATGTGCAATAAATCTGACTTGAGTGACTGGCTGGATAGCAGTGAGGAAAGGATGTAGGCTGAAGAGATTTTGTGGAAGAAGATGAGAAGTTTGAGCTGAAGAATTTGTGGATAATCCAAAAAGAAATGTCCAGAAGACACTGTGTAAATGGATTGAGAACTCAGAGGAGAGTGTGGTCTGAAGGTTCAGATTGGAGAGTCATTGGTGCACAGGCAGTAATAAATACCAAGGAAGAGGATGAGGTCACCAGGAAGAAGGGAATGGTGAACTAGAACAAAGCTTTAGACAATACCAACATTTAGTAGTAGGCGAAGAAAAATCAACAAGTAAGAGTTCAGAGAAGTAAGAGCAAAACTAAGAAAGACTAGACACAGGAACCAGAGGAGAAATTTCAAAGAGGTTTCAACATGATCAAATACCACAGAGAGGTTAATGGGGGGGGGTGGATTAGAAAGATTTATTGGAACTGGTTCCCATGAGAGACTATGGACCCTGGGAAACAAACTGAGGGTTTTAGAGAGGAGAGGGGTGAGGTGGGGGGAGGGGGTAACAAGGTGACGGGTATTAAGGAGGGCACATGTGATATGCACTGGGTGTTATATGCAACTAATAAATCACTGAACACTACATCAAGAACAAATGATGTATTATACAGTGGCTAACTGAACATAATAATAATAAAATAAACATATTGATGCCTAGACACCACTCTAAAAAAAAAAAGAAAGAAAGAAACTGATTCCTGGATAGATGGGAGAGCATAGTTTCAGTGGTCTGGTGAGACTGGAACCTTGTATGCATGGATTCAGAGAAATGAGAAAGTGGTGAGAGCCATCATAAACTTGAAAACAGTGGCTTCCAGAATGTGGTCCCCTTACAAGGAGGATCAGGATCACAGCCTTCTGGGAAAAGCAAACAGCAGAATAGCAAAGAAAGAGGCTTTGGAACTTCAAAAGCTAGGGTTTTTTATTTGCAGAATCCTGGTCTTCTTTTTATATATAATTTTAGTAAGTTATATGTGTAGGGAAATGTACAACTCATAAGTTTATAGCCAAATAAATGTTCATGGAGGAAAACACCATTGTAGATAGCACGTCACAGGGAGCAGAACATCACCAAGCCCTCAGAGGCCACCTCTATTCTCCCCTTCCCAAGGATAACCATTATAATGGCTTCTAACACTATAAGTTAGTTTTGCCTATTAGTTTATGAGTGTGGAAACATAAGGTGTCCCCTCTCGTAACCAGCTCAGTATTACATTGGTTAGAATTATCTACGTTGTGTTTGGTTTCAGTTCGTTCTTTTGTTTGTTTGTTTGTTAAGATTTTATTTATTTGACACAGAGAGAGAGAGATCAAAAATAGGCAGAGAGGCAGGCAGAGAAAGAGGGGGAAGCAGGCTCTCTGCCGAGCAGAGAGCTGGATGCTGGACTTGATCCCAGGACCCTGAGATCATGACCTGAGCCGAAGACAGAGGCTTAACCCTCTGAGCCACCCAGGCGCCCTAGTTTGTTCATTTTTAATGCTGTATTGAATGCCATGGTAAAGGTGTGCTACAAAATCTATTCTACTGTGAATGGATGTTTGGGTGGTTTCCAGTTTGGAGGTATTATAAATAGTGCTGTTAACATTCCTGTACTTTTTTTTTTTTTTAAATATACGTTTGTTATTCTGTGGGGATATACCTGGAATGCTGGTCACAGGGTGATATATGTTCAGCTTAGTAGATAATATCATTTCCAAGTGGTTGTACCAATTTATACTACTACTAACAGAATACAGGAGTTTGAGTTTCTGTCAGTCCTCACTAACACTTGATATTATCTATTTTTTCTCAAAGAGCCACGCTGGGGTTGTTGTCGCATTTCCCTGATGACTTGTTTTGTCGATTACCTTTTCCTAAATTTATTGTCCATTTGAATAATGCCCTCCTTGAGGTTTCTGTTCAAGTCTTTGGTCCACTGCCCTGTTGTGTTGTCTGTCTTTTTAATTACAGGGTCTGGGCTTTTGAATTTCAGAATTCTTAGCTTTCTATGACTTAGGGCATGTACTTTATAGCTAAGCAAAATGAGTCAAAGGACAATAGAAGAGAAAGCAAGCTGGCTGAGGTTTACGCTTCTGAGACGAAGGCTAATTGATAATCTCATGTATGTCAAAACCAACAACAGTGCTACTAATAAATGATAGAAACTACAACTTCACACATACCTACTCGATATCAGACACTGCTTATTTACTGAGGAAAACACCCTAACATGAAGAAAAGATGTAGGAGGGAAAGCTGATGGTTGGAAAAATGAAAACATTCATGTTTATTCCTAGAAAAACTGAGAGCTACATATGGACACACATAGAAAGAGACTATGTGATTATTTAAATCCCAATGTTAATTTTAAAAATACCACTGTTATAGGAAAACAGAGAAATAGCATTATTTAAGTTTTAAAGTAATGGATGAACCCATGTTGTCCTCAATTTACTAATTATCTTCTTGCATCATAGCTTAATTGTTCCCTAATGAATGCCTTGCCATTTTCAAATACTGATTAATCACATTAAAAAATTCATAATTTTCTGACTTCTTTGTGTAGATTGGTTTAGATACACAGACTCCAGTTACACATTCTGGGTGGGGCACCCCAAAAATCTAATAAGGACATTGTTAATGAAACTATTACCCAATCCATGCTAATTCTGGGAAGAGATGCAGGAAAGAATTACAAGCCCAGTGACTAAAAAACAAATCCTCACATTTACATGTTTACCCTTGCATTTTTTATGTTAAAGGATAATGAGAAAAGAGGCCAAAAAATCTTGCTTGGTAACTTGTAGTTCCCATACTACTTGCTACATTTAGCTCACTGGGCTGGGGTGTCATCAAATGCTGAAGGACCATAATATTTTGTGTTTACAGACCTATTCTGACCTAGTCGTATTAAAGTTCCCCCACCCAAAACATTTCATTTCAGGATCCTGGATTTCTGTCCTTTAATCTGAGTCTTGTAGGTTTGCAGGGGGCCCACTTAGACTTGTTTGTCTTTGGTACCTAGAGTACAAGCATCCTGGAAGGAAGGGACCATATAACCCATGTCTCCATGATTTGAAAATGGGGCTGAGCACATTAGGAGCACAGGCTCTCCCTCTGTGGCCTATGCACACATTCTGACCTTGGTCTTGACTTGATTATCACATGGCCCAAATCACTCTATCTATTTTCATTACTGATGGACCAATTGACTGAATGATGACTGATTCACCTGCTATTATTCTTTCGTGGCTTCAGGTTAAAATTTGTTAGCCCTGTGGAAAGAAAAATAATTCTTGAAACTAGACTTTCTCTCTTGCTGACATCACTGTTCTTCCCAGAGAGCACTCCTCTGATTCACCTTATACTGGTTTGAATCCTTCCAATGTGATCCACTTAACAGTAGTGTGACCTGGGAGAGGTCATTTCAAAGAAACGGGGCCTCAAGGAGACTCCGCATATTGGAGAAAATTTTAAATTAATCAATAGGTACAGAGTGTCTTTCATGAGGCAAACACAGAAAAAAAATGGTGGCTAGTAATATTGTTATTATTTCCACATCTATCCCTATCACTATTACTATCACTATGCTCACAATAATCTTGGAATGAAATTATAGCTCCTTTAGTAGAAGAGTGAAAAAAGATAATGTGAAGTAAAAATCTGAGACTCAGAGACATAAAATGACTTTTCCAAGGTCATACAGTTTGTGGATAGCAGAACTGGGACTGGAACCAAAATTTCCTGATTTCTGGACTAAGCCCTTCCCATCTCAGCAAGTGGCTTTCCTGTGTAGCACGAATGAGTCTTTTAGAGTGAGAAGCAACACCCAAAGTTCATGTTATTACAAGGAAAAACCTGTCAGACAAGGGCTAAAAACACAAATTCCTGAAGAGACAGAGAGATGGGGTTAGATTAGGTGATTAGTGCGTTTGGGCCTCAAACACAGAAGAGCCCAGTAGAAGAGACAGGGTGGTTTAGATAGCTCCTTACAGAGGTAATTCATTCATTTCATGGAAATATCCATTGCACTGCCTATGGCCACCACCTGATCATACCAATTATCTTTCTGCTGTTTGTTTGAGTTTTGCTGGAAACATGCCAATGTACTCATTTCTTTTTTTTTTTTTTTAAGATTTTATTTATTTATTTGATAGAGAGAAACACAGCCAGAGAGGGAACACAAGCAGAGGGAGTGAGAGAGGGAGAAGCAGGCTTCCCGCCGAGCAGGGAGCCCGATGTGGGGCTCAATCCTCGATGTCCCGGATCATGACCTGAGCCAAAGGCAGTCGCTTAACCAACTGAGCCACCCAGGCCCCCAATGTACTCATTTCTATATTTTTTTTTTCCCTAGGAGCCACTGAGTTATATTCCCTCTCCCCAGTAAAACCAAGCTGACCCTCCCTCTTTTTTTTCCAGTTTTGGATGTCCCGGCATGGTATTGCACACACATTTTTTTCCTGAGAGTCTCTAGCACTTTAAGTTAGGCAATTGTCTACCATGCTGAGTAGTCAAAGATCAGAGACAAAGTGTGAGACTGTGACAAATTCATCTTTAAAAGTGATGTGAAACACAAAGTACTTGACTCATCTTTCTTAGATTACCAATATAATTGGTAGACGATGATGTGAAACTCCGTACAAGCCATGTATACTAAAATAGATTATTTATTTCCATGAATTAACTTGTAGGTACACATATTGTTTAGCTTCTGGAATATCCATTAAAATATTTTCCCCCTTTTCTCAGTAGACTTCAAAGAACACAAGTGCTCCTTGGCCTCTCTTACCTCACAAATTGGCTAAAATAATATTAACAAAAGCTATTTATTTTACTTACGTATAAGTAACTTTATTTTATTTTGCTTTTAAAGTAGGCTTCATGCCTGGCATAGAGCCCAGCACAGGGCTTGAACCCTGTGATCAAGACTTGAGCTGAGATCAAGAGTCAGATGCTTAACCAACTGAGCCAGTCAGGCATCCTGTCTCAGTAACTGTAACTCAGTAACTTTCTATGTACTAGGTACTATTCTAAACACTTTATAAATGTAAACTTATGTAATCTGAATGGCAAATTTATGGGAGGACATTTATCACATCCATTGTATAGATGGGAAATCAGAGGTGCAGAGAGGATACATCATGTACCAAGATCACACAGCTCCTAGAAGGGAGAAACAATATTCAGATTTAGCAGTCTGGCTCCAGGGTCTCTAGTCTTAAAGATGAGGAAACTGAGAAAGGATGAGGTTAAGGCTGAGGTTACACAGTAAGGGGCAAAGCCAGGAAGAAGAACCAACATTTCAGCCTTGTACCAGTACAATCACCTCAGGCTTTTGTTACCTAATCACTGGGCTTTCATAGGCAATATGCTTCTGCTAAACTAAAAGACAAGTTATGTTCCTTATCCAACCAAAATGTATTGTCCTATTGGTCTCAGGAGTTGCGTTAGGCTCTGGGAATTGAAAGATGAGTAAAATTTGGCCCTACCTTCTAGAGTCCCCAGTCTACAGGGGATAAAGGAACAAAAAAATTTAGCAGGAGACATGATGGTTAAGTGCTGCAAAAGGGACAAAATACAAAATAAAGAGGTAGGGATAATTTTGATTGGAAGGGAAAAAGGGAGGAGACTTCAGATATGATGTTGTCTCTCTTTAAATGATGAGGAATAGTATTTGATGATATTAATTGATATTTCTTCCTGATAATTCCTAACCCAGATCTTCATTACACCTTTCATCTAGGGCATTCTGTGCTCCTCATACCTGATTTTCATAATCTTGACTCTTACAACCCAAAACTCCAAAAATGGACAGGTTTCCAAAATTATCTCCTCTCCCTAATCCTGACACCTGTCACCCCAAACATACTTACCATAAAATTCCATGGGCTTCCTGTGAGGCCAGGGATGGGAGAGGAGTACTGGGAGAGATTGGGTAGGGGAGACTCATGGAGTGTAGTGGGGAGACATGAGACAGGTGCCCTGGTGCTTCTAGTGTGAGCCCTTGAAAGGCCAAATAATTCTTCAGGATCTAAGGCAGAAGAATCATCTTTTTTTCTTGGTTCCAGATCCTTGGTAGTAAAAGGCTCAGGGGAAAACATTTGTCTGGTATACGGCAGATGGGAACTAACACAGCTTCATCAAGGGTATGTCCTGACCTCAGGTAGCCTGGGAAAAGCACTGTCATTTCCTCACTTCAAGAAAGGACTTGGAGTGGTGGAGAATCCCATTGGAAGAAAAGAGTATGGGATGGGAATGAGAACATCTCTGGTGTGTATATAAATAAGGATTGAGCACAAGGACCATGTAATATGGGTAATGTGTCAGCAAATGCTGTGTAGACAGATGACATTGAGCTTTGCCCTCTCTCTCCGGTCTCCCATCACTAGTACACTGGAACTATTTTAGGCTTCCAGAACTTAGTATGACCTCAGAAAAATGGAGAGTACGCCAAGCTAAAATGGCTTAGTTTCCAAAAAGTCAGTGGAAAGGGTGGCTTGAAACAGAGAATAAGATGTACAGACAGATAAAAACAGTTACAGTGTTTACACTGCTTAATTTATAGATTGATATTCATACTGGCAATAGATTTTTTCCCCTCTTTGTTCTTGTTAGATAATCTATTTATTGAACAATAAAATTTATGAGGGACCTCTGGATGCCAGACTGTGGTAGAAGACGGATGTGAGAACATGATCTTGGATGTGACACAGTTTTGAGAATAAGATTTGAACACAGTCACTACAAAGCAAGGATAATCTTATGTATAAACAGGACATCATTACCTTATTTAGACTCTCATACTTTAAAAGTAAACCTTTGGCATTTTTGAGCCTTCTGGGAGAAAATGAGAAGTTAATAGAACTTGTTAAAAGAAAGCAAAGTTTCCTTCCTTGTACCACTTCACTGTTATTTATTAATCTATTTGTATTAAGTGTTAACTTGCAAAATTAACAATCCAGTGTATTAATGGGTAAGGAAGAAAAATGTTGAAAACTGAGTGCTTAAACTGCTTGTGGAAGTTTTTTTATTGGAATCATTAACTGGATTGTAATGCAAACTGATACTGTACTAGCCACCTCTACTTTTTACGAGTTATTTCTGACAAATTTTTTGTTGTGGGGTTGTTTTGAAAAACTGACTTATGTTGAACTTAGAGCCTGTAATTCTAAGGAATATTTATGCAGGCTCCCTCTTAAATCTCCTCAGTTCCTGTACCTGTAGAAAGAACCACCCTCACCTGCTACCCACTGTGACAACACCCTGCGGTTCTCTTCAGTCTCTAAGCACAGAAGCCACTTCCTGGGCTCCAGCTAGGCATGTTCTTTTGTTTCATCAACCAAATTGAGGCTCAGAAAGTTAGTATCTCTGTTTTTTGGATTCCGCATAAGCACACCTTAAGATTAGGGCTTGTGTAAAAATTACTTGTTAGGAAGTGTTTCCAGGAAAACCTGATAGGAGGGTGGAGAAGTGGGGCCGGAAAGGAGAGGAGGATGAGGGAGGGTGTAACATCATGAAAATACCCACAGAGAATAACTTGGGCTCAATTACTCAGGGGAGCTCTGGAGGCCTGTGTAGGTCACATTTCAGACAACATTTCTCAACCACTTTGAGAGAGAATTAAATCCTAATATCCGAAGACTTCACATTTTATGTAAGGAATTAATTTCTCCCCTCTGCATCTAGAATGGTGTCTATTATGAATCATCCTAAGGAGAACTAAGAAAATAGTCACTCAAATGCTATTTTATGTTCTGTGGTTTGGATGAGGAATGCTGGCTAGGAGAGGCTGGTGAGGTGTCTTGATCAAGAGGCAGAGGAACTGATGTATTTTTTCAATACTTGGTTAAAGGCTGCTACCCAGGGGAGACACACATTCCTAGGCTCTTCAGGCTCCTTCTATCAGCAGACCAAATGGGTTCTCACAGCCTGAAGGCAGTGGTCTATCAAAAAGGTATGGATGCTGGCTGTTGGGGTAAAAGCATCCTGGCGGGAGTGGGGGAGCATCATACATCAATATGGCAAAGGGATCCAAAGGGATGGTTGGAACATTGACGGCATCTGCTCCAGACCTATCCTTCTGCCATAGAGACTTACTCATGCTTCTTAATAACTGAACTCCAGAGATTCTTCAGGATAAGTTTGGTCATAATTTTTAGAAAATTAAAAAAAAAATCTTTAAGAGCTACAGCCTTTCCTATTAGAGATGGGATTTAATGATCTACTTCCAATCCCACCCATTTTTTTGGTTATTTTTTGAATTTAAATTCAATTAGCCAATATATAGTATATCGTTAGTTTCAGATGTAGTGCTCAATAACTTATCAGTTGCCTATAACACCCACTACTCATCACATCACGGCCCACCTTAATATCTATCACCTGATTACCCCATTCCTCCACCCACCTATCCTGCAGCAACCTGTTCGTTTCCTATAGTTAAAGTTCTCTCATGGTTTTTCTTCCTCTCTGATGGCTTTCCATTCAGCTCTCCCTTCCTTCCCCTGTGATCCTCTGCACTGTTTCACTTATATCCCACATATAAGTGAAACCGTATAATAATTGTCTTTCTCTGACTGACTTATCTCACTCAGCACCCTCCAGTTCCATCCACATTGATGTAAATGGTAAGTATTAATCCTTTCTGATGGCTGAGTAGTAATTCCATTGTATATATACATACCACATCTTCTTTATCCATTCATCTGTTGATGGACATCTTGGCTCTTTCCACAGCTTGGCTACTGTGGACATTGCTGCTATGAACATTGTGGTGCAGGTGCCCCTTTGGATCACTATATTTGTGTCTTTGGGGTATATCCTTGTAGTGCAAGTGCTGTGTCATAGGGTAACTCTATTTTTGACTTCTTGAGGAACATCCATACTATTTTCCAGAGTGGCTTGCATTCCCTCCAACAGTATAGGAGGTTTCCCCTTTCTCCAAATCTTCACCAATACCTGTCATTTCTTGGCTTGTTAATTTTAGCCATTCTGACTGATACAAGGTTGTATCTCACTGTGGTTTTGATTTGGATTTCCCTGATGCTGAGTGATGTGGAGCATTTTTTCATGTGTCTGTTGGCCATTTGTATGTCTTCTTCGGAGAAATGTCTATCCATGTCTTCTGTCCATTTCTTGACTGGATTGTTTTTGGTTGTTGAGTTTGATCATTTCTTTGTAGAACTTAGATACAAGCCCTTTATCTGATATGTCATTTGCAAATATCTTTTCTCATTTTGCTGTTTGCCTTTTAGTTTTGTTGACTGTTTCCTTTGCTGTGCAGAAGGTTTTTATCTTGATGAAGTCCCAATATTCATTTTTGCGTTTCTTTCCCTTGCCCTTGGAGATGTGTCTAACAAGAAGTTGCTGTGCTGAGGTCACAGACTTTGCTGCCTGTGTTCTGCTCTTGGATTTTGGTGGATTCCTGTCTCACATTTAGGTCTTTCATCCATTTTGAGTTTTCTTTTTCCTATCCCACCATTTTAGATTACCCTCAGCCTTGGCCAGGATTTCTGCAAAGCTGGTGGCTTGCCTAATGGGTGATCCAGATATGCATCTCTGTGGGAGCTGGGATCTGATTACTGTGCATTTGCTATAATTCTTGTTTGTAGTTGAAACTGGGCAAAAGACCACCAAGGGATGCCCAAGAAGGTACTCTGAGTTCCAGATGGCCCTTTTCCTGCCCTGTTATGTAACTGCCTTGTGCCTTCTCATATTAATCAGGATCATTACCCCTGGAAATATAGAAAATTTTGTTCTATTTATCTATTGGCACTAGGGGTCCAAAATGACTGGGAAGTTGTAGCTTTAGGTTTAGTGGAGTCCTATCGTGTCCCCTGATGGAAATATTCTCCTTCTGATCGCTAGCCGAGAACTATTGCCTCTAGACACACTAAACCTAACACTGCAATGATGGAAGCACACATTCCCCAAGAGGGCACTAGACATGATGGTGAGAGGAGTCCACTACTACTTTGTCACTTTGTTCTTAGACCCATGTGTTCTACTTATTGCGGGTGTGGAGCATAACACTGCATAATGGCTGTTGGTTCAAGGTATATATTTGAACCTGAAGAATGGAGCCCCAATCCCACAGGGTAGCGTTTCTAAGTTGTGCCTTAATCACATCTTTAAGAAGTCATTTTAAAAAGGTCTATAAGATAAGCAGCTTTGACATGCTATGGTATGTGATAGGACTCTTTGGATCCTGTAAGCAAATGTCCACTCTTACATCTTCTTTGCTATAAAATGGGTCCTTTGGCCTGAAGCAATGTCATCTAGGATCTCAGATGTATAAATCAGACATTCTGAGATCCCTCAGATAGTGGTGCTGGCCAAGATTCTTCTGTTAGGAAATGCAAATCCCTACCAGCCTGTGTGTCTCTCCTATTCCATATAAATTATTGTATTATTATCTCTTTCTGTAGTAGAAGAGTTCAAATGTACAGAATTTGCCACTAAGAGGCTGAGATCTTCTCAAGTGGTACCATATCAGAGGCCCATCTTTTTTCATTGCTCTTGAGAGGGTAAACAGCGGCAAACAGTAGCTAGATCATCCTTGGGGGTAGGAGTCTATGCTATTGGGTCCATGCAGAACCTCATCTCTATGGCTACTCTATGAATGGCTAGTTCACTGTTGGGGTCACTATTGAAACACTACAATGGCTCAGGGATGAGGTTGGCTGTCATCTAACAGGGGAATCTGTTTACTTCCTTGTGTAATGCCTATCTTATAGTGGATGTCTCTAGTGGGCATTGATATGTGGAACAAGGATCCACACACTTGCTGTCTACTTCCATAGGTAAATGGGTATATCCACAAGACTTTTCCCAGAATTCTTCTCCTCCATCTTCTAATATTGTACCTTCTGGTTTCTGGTTAACTCATTTGTTGTTTCCCAGGAGCTCATTTCTATTTTTACTTTTGGCTACTTCTTTCTCCCCATAAAGTGGATGATCATGTGTACTGCTCAGAGTTTTATCCAGTGGAATGTTTTCCACCTTACCAAGGTGTTTCAGGACCACCCATTAAAGGGTAAGAAAGTCAAGATAATCCTGAGATGAGACCATGGGTGTGATTATGTATACTGTTGTCTATTTCAAATGAATGAGAACTATTTCTAACATTTCTTAAATATGGGTGTTAGAAATAATTCATTAGCCAGATCCATACATAACTGCATACAAAGTATCAGAAAGGGTGTTAATTTATTTAAGTAAATGTATCAATCCTTGAAGCTTAGTTAAATGTGGTTCCCAGTCACTGACCATGATCATTTGATTTTTGTGGGTACTAGACAGGTGAATTAAGGGAATATATTGGGAAATACCTTGACAGGATTTGTTAAGGCTTTGAGGTAGGTATTAATCTCTTCCATTCCATCTGAATATGATATTGTTTCTGATTTTCAACCTTGGCTGGATTCAGGTGGAGAGCAGTATTGGGGTATTTCACTTGACCTTTTCTCACATGATGGTAATTAGTCCACAGTTCAATGAACCAATATAAGAATTTTTCAAACTGCTAAATATGCTGTCTAATTCTTACATTTTCATTTCATTTCATTTGGGACATCATTTTTTTTTCAGTCTCCCAGGAACCATTTTCTCAGTGTATTAAGGTTGGCTCTATGTGACTCTTTGAGGATGTTGAATCCTGAGTCATGGAAGAGCACCTTCATATCAACAAACTCTCCCTTATAAGGACTTGCATTCTACCCATCATCACCTATTCAGTTCCAATGTCCTCAAGATTCTCCTTGAGCTCTGTTCTCCTGGTTCCCACCAACATATATTACCTAGGTTCTGGAGTACTTTTGGTGAATAATTCATTCTCTCCTCAAGAAGGACCTTTATTTTTCCAGATGACTAATGCTAAGTACTAGACCCTAGTCTTGGGTTTAGTAACCAAGAAGGAGGTTGGAATGGATTTTGAAAAGACCCAGTATCCAGTTCCATTTCACAGATGAAGATCTTACTGTTTGCCATATTATAGCATGCTAGTGGTTATCATCATCTGATATACCGCCAACAAGGGGATTCCTGTCTGTATTTGGGTAGCAAATGATGCAACTCCAGAGTCCTATTCTGGGAGTCTACTACCTAGGACCCAATCCAGTATCAGGTGACTTAGATGGGATCCTCCAGAAGTAGAACCTGAGGCAAAGCCATGCTAAAGTGATTTAACTGGAAACAGTTCTAGGAAAAACTTCTAGGTAAAAGAATAGGGACATGTAACTGGGAAGGAAGGGAAGCCAGAGGATGGTGTGTTATCAAACAAAACTCTAAAGAGGGTAACTGACTCAGCCCCTGAGAGACCACAAAAAATAGTATAAGTCACACATCTGGGTGTCGTGATTAGTGGCAAGGGAGTAGAGTATTATCCTGCCATAATCAGTCAATGTTTAGGAGCTGCACCTGAGGTGACATGAATCCTGGCACTTCTGGCTCTCTGTGTAAGCAGACAAAGAGATCTGACAGCAAGGGAAGTCTTCCCAAAAGGGGATTCAGGTTCTGACTTTGGGCAGTAAAAGCACATTGGGAGCTGTTGTGCATAAGCATTTGAAAGAGATCAGAGGGGATATGGGAAGAACACTGACAACACCTGACACCTTCATTTTTAATAAGCATTTGTTAGAAAGTTCACATAGAACTAGAGTAGCATTTCTATAGGAAATTTGTCAGTTTCTCATGTATTCTGCACACCTCACACCATTTGTATTATTACTTGTGTTGACTACCTTTACAGTAACTTACATGTGCATGAGTTTTCTTCTTAGTAGCCAAATTTTTTTCAATGAGTAGTCTACATGAAATTATAGCCCTATATAAAATCACAGTGTACTGATTAAGAACAGAACTGACCCTCATCTGTTCCCTAGTGAATTGCTGAGTGAAAAATAATGCTCCAAGAAGGCTAGGAGAGAAGAGTCAGACATACATCTTTAAGCCCATCTCTTCTCTCCTCTAGATAAGTTGGTCTTTGGTAAATAATTTGCTAGTTAAGATGTGGCATTTCTATTTGGGATGATGAAATTGTTGTTATAAATACTGCATTCAAATGATATCTTTTGTTATGTGAAGACCATGTTTGTGATATGAAAACAGTATCTCTTATATTCTGACAGTTTTAAATAGCATGTTTCCTTTTAAGAGATATACACCAATATTCTTCTGAAAATGTAAGAGGAAGAGATTTTGGTCTATTAGTTTGAATGAGACTTTGGATAAAAGTGAGGCATTATAACTGATGAGAAGTATGCTTACATTCTGCACTGCTGTTTCTCTGGATTATATGTGTCTGACTGTCTTATTGCTCCTGGCCTAGAGCAAGTAGAAATAAACAGGCAATCACTGGGATGTTGATGATTGGATGTCAGTTTGCACCAATCCACTTTTCTCATTCTCTTCTATTTTGGTATTTAAATAAGCATTGGGGCAAGAATTCCAAATATCATATCTTCATGCTGGATAAAGGGGGTTTTCATTCTGAGCTGGCTCAGTGAGTGGTCTCTTGGGTCAAAGCAAAACCATCTGCTACTTCTGTTTTGATTTTTACAGTCGAACATACACCTTGCCACATAAATGTAATCTATGCATGTATTCTTAATAAAATGACACCCTATTTATTTAATGGAAATTTGGAACGTGGCAGATAAATGGCCAGCCACAAGATCAAAAGAGGGTTTTTCATTTGGTATAAAGCTCTTTTTCTTGTCTAGAACTTAGTTTTTTAATTTATTTATAAAGAAATGTAATGAAATTGATTTTTTTTTCTTCTTCTTTTTTTTTTTTTTTGCTAATACAGAAGCAGAAAATGGAAGGTACTCATGATTACTTTTTAAAAAGGTGGTTATCTCATGCTATTTCACTTTCTTTTACTTCCTGTTCAGGTATTTAAGAACTCTATAAAGATGCACTCACACCAATGAATAGTAGGAGAAAAAACACGTGGAAATTTTATTCTTTTGAAAAACATGCCTTTCCCCATAAGACTAAAAGTTTGCCAGTGTTTTGTAGGTGGTAAACATATTACTGGCAAAAATAATTTTGTTAGTAATTACATAATTTTTCATTTAAGATACCTATTTGAAACTGATTTTATTCAAGTGGTAATTTGAAAAAGTATTTTAATGTATGAAATATATACTTAACTAAAACATCCTCTTGGATTATTTCTTTATTAGATGACTGGATTTTGATCATTTTTATAAATGACCAAGACATTTAATTTGAACTTTTGTTTTCTCTCCCCAAGTTTTCTAGTTTTAATGGTATTATTTAAATCTCTAGTTTCACTCTACATGAGAAAACTAACCCTTTCAAAATAATTTCTTTCTCACTCTATTCTTGGGTTTTTCTAGCCCCTCCCCGTGGCTCTTTCTGAAAGTTCTCAGACATTCCCATGTACCAAGTAAACATGAGGTTATTCTTAGTATATTAACAGTTATTATCATGGGAGAAGAATGATTTTAATATTAATAAAAATAATTTCCACTCACTGCTGGAATAAATTAGTTTATTTTTAAAAGTTGATTCAATGATTGATATTTATAGAATGTTAATTTTTTTTAAAAAAGGAATTCTGTGTGGAGTCAGGCGGTTTTTGGCATCTTTGCCTACCCCTCACAATAAGAACACAGAAATTATTCTGCATATCAAATGGAAGCCCAGTCTCATAAACCTAAATAATAACTCTGAGTATTGATGATCTATTATACTTTGCTGAGTCAAAGCACTTAAAAAGAATTAACAAATAAAATCTTCAAAAGACTCCCCTGAGGTAGATAAATGTTTTCTTGCTTATTTATTTAGAGACTACATTTCAGGTTACTTGCCAAAGCTAAAAGGTCATTGTTGCTGATGTCAGGAGTGCCAAGAATCTTCTGGTTGCTAATCCAGTTCTTAGATAATTATAATTAGAGCTTGATATAAACTATGCCTAGTTTTGCATTCGGTTCAAATTAACACTGAAATTTCTTGACCCATTTAAATTATTTTATAGTTAATAGAATTGTGGAGTTGGAAAGGTCCTTGGAGATGATCTAGTCCAAACCTTCTATTTCACAAATGCTGAAAGACTAAGGGATGTGAAACCCTGCTCAGGTCTCAGTCTTTCCACCAGTGGACTGGTGTGCAAAGATCTGATGGCCACGGCTTGTGGAAATCTCCTAGTAGATTTCAATAGATTTTCCAAGAGATGGCATTAGATCTGAAGAGTCGTAGATAATGAAGAAAAAGGGAGAGAAAAGATGTTCTAGGAAGAGAAAGGATTTGGGGGTTTTGTTTTGCTCTATTTTGTTTCTGAACAACTTTCTCTGTACTGAATGACACCATGCCCAAGGAAACCCATGTTCTATTTTTTAGAAAAATGCCTCGGCTCAGAGCCATCACCACAAGCCTTCTTAGACACCCAAAATGGGCAAAGAATACTTTCTGGAAAGAATATTTGTAATAGTTCCCTTGAAAAGTCAAGGGTGGTAGGAGGCAAGGGGAAAGGGAGAGGTTGTGAGCAGGAAAATATGAGTGCAGATGTAGCAAATAAGGGGCAGATGCCACATGAAGATGAGTTCTGGCTTCCCAAATATGGCATGCCCTGTGCTGTTTTAGAGACTGGGTTTCCATTTGGTGTTTTAGAGACACACCCTTTATGAACTCAAGCAGCACTTTGAAAGGCTCTCTATCTTTCTGTAAGGATATCTGAAGCCACTGCCAAACTTCTGAATAGCAGTATCATTCCAATTGCCTTCTTGAAAGATCTATTTCAATATCTATGAGGTATCTCAAAATAATATGTTCCAAACTCAACTTCTGGTCCTCTGTGAAACCTATTGCCCTCCATGCCCTTCTTAGCCCAAAAAATAACAACTCCATTCCTCTCTATATTTAAGCCAGGAATTTTGCATTTATCCTTAAATCCTCTTTTTCACATCTCACATCCAATTTATCATTGAATCCTATTGATCTGTATCCTCATCTCTGAGGGGTCATGAGCTCCTAGTTACTTGACTGTTCTCATATCATGGCTACTGTTTTGTTAATTTACTATGAAACTTGGGAACAGGAATAAATACCAAGATTGGCTGTCATGAATTATCTGTTTGTCAATTCTTCCCTGCCTATATTGTATATAGAACAGCCTTGCCTCCTCTTGATAATCACGGTTGATTATCACTACCAGGATCATGTTAACTTTCCTTAAATACTGGTTGCTTCACACAAGGAACCCAAAGTAACAGGATAGGAGACAGAACTTAATTTTTTAAGATTTTTGCAATATACCCTGGTAGAAATAGTCTTTATTTCCATACCTCTAGGACCCAAAGTTGTGGGGATAGGATAGCAAAGTCCTCAAATGAGTCAGCAGGAGCAATGTCAAGAAAAACTACTTGTACTTCTATCCTATGGTTCCCACATCCATTTATTCTATTCATTGGGGGGTATAGATTATGCTGATTATTGATTTAGGATGTATACATCCAGAAGGATCATACAGTTTTCTTTCTTTCTTTCTTTCTTTCTTTCTTTCTTTCTTTCTTTCTTTCTTTCTTTCCTTCTTTCCCTCTTTCTTTCTTTCTTCTTTCATATTTTGTTTTATTTATTTGACAGAGAGAGCAAGAGTGAGAGCAGGAACATAAGCAGGGGGAGTGGGAGAGGGAGAAGCAGGCTTCCTGCCAAGCAAGGAGCCTGATGCGGGGCTCGATCCCAGGACCCTGGAATCATGACCTGAGCTAAAGTCAGATGCTTAATGACTGAGCCACCCAGGTACCCCGGATGGTATAGTTTTCAAGCCACTGATGCCAAGTAACAAAGAAAAATGATCTCTAAGAGATAGGAAACAAATATGGTAAGCATTATGACTCCCTTGACTGCAAAGAGAGAGTTTTCTATACAGGGAGGAGGAACTGGAAGATAGGTCTGTAAATTCTCTGAGTTGAAGCAATGCGGCTAAGAGTTCAGACAGAAAACTCAGCTAGAATTCATAGGACAAAAGTCCTGAGAGGAGAGAACTGCACATAGAGAGCACTGTAGAGACCTTCAGATGATCCCTTTGAGAATTTAGTAGAGTATTAAGCAGTACATGAATATACTGGGAGAAGGACCATCCCAAAGTACTAAAGAGAATAATGTCTGGTGCTCATGTTGGGGAGAGAATAGTGCTTGTTCACTTTAGCCAGACTGGAAAAACTCATAATTACATAAAATTAAGCAGAGTACTTAAGAAGGTACTTCCTTGGTAGTGGAGAATAATTAGTCCTAGACTGAGTACAGTTCTGGACCTTGCTAACAAGGCATAGAAACAAGACTAAGAAGGACCAAGCTGTTTTAAAGTAACTTAACTGTAGCCCAGAATAAAGCTCCAGACAGGAATTCAAAACTATCCAATACCCCATAAGGTAAAATTAATGTCTGATATCCAAAGATTACCAAGCATACAAAGAGGCAAGAAGACACAACCCTCAATGAGAAAAATCACTCAATCAAAACAAACCCAGAATAGACATAGATGTGAGACTTAGCAGCGGAGAATGTTAAAGCAGTCATTATAACTGTATTCCATACAGATATGTAATATATTTTTAAAATCCATAATCTCCTGGAGAGGAAAACTACAATGTTAGAGAAGAAAAATAACCTGAATGAGAGCTACAGAAGATTACACATTAAATAAAAATTAATGAACTTGAGGGAAAAGCAGTAGAAACTCTCCAAAATGAAACAGAAAAAAAAAACTTTTTTAAATGAAGAGATCATCAGTGAGCTGTGGAATTTCAAAAGACTCAATATATGAGTAATTAGAGCTCCTAAATAAAGAGGATGGGGCAGAAAACAATTTGAAGAAAAAAATGTCCAAAGACTGTCTAAACTGAATCAGAAACAAACCCACAGATCCAAGAAATTCAGTAAATTTCAGAAACATGAAGAAAGTAATACCAAGGCACATCAAATTTCAGAAACATGAAGAAAGTAATACCAAGGCACATCATAATCACTAGCTTAAACTAGTGATAAAAAAATCTTAGAAGGTAGGTAAAGGAAGAAGATGTGTTACATACAGAGATATTGATGACATCAAATTTCTTACTGGAGACAATGCAAGCAAGAAGACAATGAGGTAACATGTTTAAATTACTGAAAGAAAAACTGTCAACGTAGAATTCTATACCTGACAAAAACACTGTTTAAAAAAAAAGGCAAAAATAACATGTTTACAGGCATGTAAAAGCTAAAAGAATTTATTACTAGCAGATCTATACTACCAGAAATGTTAAGCAAGGTCTTTCAACCCAAAGGAAAGTTATACCAGATGGAAATCCAGATCTATGTAAGGACTAAAGAACAACAGAAATGCCAACTATGTGGTAAATACATGACTTTCAAATTTGATTTATATCTCCTTAAAAATCACTGATTATAGGTTTATAACATCTGTAAAAAGGAAAATGCATGACAGTTATAACATACGGACCAGAAAGTGAGAAATAGATGTACTATTATAAGTCTCTTATGATATATATGAAGTAGCACAATATCACTTGAAGGTAGACTGATAAGTCAAAGGCGTATATGATCAACCCTGATATAATCATTATAATAACAAAGTACTACAGCAAGTAAGCCAACAAAATGTAACCATAAAAGATATTAATGCAAAAGAAGATAGGCAAAAAGGAAAAAGGAATTAAGAACAGATTGGGACAGATACAAAAAGCAAAATGATAAACTCAAATCCAAATGTATTAATAGTCACATAAAATATAAGGTCAAGTTCAGGTATAAGCAGGGCCAAGATTTTCAAGTAAGTTGTATGACCAGGTGGATCAGAGTTACATGTCATCTAACATTGTTGCACCTGTGACTCTTCTTTGGTTCAAACCAAAGACCAAATATGAATATCCATTTTAAGCAGTTGATGATGAAAAAGAGTCACTCAGTATTTTGGTACAAGTTCAATATGGAGTGCTTCAGCACTATATCCCCACTCAAAAGAGGCCTTAAAATACATAATTAAGGGAAAATATCTCCCCAGTTCGTAGAATTTAGATGGTACATCTGGTCATCAACTTTGTATAAAAGAAACATACCTCAAGAGTACTTATGAGTAGAGGCAAATGACCTGGCTGGTTTATCAAAGGGATAAAAAGAGATATTAGAGAGATCAGGGACCAGAGGATAGAGTAAGAGGCCTATGGATGGGTTTAAGAGATTGGAGGTGAAGTATGAAGGTGCTCTAAATAATGAAGCAGACAAAATAACCAGTTGATAGGCTTCAGTCAGCTTCTGTCATTGGCTACCCAAGTGTCAGCAGAATGAGTATATGGATGGAATTTGGAGGCAAATTTAGAAGCTATGTATGGGCTGAGCAGCACGGACTGCCGCCTTTCAATGCTGACCTAGCTGCTCTCATTGCCAAATGTCTAATCTGATAGCCATAGACCAGTGCTAAGTCTGACATACAGCCAGTTCTCTAAGTGACCAATCAGATACTTGGTTATTTGAATCCATTTGATACTTGGATATTCGATTACACTGGGTACTCCCAACTCAAGAAAGGAGAATAATTTATCTTCATAATTATTTTTAAATTTATCTGTGTTCTCACATCAAAAGTTCATTCTTTTTATTGCTGAATAGAACATTGTATAATTATATCACCACTTATCAATTCACCTAATGGCTATTTTTAGTTGTTTCCAGTTCTGTTTACTTTGACTTTAGTTTGCTAATATCTTTTTTTTTTTTAAGATTTTATTTATTTGACAGAGAGAAACACAGCGAGAGAGGGAACATGAGCGGGGGGAGTGAGAGAGGGAGAAGTAGGCTTCCCGCCGAGCAGGGAGCCCGACATGGGACTCAATCCCGGGTCTCCGGGATCACGACCCGAGCCGAAGGCAGTCGCTCAACCAACTGAGCCACCCAGGTGTCCTTAATATCTTTTTTTTTTTTAAGATTTTATTTATTTATTTGACAGAAAGATAGATGGCAAGTAGGCAGAGAGGCAGGCAGAGAGGGAGAGAGGAGGAAGCAGGCTCCCTACTGAGCAGAGTGCCCGATGCCGGGCTCGATCCCAGGACCCTGAGATCATGACCTGAACTGAAGGCAGAGGCTTAACTCACTGAGCCACCCAGGCACCCCAAGTTTGCTAGTATCTTAAGGTGGAAGCAGAGGTTACTGATTTGAGACCTATTTTTCCTAAAATGAGTATCTAGAGCAATAAATTTCACTCTAAACACTACTCTAGTTGCATCCCACAAATTACATGTTTTTTTTTTTTATTATTTTAATTCATCTCAAACACTTTTTGGTTTTCCTTTTGATTTCTTCTTCAATCCAGGAATTATTTAGAAATATTTTATTTAATTTCCAAATATTTGTGGACCACAATTTCTTTTGACTCTACAGATTGATCAAGTCCTTATTCCCTGTTCATGTATTTTTTTCCTACTGTTCTATGAACCAACTTCATAACTCCGTCTCCCACCTCTTTTTTCTCAGGACCCTGTGGTTATTACTCTAAGTCTGCCTCTTATTGTGATAGTTGGGCTTACTTTTCTTCTGATATGTGCCACCCCTGACCTCTGTTATTTCAAGATCCTCTTATTTTCATTGTTATCAGTAAGGCAGGTTCTGTAACACCTTCTCCCATTTGTAGTGCAGGACCACAGAGAAGCATCATCTCTGAGCTTTTCAGTGATGCTGTGGATGCTCTGACCAGTTCATTCCTTATTGTTGAACTGTAGAATATTGTAGGATATTCTTTAGGCTTTTCCATGGAACTTAGTGGACTTGGGTGTTCTGGCCTTCGCTAGTATTTCCTCTCTAGGATTCCTACCTCACTGAGTCTTTCAATCCCTTCCCTAACTGTGGCTATCTATTCCTCCAAACTTTCACGATCCATCAAAAATGATCTTTGCATTGTCTACCAGAGTGTTTTCCAAGCCTATATGATAGATTCATCTTCCACATTTGTTAATCCACATCTTCAGGATCGAGCCCTATAATCTTCTGTGTATTACTATGTTGGCAGCTCCTTTGGAGTACAGTTTTTTGCTCTTTTAACAAGGCCAACATATTTATAATCTGGTTCTCCTGTGATTTACCCCAAGTTGTTGGACTGTGCTAGGAGTGTGAGAGTGGGAAAATCATGAGAGGTTTTATGCAGAGGCCTCTGCATTGTCTTTTATCAAGAAGGGAGCACTAGTCTTAAATATGGAAGAGTGAGCTACTCTGTAATCCAGGGTGCTTAAGAAATATGGTAATTCAAGATTCAAGGGTATCAACTCTGATGTCCTTATCAATTATCATGATCCCACTCCTTCCTAACTAGGGCTCTGTTCTTGGTATAGCTGATTTTCCAGGGCTGAGACTTCAACCTTCTCTGCAGCTCTGCTACCCTTAAAAATACCCTCAGCTTTTTCTGTCCCTCTGCTGCAGGAGATGGGAGTCTCTTTGTGTGCTTTCCAAGGAGGATTTAGTTTTCACACTCCACCTGAGTTGTAAATTCTCTTCAGTCTTTCACCATTTTTCTCCAGTGCCTCCATAGCTCTCAGCAATTGCCATCAAATTCCATAGTGCTAATAATTTCTTCTGCCAAATTCTCAAATCCTGATGCATTTCACCAAAAGTGTATTTTCTTCCTCTAGTATCCATTTTCAGTTGACTTCTGGTGAAAGTATTCTAGCCAGCAGCCAAGCTCAAGCATATTGAGGGCTTTCAGTATTTCGTCCACCACCAGTGATTAGCAAGTGATTCAGCTCCAAACTCACATTTTAGAATTTACTTTTTAGGATTGTTCCTGGAGCCAACATTTTTAGATTGTATTCTTGAGGAAACAGTGAGGTATAGTTTTGCACATAGGTGGGTAGTTGGAGAACATTCTTGAGAACTGCACTTATTAGAGAAGGAGGAAAGTAGGATAAGGCAGAGGAGAAATTGAACTGAGATGCAGTTATAACAAATAAGTCAGCTAATTATATAGGAGTTTAAAGCTGGGGTGGCTCTTCCTAATTGTCACCAGTCATTTGATGGAGACTATCCTTAGGGAGGAAGCAGACCTGGAACAGTACCAGGATCATTATCTTAGGTAAGTCACATTTCTTCATCTTAGAGCAATTCATGTGGAGCACCCTAGCTATGAACAATAGGCAGGTATCATTCCAGGTAGCTGAGGGAATGAGACCCTTGGTCCAGAAGTGTGGTGTCTTAATGGTGCACCACAGTATCTACTATAAACACTTTAGGACTCAGTAGAGACTTTGAGTAGTATTGACAATTATTTGGACATCAATATTTTTTTGCGTGAAATGTTACCAGCCTTAGATTCAGTTATCAATCTAATTTATCTTATACAGATATCAGATCCAATTTATCTTATACTCAAGGATATAATGAGAGACTTAAAATATTAAATTTGGAGGCCAAATACTTTGGTAAAATAAAGATTGGATATGTCTGCCATTTCTCTATCATTCTTGTGTAGAATCCATACTGAGCAATGACATTAGTGTGCATTAAGTTATCATAACTCAAAACACTCTGGATCCTCCTAACTGCTTCATGAACTGTCTTCAATCACTTATTGTAGAAGTTTGGTTTTTCCTGGATCAGTCTCATGCTTGCTGATTCCCAGTTTTTAGAATCCTTTCTCAGCCTTGGTCTAACAATAAGTGGAATGTTTATTATAATTCAAGTGTTGTCACTTTTTCTTCTCTAGAATTCCTCACAGATCATTGATTGTAATCATGTTTATACCAAGAAATTTTTTTGATGTCTTAATACCAGTGCCAACATTTTTCTGCCTCTCTCTTCTTTTGCCATTTCAGCCAAGAGCTGAAAATCAAAAGAGCTTCCTATCACCTTTACTTAGGTCAAGTTCCTCTCACTATCCAATGAGGTTTTCAGTAGCATTTTTATCTGGTTATCCTGACTTAGTATCTGGAAAAATAAAACTAAACAAACTTAAGCTATTACTTATTGAGAATATTTAAAAGTGGTACATCCTAACCCTGGTAGTAAAAAAAGTTTTTTTTTAGGTTAGGATGAACACATTTAGTAAAGCACAAATTATTTCCATGGTATCCAGAAATACCAATAGTAAGCCTAGCACTCATAACAGGATTCAACCTTGAACGGTAGAAAGTCATGAACATAAAACTAAGCAGTGGTCATGAGAAACTATTCCAAATGAGCACATTAGATGTTTATTTGTGTTATATTTTTGTTTGCATGTAGAAATCATTACTAGCTCTTACTGACCCTTGAATTATGGCATGAATGTGAGAGCAATTACATTTTTGGAAGGTTTAGATAATATTTTATGAGAAATTAAGTGACTAATTAACTAGAACATTTGATATGGAAAAGCTCAGCAGGTTATACATTTTAAAAGCGGCACTACTGAAAATGATTATCAAATTCTGAAAAATGCACTATTTCATGTACCATTTCCTCTAAAGTTCTCAGGGCACTTACTATTCTTTTGTACATTAAATTGGTCTACTAGAGTAATCAGCTTAGCATATCATCTATTTCAACATACTACTTATAGGTTAATACTTCTAAAATCAGAGTTACAAATTTTGAGTGTTGTCTCACTACATTTATATTTTTTCCATCTTTAATTACTGGCTTTGGCAGGAACAATCAAAGACATCTACATTACCAAGTCTTTATAGCTACACCTAGCAAGAGTACAGAGTTCTCAGTTTTGTTACAACAGAGCCAAAAAAACTGACTTTCTTTCTTCCTTTATTCTGACTTTGGTCCTTTAGGGACTAAAAAACCTCTTCAGTTAGATGAATGTGTCTTGCATACAGCTGTGGAAATTTTCACACATCAGGAGAAATCAGCAACATGTACTGCTGAAAGAAGAAAGAAAATGATTACTGTTAAGTGAAGCTTAAAGGAAACACACCCAATGTTTGTGTAGGCAAATGAGTGAGCACACACCCTGGGGTCCCAAACACGCCATTTTGGTGGATTATTATGCATGATTTGTCCATACTGACAAAATGATTAACTGTTTTGCATCTGTGAATTCATGACCCCAAACAGATGAAAGGTAAATATGGCTATGTTGACAAATGGCTTGGTTGCAAAATTCTGGTACAAACAAAGGCATTATAAGAAAAGAAAAGAAAAGAAATAAAATGATATATGTAAAACAAATTCATATTCATTTTCTTACCAGCCATCAGGACAATCTTTTCATTCTTTCAAAGCATGAAACTATGGCTTTAATTGTATGTGGAGGTAAGTGGGGAAGATATTCAAGGGTAGAATTTTAAGGTGAAAGAAATGTGGAAGAAATAAAGAGGGGCTCAGCTTCAGGAAGGAAAAGCTTTAAATGAAGCACATCTCATCATGCATGGAGAGGGTGAGCAGGGAAATGATTCTTAACTCGATATCTAAGGCAATGTTCCAATATATTCTGGCTTTAAAGAAACTTTGAGGTTCTTCACATTATACCTTTCCCATCTCAGAGAAGAAAAATATGGATTCTGTACTCCTGCTAGAAAAGATGAATAATTTCCTTTTCTTAATTTTTATGGTGGCCAAAAAAAATAATAATCCTAGGAAATTCATTTAATAGATGATAATTGGGATAGCGTGGATCCTGAAAATGTGGGTGAACTACAAACTATAGAAAACTAGCTAATAAAACTAAAACCAACCAAACAAACAAAAACACCCTAAGGGTAAGAACACATAGAGAATGAAGTGGATTTTGCCTCAATGATCTTAGATTTCATATTTAACCCATGATACCATAAAAATTTCCCTCGGTTTCTGCTTTACTCGAAGTGATTTATAGTTATAGTCCTTAGTTCTAGACTATGTTTTCTAACTTTAGTATGCATTGACTCATCAGAGGATCTTTGTGCAAATGCAGATTCTAATTCAGCTAGCCTGAAAGTCTGCAATTCTAACAAGTGCCCAGATGACACTGACATGGAAAGTTCAAGGACCATACTTTGAGAAACAAAGATTTAGAAAACTTAGAAGAGCATCCACGGGATATCAATTAACAGTTGATCAGATAGATCTGTGAAGAAAGGTGAGGACTTCTGGGAGAAACAATGGATGTGGGAAGAGAAAGAAAAATGAGTAATAAGAGGATCAAAGAATTAGAGGGCTCTTGGCAGAGTTTACTTGTTCCACGGAGAGCAGAATTACAAGTGGCTTTCCATGATAGCTTAAAGAGTATGCAATATTGGGGCACCTGGGTCGCTGAGTCAGTTAGGAGTCAGACTTGATTCTGGCTAGGTCATGATCTCATGATCATGAGACGGAACCCTATATGGAGCCCACATGGAGCCTCTCTCTTCCTCTTTCCCTCTTCCCTCTTTTTCTCTCTCATAACAAACAAACAAGCAAACAAATGAACAAACTGGCAATGTTTTTGTTTTTTTAAAAAGAGTATGCAACATCTGGAAGAATTTTATGACAATAAAGTGCTGAATATTAAAATAAGTTACTCAGAGAGGCAGGCAATCTACTTCTGGGAGGTTGGAATGATTGAGGAATGGCCCTTCCTCAGGAAAATGGATATTCTTTCTCAGATCTTCAAATCCTCTTCCTGGCAAATATGTATAGAATTGACATAACAGTTTGGTAATTTTAATAATGCATTTGTATTCAAAATCATTTGGAAGCAAATCTAAATATCAGAGCTGACAGTAGACCTCAAGTACAACACCGTTTTTGGTTACTTTATATATATATAAAGTAATTGATTTAGGATCTGAAGTAAGGGTGAAAGCCATTTGCTGGGTGCCAGTAACCAGCTACTCCAAAGTGCATAAATATATATATATATATTTTGGTGGTTTGTGAGAGCTCTCTTGGAGGAAGACATTTATTACATTACTTTGCACATAATAGTCCCTATACAGCATTCATTTTCTTGTTTTCCCAGTAGCTAGCTAGAGGAAAAGTGAAAAAAGTTTTACTACTTGAATTTGTATAATTTTTAAAAACAAAACTTTAATCAGTGAATGTTTCAAAAATATTGTCCCAGTTCTTCTTCTTTTTTTTTAATGCATTAAAAATGAGAGAAAGAAAGAAAGGTAGTTGAGGGTGAATAATTTCATGCTTGGTCAAATTCTTAGGTTCATTTTCCCATCCTTCACAGAAATTTTGTTTTGTTTTGTTTTCATAAGGATTTTGTTTTCAAATAGGGCTTTCAGAGTTGTGGAAAGAAGTAAAAAATCATATTATATTCTTTCCATAATTTATTACAGATAGCTTCAGTGATCCTTGTTTTGGTATCACTTAGACTTCAGGGCTCAATACTACAATCTAAGGTAAATAAGAAAAGCTAGGCAGTAAGAGCTAATATATATGGGGCTTTCTGTTTGTCAAATCCTATTCCCATGTGCTTCTTGTATATTAACTTGCTTAATAAGTTTAAGGATGTGGGCAAGCTTCAGCAGCAAAAGAAAAAAATGATCAAACACAACATTTTCATGCTCCTCACCTTAAAAAAAAAAAAAGAATGGGAGGAAATACTTGGGATAGCGTTTGTTTTTTAAATCTCTGGTGAACTTCAGTGATGTTGATAGTTAGAAGGCAATTATTCACAGGATGCTATAGAATTGAAGGCAAAGTTGTATGGAATGAATTGAAATATTTTCAGGCACATTCCAGCAAGGTATTATAGCAATCCCTGACCATATGTCCCAAGGTAAATGCTGGCTGGCACATTGCACATCAGAGTAAACTCACTCACTCAAGTTGTTCTGTATGTATTTCTGTATGTAGGTAGAAATATATATACCTCAATGTTTCAACAAAGGGACACGTACATTTTTGGAAATATTTTTTAAAAATGGGTAGTAGTCCTCATAGGGAGGTACCTCCATTTTTTACCTTCTTTTCTTCCTGAATCCCAATGGTATGTACCACTCATATTTATTAAGAGTTAAATAGTAGTTATAATTCTTCTTTTTAAAAATTTATTTTATTATTTTAAAAAATATTTTATTTATTTATTTGACAGAAACACAGCTAGAGAGGGAACACAAGCAAGGGGAGTGAGAGAGGGAGAAACAGGCTTTCTGCTGAACAGGAAGCCTGACGTGGGGTTCGATCCCAGGACTCTGGGATCATGACCTGAGTAGGCAGATAGTTAACGACTGAGCCAACCAGGTACCCCTACAATTCTTCCCATATAAAGTTTTGCAACTAAGTCCCACACAATGTATCGATCTTATATGTAGTTATAAATGCAAGCTATAGGCGGGTAAAACTAAAAGAATGAGAGGAAAATTCCGTTGTCTTAGAAAGCAGAAGTAAGAAGGACTGAGGAAGTTACTTTGGGGTTTCTTGTAAGTAGTCAAGAAGGGAAATCCATCACAGTTTGGGGTTTGTACTTTTATATATATATAAAGTAATTGATTTAGGATCTGAAGTAAGGGTGAAAGCCATTTGCTGGGTGCCAGTAACCAGCTACTCCAAAGTGCATGTGATGTTGAGATGAACATTTCAATTATAAGGCTCTACCTCTATTCTAGAAGTGCTTGCTTTTAACATATAAAGTATGAGTTTCTAAGCCAACTTAAAAATTTGGACTCTGCAAAAAATTATTTGAAAAATTAGCAAAATGTCTCAAAACTCCCACTTTGGGGGGGGAGTAATTCCTCACAAGGAACATTATTAATAATTCCTTAGTTGTGAGGTCTCAATGCCTGCTTAATTAAAGGGATGCAGAATCTCCTAAGTATGTACTCCGTGTGTTAAAAATAATAGCTAGAGAATACTTTGCCACCAGTAAGTGGGTGGTAGGAGGAAGTGGAAAAAAATAAAAATCCACAATGCCTAATGGTTTATTAATAAGTTTCATCTTCTTTTTGGAATGTGAACCACTGATTACATGTGTGTCCAATCACTTTCTGGTGGATGGAATGTTTGCAGCCATCAGTTCAAGAGACAGACCCACTTCATTATTAAAGAAAGAAATTTTACAAGTGATCCTCCTCTAGCCATTCTCAATCCTCCACATTTGCAGTAAAGCTGGCAAACAAAACTTATTCTTGAGGCTTTCCATGTGTTCCCACTAACTTTGATTAGCAATTGAAAGCAGGGCTTGTTTGTTTGTTTGTTTTGTTGGTTTTGGATTTAAGGGCTATTCACAGTTTTCTGATGGTGGTGATGCACCATTACTTGGCTGGGCTAAAGGGCCCAGAAAAATTCATTGCTATGTTTTCATCCCAGAGGTGAAGAAAAACAAAAACTAAACACACCCAGATTTCGTATTGAAATCAATTAATCAATTAAATGACTTATTCATTCAATAAATATGGTATTAATGAAGTAAGGACTGGATAGATAATTTCAGCATTTAAATTTTATAAGGATCCCCAAGAAGCAAAGTATTCTTAAGACAGGCCCATGCTTTACTGTCTATGTCCATGGTTAAGGATCTTCAAAAGAGGTAATTTAAAAATAATACCTGCTTAGAAAACTCTTTTTTGTTGATGTATTATATAGAACAAATTCCCTATTCGGTGTTTCCACCTCCTTCACTTCTCTGCTACCTTAATTTTTGATTACTCTCAAGTGGAATCATTACTTCAATTAAACATGTTAAGTTGCTTATGCACTCACCTTTCAAGCCACTCTGATTGCATCTAGCTTCCCCTGGCCTTTTCCACCACCCCTGCTTCCGCCAAGCCCCACCAGGCCCCGCTTTTGCTTCCCCTTCCGCTCTGCTCCCACCGCTTCCCCTCCCAGCGCTTCTGGCTCTCTTCCTGCAACCGGGCTTGTCGCTTTGCTTCCTCTGGATTTCAGTGAAGTTTACCTGGTAAGTGCTGCTCTGGGCCCTGGAGATACAGTTTTGGAAAAGACAAGGCTCTTTGCCTTTGGGAATTTAATTTTGAGTGGAGTTTAGAGATCGCTGCGCTTCACCAAAGAGGGAGTGCTCTCTTTGCCAATTCTGCCTGTCCTGTTCCTCCGCTTGAGGTCTTTCATGATCCACTCAAAGCCAGGGACTGCTGGGTGGCAGAGGTCATTTTCCTTTGTATCCAGTGTGGAAAAATATGATTGGTAAGAGCCAAGTGTTCTATAAAAATGTTTATTGAATGAATGATTCTATCCAATCCAGTCACTCCCTGAGATTGCATATGTGGCTATACTAATAATAACGTAAATTTATTTGGAGGTTTCACATTGTAAAATGCTTTCACACACCTTCGATCCTCATTTTTGAAGTAAGTGAAGCTGTTAGAACCACCCAGGTGAACAAACTGGAGCTCAGCACTAGGCCCCACAGCTATGGTGCGAAGGGAGAAGGTCTTAGAACACTCCTCTTTCCATCACATCAGGTGTCTTATTTGTGTAATTTGTGTCTTTATTTGTACTTTATTTGTCTTTATTTGTTCCTTATTTATTTGTTCATTGATGTCTTATTTGTGCAATTTGTGTCTTCAGTATTGGTTGTTTCTTCCCTCCGACCCATGACTCTCATATTTTATTCCTCAGAATTACTTGGAAGCCTTGTTAAAACAGATTTTAGACCCCAACCCTAGTGTTTCTGATTCAGTAGGTCTGGAGTGGGGTCCATTAACTTGCATTTTTAACAAGTTCCCAGATATCTTCATACTGTGAGAACGACCATCTTAAGATTGTAAAACTCTTCAAGAACATTGTTTTCTATTTCCTCAAATCAGTTAGTTATCCTTGCTCAGTTATTGTCACACAACTGCTTTGTTGTGTCATTTTAACAACTAACTCACTGTTGGGGAGTTCTTTTTTCATTCTGGAATCAAGTTTTATGCAGTTTAAATGGATTTCACTTGTTTTATGGCAAAGATTCAGAACAGCTGTGTGGGCTCCTCTTATACTTATTTAGTAAGCGTTTCTCAACTTGTTTTTCAGCAAGTGTGGTCCAAGAACCACATGCAATAGCATCATCAGGGTGCCTAATAGAAATACCCATTTTGGGGCCCAATTGAGAACCACTAAGTCAGGCTGTGTGGGGTTGGGGCCTGGTAATAAGCCTGTTAACAAGTGCCTGAGGTGAGTCGATTATATACCAGAGTTCCAAGCCTCTGCACTAAAACCGTTTTAAGATTCCTTTTTTTGTATCTCCTCCTAGATGAAAAACTCAAGCTTCTTTAAGTTTCCCTCCTAAAGTTAATTTTCCAGATTTTCTCTGAACCCTCTCCAACTTGTTTGAGTAGCAGGGGATGAAGTTTTGGGCATGTTTTCAAAGAGTTCTGCATGCCGTTCCCATGTGTGGGTTTCTGCCCAGTATTTACAGAGAAGTTTTTAAATAGGCGGTAAAGTTTTGGAAAGTGACTAGTGAAGATGTGAAATGGACTAAGCAAGGAAAATTAAAAAGTTGCTTTAACTTTCTTTCACAGAAGATGTCTTTGAATTTTAATCTTCAGCCCGAAACTTGGTTTTTTATAATTATTATCTTGAATGAACTTGACTCTACTTAAAATTATTATTACTTAAAAATATTTTATGTAATTTAGCTCTCAAAGGCCTCCAAATTCCCCTGATTGACTATGTTTCAGAGTTTTAGTTGGGAAAATAACATTGTTTCAGGGACTACTTTTTATTTTAGAGGAGATCATTGGTCATTAAGCTACATCTAGGAGTTTGCTTTGTTATTTTTCACATAAGTGTTTTCAATATTGTTGGAATTGCCTTTACAGCTTAGGAAACTTTTTTCAGTGATCCTGAGAATTCTGGAGGGACTGTGGAGACAGATCTTTAACCGATCTGGAGAAAGTGAATTGAACAATTGCTTCCCTTAAAAACCCTATTTTCAAGGGTTTGGGCCTTGAAAGTAAAATTTTTTGGCATGTGTGGGCAAGAAATGCCATCTTACTTTCGACACACCCAGGAGTTCATACAGCTTGGAGGAGCGGTAAATTTCTCACATCTCAAATTTTATCTAACCCTGACCCTCCTGCCACCCTCTTCCACATTTAAGGAAACTTGTGATTACTTTGGACCCACCAGAATAATCCAGGATAATCTTCCTGTCTCAAGGTCAGCTGATTAGCTACGTCCATTTCTTTTTGCAAACAGAATAGCCCTTTGCCTTGTAAGGTAACCTAGTCACAGGTTTCAAGGATTAGGATGTGGACATCTTTAAGGAACCATTATTCTGCCTACTATAGATTTCACTGGAGAAATAGCTGATAATTAGAATTTAAATTCTCAAACTTTAAGAGAGGACAGCAACAACAGGACTTGGGAACTTGTTAGATATGCAAATGTCTGGGTCGACCTTAGATCTACTGAGTTTGAAACTCAAGGCCTAGGCTTGGCATTTTGTGCTTTAATAAGCCCTCCAGGTGATTCTGTTGCACATCAGTGTTTAAGAATCACTATTTTAAGTACTGTAAGGAACTTGAAGTGAGCTCTCTATTTTGGCTTAATCTAATCAGTTGATAAAGAACTCTACATTTTGGGGCACCTGGGTGGCTCAGTTGGTTAAGTGACTGCTTTCGGCTCAGGTCATGATCCTGGAGACCCAGGATCGAGCCCCACATCAGGCTTCCTGCTGGGTGGGAAGCCTTCTTCTCCCTCTCTCAGTCCCTCTGCTTGTGTTCCGTCTCTTGCTGTGTCTCTCTCTGTCAAATAAATAAATAAATAATCTTAAAAAAAAAAAAAAGAACTCTACATTTTACTTTTTTTTACTTAGAACTTAGGTTCCAGGAACCTAAAGGATTCTAGAGGTGCCCTGGAACCTCTGAGGATGCATGCATACCAAGCACTTCATGATGTTTTCATCTTCTCAATCCCACATTGATCTATGCAGTTGATTGTTACTATTATTTAGTTGGGGGAGGCAAGTTTGTATAAAACTGGAAAATTTTCAATTGGAAAAAAATTACCACTGCTAAAATTTTTCTAAAAACAAGGAATTGTGTTGTGTATTATCTACAACCTTATGAATGAGTCTAGCACATTCTTGCTGTTGACTTCTGTAGGTTTAGTGAAGAGAACATGCAGAGCAACCTAGAACCTTCTGTTAATGTACTTAGATAAGAAAAGATATTCAAGATTGTCCATTAACCTTTAAAACAAATAAAAAACCTGTGCTTTATCTCATGCAAACAGAGCCTTGGAGGGAGTGATGGACTTCTTCAAAGTCCCACAACTAGAAAGTGGGGTTAATAAGACACTATACAGCCTATTGAGGAGCCATCAGCTTATCTGTGGCCAATTGTTGTATCTGAATGGAAAGATGGCTCACAAAACAAAACAAAACAAAACATAAAAACAACCAAAAGTAAACAAAAGGGCTATCCAGTTGCTGCTTGCCTGAAGCTGGCATCTGAGAAGAACTTTCTTAGAAACCGGGCAGCACCTGAAATTACCAAGAGTATATCTAGTTGAAAGAAATGAACGTGAAAGGAGCTTGAAAAATCCATGGTTTTCATGTTTGCTTCTTACAGCTTTGTATGAGGACTTAGTTTCTTCTTTAACATGTAGAAGTCTTCAAAGTTAAAGTAACAAGAGGACCTCTCTAGGCCTCATGCTCTTGGATTTCTTCCCTTCTTCCCTGATCTTTCCTGTGCATTTCCTATCTGTAAAGTGACCATCCTGAATTTATCAAGTTCTCCTTCTGTTATTTTAAGACCTCTTGGATTTACAAAACGTTTTCAAAGTATTGTCCAGTAAAGAATTCAAAATATTGTAAAATTGTAAAAATTGTAAAAATATTTTTGTAAATTTTGTAAAATATTTATCCCTTGTAAAAATATTAATTAAAACATGATGTGATAAGTACTTTTATAAATCCTGCTGTTACAGGGCTAAGCCAAATCGAGATAATTTCTGTCTCAAATTTAAGTAAGGCCATATATGCCCTTGCTCTTCACTACCAGATTATGCAAATGCTTTTTGTTGTTGTTTTCCACCAGTCTACTAGTCCAGCTGCTCTAACCACTTTATAATGTTATCTATTGTTTTCACATTTATCTCTGATATGCACAGATTTTCAAAGCTAATTTTATAATGGTCTAAAATCATACGGTATTTTTAGGGAGGATTATTTAGATTATATTTCCAACTGCCTTCAGGCTGTTTCCATTTTTATATGGGTGACTTCCTCTGTTTTCTGAATCTAATTGGGCTTGAGAGGCGTCATGAAATAGGTCAGATGAATTTGGGTTTGAATCTGAGTTTTCCCCCCTTCTCCACAGATAGATACAGTGTGTATATATGTTTGTATGTATAAACTTGGGAATTTCAGTGTAATATTTCTAAGCCTCAGTTTTCTCAGTTAAAATGGATCATATAATTACCATATAAGGTGGGAAAATTAGTATGTGTATGATTATATGTATAGGTACGCATTTGGAGAGATGGTTACTTAAAACCGTGACTCAGACGGAATAGGTGCTCCCTCTGTATGACTCCACACTGCCACCTCTTCCTTGTCTATTATGCTGATGAAGTATGAACTCTTGATTTTCTCCTCAGTTCCATCACCATGAATTGTATGTGAAGATTCTTACATTTGTCTCCTATTCCTTTGTTCTCTGTTAATTCTTAAACCTGTAATCTTCCTAAAGTGTTGATTTTACCATGTTACTCACATGCATAGGTGTGTATTACGTATTTATTGCCCCTTGGAGTTCTCGGTCTGGTGTTACTTCTGCTTTATATCTGTTTTACTTTTATAGAATTACCTCCGTCATCTCCCTTGCAAAATCTGTTCACTCTGATGATACTCTGTTTTCCTTTTTCTAGATACATCACACTTGGTTTCACTTGAGTCTTTGCTTACCTTGTGGTAGGATTTTAAGTTGTATATGAGGCAACCTTAACTCTTAAGCATTTTCTTTCAAAATTCACTAATTCACTGCATATGCTTAATATGACCTAAGAGGTCTCTCTTTGTAAGCTACAGAAATCCAGTTAGCTTAGGCCAGAAAAATAAATTATCTCATGAAATCCAAGTACAGTTTGTACACTAAACTGTGGGAGGACAGGGATTCAGTTGAGTCCTAGGAACAGCTGGAACCAAAGACTAGATGTGCTTTGGGACTCCGTCCATCTCACAGCTTCTCTCAGCCTCTAGTTTCACACTGTCACCACAGACTTGGTTCTTTCACATCTTTGGCCCTCTAAAGGCCTTCAGAAAGGCTCCTCTGAAGAGGGGAGGCAGACTTTTTTCAAGGACTCGGATTGGTCTAGCTAAGTTCAGGTGCTACTTCCTAGACTATTGAACTTCATAGTGGCCGCATGGTCATGTAGAAGTAGGAAGTTCCAGCTGTAGTTGTGTGCTAGGGTGTGTCTCTGGATATGTATGGTGGGGTATGGCTGGAAGCTGTTCCCAGGTGAAGAGAGGGAAGAATGCTGGATGTCATAACCATAGATGTATTGATGATGATGATGATTAACAAAATATTTGGATGTTTGGGGATGGATTTGTTGTGCTCTTTTGAATTTGTCACCATGGAAGGTAAACTATCTTTACACAAGATCTCCTTTGATATTAATGAGAGATGTTAGCTTGATCTTGATGGTTCACTGGCACGCTGAAGAAGACATTTATTATGTGATTATAACTCTACTTGCAAGGGCTCTACGTGAGTGAGCTTGGGAATATAATTAACATGTTCTGGATGGAAGCACCAAATAGATAATATTCACGATAGTCACACAGTTAAAACTTAACATTTCACCTGTTTTGAACATAAACTTCTGTAAAAAGTTACTTATGAAATCATCTATCTTCACCATGGATTATACCTAGGTTGCTTCAGAGCACCAAATAGCCTACCAATAATACCCCCCGATGATATTTTCATAACTACATCAACCTTTATTTTAGTGGTCTTTGGCACATTGACTGTTACAAAGAACAAGAATAGTTATTGTAGAACAAATCAAATGTTTATTCTACAAAATGTAATTACATTCATTTGATAAAGGAAGTTGTTTCTAGTCACATATTGAAGTTCTGTTTAGCTTTGCAGTATGCTTTCATCTTGATGAGACCCTTGAAATTCAAGAAAATCTTGCTTATGTTAGCATGTATCAAAATTAAAAAGGAAACAAAGGTAATATAGGGATCTAAATCAGACTTCAGGTTTCTAATGACCCTGTGAATTTCTCTTCCTATAAGTTTAATAACTGACATGAAATGTTCGTACTTAACAGTTGGAATCTGCTATGATTTTGGTTACCTTACTAAATAAGCTGCTGACACAGCATGAGAGCTTGTAAAGGATAAAAAAGCTCATCTCTTGTCAGAGCTAAGACACCCTCTCCTACTGCTTTGCCTTAAATATGCCTGTGTGGGACTAAACATCTGGTAGACCACTTATTATTTGTGAATGAGGGCAATTATCCATGGCACAGGTGTGTTATCCTCTGAAAGATCTTATTTCATTCTAATATAGACATGTCTACAAATAATTTATGAGGTGCACTTATTTTATGGTCATTTTTCCCATGGAGAATAATTGCTAAGCTTCTTTTCTTCACTTTTTCTCTCTTTCCTAAAGTTTTTGGCTGTGACATCTTTTATCAAAGATGGTAATTGTAGCATATTTGATGAATATAAGTACTAAATAAGACAGTGGTCTTTCTCTGTAAACCTTAGAGAAGATGGTGTAATTTCCCAGATCTGTTTCAAGATCACGTCACCTTGTTGTTAGTGGGTTCTTGGTAGCAATCTTTGGTAGCACTTTGCTTCAGTTTTTGGCCATCCTCTGCCTCTTTTTTAATGATGGCAGTGGATGTAGAAATCTAGTGCTCAGCATCACGCTCATTTACTTCTTTTTATTCAGCGTGCAGATTCTGTTAACTTCCCTCATGTGTTGCTCTTTTGTGCATAGCTTGATTCTGTGAACACTTCCTGGAAAGGTAAGGAGCTCCTAATTCTTTGAAAATCAAAAAGTATCATTTGCATTTTACAAGTTTGCAAATAATTAATATAGTCATTAACAGACAAGGCAGGACTTTGGTTCATTCCCTAACAGGCAGCATTCTTTTTAAAGTCCATTCTGAGTTATTTGAAAATAAAAAGCAATGGAATTTTTCTTATCTACAGAGGCTGTATGGTTGCCTATAGAGTATCTTTGATGGATATTTACATATTGAGATATTTATAATATAATATGAAAAAGAAATTATGGGTCAAAATTAGCTCTTATTAGCCAGATTATTTTGGAATCATTTAACCTCTTTGAATTCAGCAAACTGGTTAAGCATATGGACCCTAAAAATAGACCTATGTTTGAGTCCTGGCTTTGCCCCACCACTGACTGCGTGACCTCTCTTAAACTTCAGTTTTCTAAATACAAAATGGAGATAAAAATCATGTTAACATAAAATGAATTTGTTTAGAATGCTTAGCTCAGTGCTTTATAAAACATTAAATTATTACTATTATTATTTTAAGCATTCACTGCATATTAACCACTACCATTAGTAAATATGAAATGAAAATAATATGTACTTGACTTAGAGGTATTAAAAGTATCAAATGGTGACATGTAGAAAGCACTACCTAATAAGGTTTTTTCTTTTTTAATGTTTTGTAAGTTATAACTACCCTGTCTAAAAGAATTCTTGCTTTTAGCAGTGCCAAAAGTTTGGGCATTCTTTCTTGTTCACTGTTGTATCCACAGCACTTAGCATGTATATGAGGCACGAGGTATGAGTTCCAGAAGTTCTTGTTGAATGAAGTAATTCTTTTGCTTACTTTACTACTTTTTGAAGCTTGAAACAAATTGTAATCCTCTCTACCAGTGACTTTTTAAAGTTTCCTTCATTAGAAATTACTGGGAAAAAAACCCGGGATTAAATTCTGAGTTCTTCTCTTTTGAAGATGAGGAGAAGGAATCAACCCAAATGTACTGCCATATCCTTAAATGTGAAACAAAAACAAATTAAAAGTTATTCTCACCTTTAATTTCTGTGGTCTGTCTGTTGGTATAGAGTATAGCAAGGGGAATAAAAGTGGAAACTCTTCTGGGGCTGATGATCAGAACTGGATTAGCTGAGTTAGGGTTAGGAGTTAGTTTGCTTAATGTTAAAAAAATTGAGGAAAAAAATAACTTTTAAAATGATTTTGAAGACTACCTCTTTTAATTCTATCTCAAAATAGAGGACTAAATGGAGTACTAAAAGAAGTTTTCATGCAATCAAAGGATAGGAGGTAGTAGAATAAGAGAGGAACCAGTTTTTAGTGGCAAAAAATAATATAGTCTTTGTGCAGTAAAAGTAATTTAAATGTGTTGGGTGTTTGGTTTCTTATGAACCTAAAATATTCTTCCAAATAATTTGGTCAGGCATCTTTCCCATAACTTCCCCCCTATCAAACAACACTCATGTCTTCTATCACGTTTATCTGCAGGGCTGAGTGGAGAGCGCTACATGATCATTTTTGCTTTTGATTCTAAGCAGTGTTTCTCTTCTTGAATGAAGAAATCATTGGAACCCTAGAGCTTGTCTAGTTAGATTAGCTAACAATATTGATTAAATGATCTTGTAGTCTCAACCCAAGTTGAGCATCCTATTTACTAGAGAAACTTCTTAAAAATACAGAGTCCTCTTCAGACCCCTTTATTCAGTAACCTGGAGAGTTGAGGATGAAAGATACAGGGGGTTTGCATTTTGAAAACATAATGCAGGTGACTTTGATCTTTGTAACCACTGACCTGGTTAAATCTAGCTGTTTTTACAAAAAAGGAATTTTGAACCAAGAAAAGGGAAGTGATATCTTTTAAGAGTGTACTATCCACGTACTGAAGAGTTGCTCAATGTTTCAAGACAAGGGTTAGGAAAATGCATAGAAGTGTGTATTTATAAGGGCAATTGATCAAAAGCTGGAGCTCTAGCAGATAATGAGTAAATCTTTAGAACTGAACTTTCTGTCTTCCTCATTAAGATCTCTTTGCCATTTGCTCCCAAACAGCATGTGACAGCATTGCTGGAATAGGTAGGAGCTCAAGCATAGTGAAAAAGAAATTAATGCCTCACCTGCTGGAAACAAATGCAAGAAATGGTGAGACTCTATGTCTCCTTATGTAACCCGTGTTCTTATTAGTTGGAGCTTTGAGTGCAAACCTAAATATTAGTTATCTTTCTCCCATTAATTATTGTCACACAGATTTAAAGGGTCAGAGACTTGGAAGTTAATGCCTCATTCAGTGTGGGAAAAGTAACACTATGCACTTTGGCTGCTGTTTTTCTTTCTGGCTGACTGCAGACCAATTGTTTCTGCCCCATCTCAACTGGCTGTCAAGATGCTAATTTGCATAGGATGGCAATTTTCATGGTGGGAAGGGGCAGCATTAAAGTCATTCTTGGTTTCAGGTGAGACTGTGGATCTTAGAACTTATACCTAGTGCATCCATCATGTTTTTATACCTGTTCTTTTTCTGTGTAAAAGATAATCCTTATGTGTTCCCTCACTGTGACTGTACTGGATTTCTCTTGTGGCAAGCCATTTTCTTTCCCGCAAACTAAAGAAAGTCCAAAGCTTTTTAAATTGTTTTGTTTAGTGGCAAATGATGAAGGATGAGGTTGGGAGATTTAAAAAACAAAAAAACAAAAAACAAAGAACCTAGGTTCTTGTCTTAGCTAGCTGTGAGGCTTGAGCATGTTGATTAAGCTTTCAGAGTCCTAGATTCATCATAAAATGAGAATAGTAGTAGCTCCTTGGCTTATCACATAGATTAAATGAGGAATTTGAAGGTGAAGGGGTAAATCAAGCAATTACAATTTGTTGTAATAAGAAAACCCCCTATATTCACTTTTGATCTTCTCCAACATTGATTGCTATTCTCAGTGGGAAGTGAATTCTGCATTGGGCTCCTTGAAAAAATGGTACTTCTTCTGTGGAACCTTTATTAAAAATCATGTCCAAGGTATGGAATACAATTGAAAGAAAGTGAGGAGCCAGTTCTTAACAGGTGGTCAGATCTTATAAAGACACCACCAAGCATGTGGACAGATCAGCAGGAAAGCATCATCTGGCAGTCAGAGAAGAAACGGTGGCTGGATATGCTCACCTGGCAGTGGACAGGTGGAGAGGCAGCAGGAGAGCAACACCATTGGCTCCAATGCTTGACATTAATCACATTCCTATGGAAATACTGCAATTTTTACAGCATACTCGTGGAAGGAAACTGTCAAATTCTATTGGATGTTCACTTACACTTTATTTAAGGATTAAACAAGTTAAACCACCAAATGGCTTTGTCCCAGCAACATCCTGAAACAGAATGAAGAAATAATAAGTTTATCATGGTGACCCAACCTTGAGAATTCTATAATGGTTATAATTATATAATTATAGAAAGAAATTATAAATTCTTATAATTATAAGAAATTATAATTCTGTAATTTGTGCTGAGAAATTTTTGCTGGAAAAATACTGCTACTATACAGCCTGTTTCTTTCTTAAAATTTAGCTCTTAGTTGCAGACAGCAATTTAAATTTTCTCTGGACACCCTGGAGGGTGTTGATTCTAGCAAAAGGATTTTTCTTCTTTGCCTGTTGAAGGAGCAGAGTGGCAGGCATGGGTAGAATTACAAAATTACTTGTTCAGGCAATGCAATTTCATGGCTTGCTCCTAAACCCTTTATGATAATTCTAATTCATGTCATCCAGGCATAGAGAATCCATAGAAGGAAGGTGGATTCTTTTGAAGACTGTGGAGATTGACTAGATAAATATTTAATAAGGCTTTATAATGAATGCTTCACTTCTTAATGTACCCACTATCTTCAGGATTCTCTTGCAATACTCATAACTTGTTGTTCATGAACGACAGTCTTTAGCAGGTGGTTCCAGGTTGACTTTGTAGTTCAACAATATCATCAAGGATCTGGGCTCCTTAAAATCTTTCTGCTTTGTTATATTAAATAAGTCCCAAGTATCTCCCCTCCTAGTCTCAACATGAACTTTTGTAGTTACAAGTCATTTTAAAGCAGGGAACAAGGTTGGGAGAAGGGAGGCCTTTCTCTTCCATCCCTCTCATCATGAAGATAAAGTATTCCCAGGAGCCCCACTCCCCTCCCCTCCCCACCCCCAGATGGTTTTGACTTAAATCTCATTGACCAGGATTAGGTTACATGTCTATCTCACCAGTCATGGGCAAAGGGGAATGGGATTCTCATGGGATTCTCATGGTTGACTTACTTGGTTTTGATTAGTGGGGAAATTGTCTCCCTCAACAAAATTGGGGTTTTGTACAAAAGGAACAAGTAGGAAATAGCTATGATTAGTGTCTGCCCTATTCCTTGATGGCAGAACCTGTATCATATTATCTAGCTATCTCAAAAATCTGGCATAATTCTTGTTACATGGTAAAACCTTCAGAAATTGCTAAATGGTAAATGCATGAATCTAGAGAACCATTCAGTAACAAGTAATTGAGTCCAATAATAGGTTATACTTACTGAGCAACTACCATATTTCAGGTATTGCATATCATTTATAATCTTTTTTCTTAAAGATTTTATTTATTTGACAGAAAGAGATCACAAGTAGACAGAGAGGCAGGCAGAGAGAGAGGAGGAAGCAGGCTCCCTGTGGAGCAGAGAGCCCAACGTGGACTTCGATCCCAGGACCCTGAGATCATAACCTGAGCCGAAGGCAGAGGCTTTAACCCACTGAGCTACCCAAGCACCCATCATTTATAATTTTTATAGCCACTCGGTAAGGGGAGTTTTAAGGCCTCCATTTTATTATTGAGAAACTAAGGCAAAGAGCACAAGAAGTGGTTAAGTCTATGTGGTTCCAAAGTCCTGCCTTCTTCCATAATACCATAGTGTCTCTCTGTGTTGGGACACGGTTTTTGGTTTTCCTTGGCTTGCCTTGATAATTCTAATTCATGTCATCCAGGCATAGAGAATCTCTGATAGAAATTGAAGTCTTTGGCTTGTATCTTCTGACCCATATCTGTAAGTGAATCAAACTGAATGGGAATTTAGTGAGCAAAAATGAAATGTAGGTAGTGTATCAATTTCTTGCAGCTAAATTTGAGACTGAAAAATAAGCTACTTAGGTTAGAAGAGAGGATATACAGAATAAAACTTACTACCTCTGGTCAACAGAGACAAAGGTAATTTGGATTTGGTAATTTGGGGCTTCATGAGAAAATTACTATCAATACTTAGACAACTGCAAGGACTATATAATTGGTAGCCTATATCCACTTGGGTCTTTCTCCAAATGGCAACCTGAGTGATTTTCTCAAAATCAAATCTTTTGTCACTCACCAGCTTAAAATTTTCTATGGCTTTTTACTGTACTTGGAATGAAGGCTAATGTGACTTTAATGTCTGACTGCTCCACTAAAACTGGCCTTCTGTCCCTCCATTCTCATCTTGCACTGCTCTCTGCTCTCCAACCACCTTGGTCTCATCTTACTCCTCACAGTGACAAAGCTCCCTCCTACCAAAGAGGTTTCATACACTGATCCTTGACTGGGAAAGCTCTTCCTGATGCCAGTTTAACTTATACTCAGCCTTCAGTGTTCATGTGTCAATACCCTGATAGTTGTGTCCTGTCATGTCCTCCCCTCCTTCATTGGACTTCTTTATTCTGTATTCTCTGGAATGCTATTTCCTTTCTTTTCTAGCATGTATGTCCACTTTGTGATTATACACTGATTTGCATGGCTGGTGGATTGATGGCTACCTCTGTAAGGCAACAAAGTAGTGGTGAAGAGCGTGAATGATGCAACTCGGGCACTTAACTAGCTGTGTGACATTGAGCAAGTTACTTTCCATGTCTGTTTCCTTAAGTGTAAGATGGGGAATATAATAGTATCTACTTCTCATAGGGTTGTGAGGATTTAATAGGTTTATACATATGCAGAGTATTTGGAGCAGTACCTGACATATTATAAGGACTCTTTAACATGATTAGCTCTGTTAGAACAGGAACCATGTCTACTGCACTTGATCTTAGCCCAAAGGCTGAGAAGTGTTGGGACCATGTCTCCTGAACTTACCTGTGTAACCTTACCATAACCTCACCAGAGAGCACAGTGCCTGCATGGTAAATGCACAGGAAACATTGTTACATCAATGGATGAAGATAAGATCAACTACTTCAGGACAAATACCACTTTATTTTACTTAGATGTAGTCTTCTATAGGACATAATAAATAAGGAATGAAGGGCTTTTGTAGCTTGGAAATACTAGATGCTAATATCCATCCATGCTATTTGAAAACTTAATTAAATCTTTAAAGTTTTGCTTTGATAATGAAGGACATTGATGCTTAAATCAGGATAGGTTTTCAACCCATGTGGCATGACCTATATAGCTCTAAAATAGGTCCCAATTTACTTCTACATATTTTCACAGATTACATTTTACTTTCTCTGTGGAACTCTTCATTTTATTTTTTCCTGTTGGAGAGCCCCCAAATTTGTTGTATCTAATGAGCTGGCCTTTAGAAATTTACTGAATTTCCTGGCACGACTGTTAATAAGCAAGGTAGATGTTTTCTTTGTTTTCACTCATTTTATCTTCAGCCTCATTCTTTTCCTCTATAATACATTTGGTCTCTGCCCATAGACCCTTTGAACTCATGTGTAAAGGAGATAGGCAAACAAATAACATTAGTGACCCATCAATCAGCAGGTGGAAGAGTGTGGGCTGTTGGTTCATTCATTCTTTTACTCATTAGTTTTATCTCTATGGCAAATAGGAGTCCTAAGCTGAAGGTCATGAAGACCATTATAATGGTTGAGATAAGAAACGCTGATGATTGAACCTTTACGGGACAAGATTCAGAGAGCAAGTGGTGGCGTATCAGAGTAGGGTAGGAAAGAAAAGGGAATGAGACTGAGAAGAAAAGGGTTGTAGAAGAGTAAAAGAAAATAAAAGTAAATCCTTTAGAAACATCCTCTAAAAATGTCAGTCAGCATAGACAAACTTTTCTTTTACTGATAATAATGCATCTGAAGTGCATTATTTAGAGAAGACAATATTACCAAAGTCAACATATATGGTGACAACTTGCCTTGTCGCAGAAGGAAAAAAAAATAGTGATGTGGAAGTGCTTCAAGTAAATGAAAATGAATCCAGTTCATAATCAAGTAAAAATGTTATGGGTCTGAAGCCAGAGAATATTCTTATAGTGGGCTTTTTTCAGCACCCTAAATTTAACCAGATGGAATGCTTTTTAAAGCACCACCCTATTCAAACTTTGGAAGTGAAGAATTTGTCTTTTAATGGTAAATTTGCATTCCATCAAAAGATGGAACACATCATCCTCAGCTTTCTTATTACCCAGAAATAAAATTATAATTCAGTTTATCTTACTTTATGGTCTGTGATGAATACCTAGATTTTCGAAAATTTATTTCAGACGTCCAGTAGAGGTATACAGACAACATGGGTTGAGACACATTAAAAATGCGAACTCCATTTTTTTTATACGCACAGCCATGTAACCACAAATTCTTGTTGGTTTTAATATGAATATCCTATTTCACAAACCCCAAATAGTGAGGTTAGAGAGAGAATACTCAGTACATTGAATATGGAAAAATTAATGCAGCCGGATTATTAGTAAGGGAGGATCTAGTTGCTGAAATGCAAATGGGTAAACAGCAAGTTGATACAGTCCAAGAGATAACCATGGGGTCTCTTAAAAATTCTTGGTTTGGAAATAGTTCCATATTTTGCTGAAATAGCATCTTGATTTTCTGATAGCTACTACAAGCGGAAGCTTTAATGGTGAAATTAGTGCCCATCTTCCTTTAATTTCTATACAATGGGCGGTGCATTACCAGTCGTGTTGATTTAGATGTCTGTTGGTACTAGGAATTAAGACGCAATTTTAATAGTCAGCAAATATTTATTGAATGTCAAATATGTGTCAAGCAATGTGGTAGGCCCTGGGAATGTAAGAAATGGTAGATACAAAGGCAACTAAGACACTTGCTTATTTCTTTAGAATTAACAATTCCAGTGAAGAATTCAAACCTGAAAGCCGTCATATTTTAATGCAGGCTTTACTTGAGATTTGCACACAATGCAAAGGCGCTCAGTGAAGCAGCTAATTTTGCTGCTGGAAAGTTTGCCAGAGAATATTACATTTGAACTGAGCCTTTGCAAGTGATGAGGATATTGTGCTTGGCCAGGAAGGAGGAGGCAGAAAGAGCAGTCAGGCAGTATTCCTCCAAACCAGTAATTTTGATAACTTGCCTGGGAATGACAGGTGAGTTGACATGGCTGGATCAGAGATGTGAAAGGGATAACATTATTACTTTTGAGCCTTAGGACAATCCTGGGAGGTGGGTGGTCATTATGATCTCTAATTCACAGGTGAGGAAGCTGAGGCTTACAGATGTTAAGCAACATAACCAACATTACTCAGCTGAGGCATTTTTGCAGTTTCAGTTTCATCATCTTGGATAGTAGCTTTATAGAAAGAGCACAATTGAATTTTGGTCAATGGTATTAAAATGCTAATTGGGAGAACATGCTGTCTTAATAAAAATAATGCTAAATAGGGTAAATTCCCAAATACTTGAGAGTGAGTTATTCATTACATAAAAGCTTGCCATCTGCCACCCAGCATGCCTTCTGCCACCTAGCACATTTTTGCTTGCCCACTTTTGTCAAAAAACTACCTTTCTTGGGGTATTTTGAGATGAGAGACTTCCTTGTTCGATTTCCTTGAGATATAAGTGGTCCACTTAAACTTAAATCCATTTTAATTGTCATTTGAATGATCTACTCTATATTGATGCATTTTGAAAGGAATTTTAGCTTGTGACATGGGAGAAAGAGCTTGAGGAATGAGTAGGGACTCCTGGTCTGGGGGCATAAAAGAAGATTCTTCACAGTTAAGTGGAGAAGATGAAGGATGGTTTAGTGTGTGAAAGAAGTAAAAGACAAAAGTTTCTGATTTATCATTTAGAAAATGGAGTCAGAAAACTAAGCCCAGGGAAAGAAATAAAAAAGGAATATGAATTATAATGAACTCTTTTTTTTTTATTGTTACTTAAAATTTTTTTTTCCAGTGTTCCAAGATTCATCCCCATTCCCCACACCCAGTGCTCCATGCAATAGGTACCCTCAGTACCCACCACCAGGCTCTCCCATCCAAGTCCCTCAGTTTGTTTCTGTGTCCAAGGTCTCTGTTGTTTCTTTTCTCTCCCTGGATTACCCTACTTCCCATTTACTTTTCTTCTACTGTCCTCTAGGTTACCCCTTATGCACCGCAAGTAAGTGAAACCATGTGATACTTGACTTTCTCTACTTGGCTTATTTCACTCAGCATAATCTCTTCCAGTCCAGTCCATGTTGCTACAAAAGTTGGATATTCATCCTTTCTGATGGAGGCGTAGTACTCCATTGTATATATGTACCACATCTTCTTTATCCATTCATCTGTTGATGGGCACCTTGGCTCTTTCCACAGTTTGGCGATTGTGGCCATTGATGCTATGAATATTGGGGTACATATGGCCCTTCTTTTTATAATGAACTCTTAAGTGGTGTCAGGGTAGGAGAGGAAAAATTTGAAAGGGAAAAAGTATTAGGAAGATATAGGCCTTACTATGTGGTTATTATAGAAAGAAATCCATGTGGGAAATGTTGATGACTTGTTCAAAAGGGGAAGAAAAAAATTAGGCTTAATTTTTGGGATAGGCCACCTTAGACTCAAAGTTGTTGACCCTCAGAGATCAACATGATGGTAAATTGTGTTCTGCTGTGATGATATTCTTTCTCTCAAATAAATAAAAGATATGAGAGAGAGCAAGCGAGCATGAATGGGGTGGGAGAGGAAGGACAGGAGGAGAGGGAGAAACAGACTCCCCACTGAGCAGGCAGCCCAATGTGGGGCTCAGACCCAGAACCCTGAGATCATGACCTGAGTGAAGGCAGGCGATTAACTGACTGAACCAGCCAGGTGCCCCTAAAGACTAAGGAACATTTAATAAGCTTATATTACATATAAGAAAAATTAAACATTCTAAGGTCAGGTTGGCAAGGCTTTTTTTAAAAGTTTATTTTATTTTATTTATTTGAGAGAGAGAGAATGAGTGAGAGAGAGCATAAGAGGCGAGAAGGTCAGAGGGAGAGCAGACTCCCTGCAGAGCTGGGAGCCCAATGCGGGACTCGATCCTGGGACTCCAGGATCATGACCTGAGCTGAAGGCAGTGGCCTAACCAATTGAGCCACCCAGACACCCCTGACAAGGTTTTTATATTGTCTTCTGTTTTGAATTATTGTATTTGGTTCAGTTTATACTGTTATTTGACAGTTGATTTTGTAATAAATTCCTCTATTGGATAATTCATCAGTTGGACACTTAATTTTTCTTTTTTCCCTAAGATTTTATTTATTAGAGGTGTAAGAGAGTGCACACATAGAGGGAGAAGGAGAGGGAGAAGTAGACTCCCTGCTGAGCAGGGACCTTGCCTCAGGGCTGGATCCCAGGACCCTGGGATTATGACCTGCGCTGAAGGCAGATGCTTAACCAACTGAGCCACCCAGGTGCCCCCTGGATACTTAATTTTTCCACACACACACACACACACACACACACACACACACATATATATATAAATATTATAATTGATATATGGTATATACACAAGATATATTTGTGTGTGTGTAATCATTGACTTACAGTAGTAAACTAAAAAATTAAATAAATACTTTAGAAGAAGCAAAATTTGAGTGTGATTTTTAGATCAATAAAGAAAACTTATCAAATTGTAACAACAAATATTACTGTGCTTACATAACTATAAATCAAATAAGATAGAAATAATTTACTAATAATATCTACTAATATTTACTAATATATCTATTAAATTAAATATACCATTATAAAACACTGCCTCAGGAATTCTTTCAAGTTCCCATTTGACATACCATATAATCACTAAAATAAGAGTGATAAAACAAGAAAAAAAATAAGTTATTTTAAAAGACAAAAAAATCTTGCTGTATTTCTGGAATATTTCAGTAAGCTTGTCAATAGCAAAACATGCATTAAAAAATGGAAGCAGTTAACTTTTAAGACTCATTTTAAAATAATTTTCAGTTATAAAATATTACCTTAAGTCATAATGCCATTCATTTGAGACATTGTATTACTTAATTGCTATTAGCAATGGAACTAGAAGAGAAAAAAAAAATTAAAATTAGTTGAGAGAAAACCTTCCTCTGGCTCTGGATTTTCAGAAGTAGATTCATTGGAAGGTGGCATCAATTAAAAGGGCAGTCTACAATATGTTTTGAAATTGTGTGACGAAAGACCAAATCTAGTAGTTGCTGTGAAGACCTTTCTTATTGTTGGAGAATATGCTAGACAGAGAAGTTCCTTGGTGGAGGTGATTCCCCAGCACTTCAGCCTCAGTATTTTCTTTTCAGAAACATCTCCCTGGGAGTCTTCTGGTGGGAGGTGAGGTGGAGGACTTAGGGCCAGCAGTTATATGTATGTGGAGAGTGGCAGAAAGGGGGTTGAATCTAAAGACATTCCCTAGTATCTGCCAGTGTGAGGAGGGATAGAACAAGCTCTGTCTTTAGGAGAAATTGGAGCATCATGACAGAGTTGGTCAAATGGAGCGATCCTGTTCTCATTTTCCTGATCCTGAGAAGGTGATACCTGGTCCAAACCTGGTACTGGACTTGGATCCCCTCACAGCCTGATATTTCTTCTTCCTCGGGGACCCAGTTGGCCACACAATTCCTGGTAGTCTTCACTAGCCAAATGCCCCGTTTAGGATATCAGAAACAGTAAGGATAGTCTCTGAAGCATTTACATTCTTTTCCAGTAATTTTTTGTCTCATGCATGCATTTTCCTAAGTTAACACAGTTTCTCTCAGGCAACAAACCTGATTTTGATAATAGTGAGTGATTCTTTTGACTTTTTCTGAAAGAATTTTGAATTTTACAGGTGACCAGCTCTTTACATGCATAACTGATCTTTTTCATCTTTGAAAAGATTCCCTTCTGTTTTTCTGTGGTAAATTCTTCCTAAATTGGGTATTTAGTGAAAATTCATTTCCTTAGTGCTATTCAGGAAGGAATTGGAATTTCTGTTCTCTTTCTGACTGTGGCTAGTCTTTCTTGGTTTGACTTCGATGCAGTTAATGATCCTCAATTATTTTATTCAATTTAAGTGCATTTAGCTTCCTTTTTCTTCCAAAATTGTGTATGTATGTATGTGTGTAGGATTTTATTTTAATTTTAATTAATTTATCAGAGAGAGAGCAAGAGTGTGCATGCAAACATAAGCAGGGAGGGCAGTAGGCAGAGGGAGAAGCAGGCTCCCAGCTGAGCAAGGAGTTTGATGAGGGACTTGATCCCAGGACCTTGGAATAATGACCTGAGCTGAAGGCAGATGCTTAATTGACTGAGACACCCAGGTGTCCCCTTCCAGTGATAATTTCACTGTATCAGTTTCTTCAAACTCATTTATATTGGTCTTCTAAGTGGTCCCCATTTTCTCATTTATCCATTATATGAAATGTCAGCTTCTCACTATGAACAGCAGCCTTCTGCAAGAACAGCCCAATCTTTCATCCCAGAATAATTATTACTCCAAAGCTTCATCTGATTTTATCAATTTGGTTTTTCTCAGTGCCACTTCAGACTGTCCTAATATTTTTTCTTTTTGATAAGTTTGTTTGCTCTTCTTTTCCAGAGAAACTTTGTGTTTTCCTTAAAATGAGAATGTTTGGTGGCTCAGTTGGTTAAGCGACTGCCTTCGGCTCAGGTCATGATCCCTGAGACCCGGGTTTGAGTCCCACATCGGGCTCCCTGCTCGGCAGGAAGCCTGCTTCTCCCTCTCTCACTCCCCCTGCTTGTGTTCCCTCTCTGGCTGTGTTTCTCTCTGTCAAATAAATAAAATCTTTAAAAAAAAATGAGACTGTTTGTCTAAAGCAGCTTAATGCTTTCTGAAGTTGTTCTTCATTTTCATGATGTATTTTGAGGCAGTTTTGTTTGTAGCTACTTGGAATTTAATATGTTTTGATACATCTTCTAAAGTCTGAATATTATAATTTCACCCATTAGATTACCTTATTATAAATATATAGATTTGCTTTTCAAAAAGATCTGTACGTTTTAGATCGGGGCAACATAGATATGCAAGTCTTCCAAGACATTATTGGAAAGCAAAATTACGGAAAAAGGTTGCTAATGAAATCCTTATGAAAATATTAGGAAATTGAGTCTAGTAACATATAAGATGACTGAATGAATTTATTCCCAGAATGCAAATGTTATTTTAATTTAAAAAAAACAGTAAAATGAATGGAAGGATAAAAAATATATATATGATCATCATAGGAGTGCAGAGAAAATATTTGTCAAAATGCAACACCCATTTATTGATGTAACCTTTCAGTGAACTAGAAATAGATGGAAACTACCTCAATCAGATAAAAATCCTATTTATTGGTGAAATAATGAATTATTTTCCCTTAAGTTTAAAAAGAAGGCCTCTTCCTCACTTTTATCCAACATTCTAGGGGGCATGATTATGTACATATTTTACAAATTACTATTAAAAATGTGAAGTTAGAAAACTTAAAGGATACAAGGTCAATATTAAAAAAATGAATTTTTATACTAGTACCAAACAGTTGATAATCTAATTTACAAAAGATGATACTGTTTATGATGCCAACATAAATATAAAAATACTTAGGATTAAGTTGAACAGGAGATACATAAGTGATCTACATTTATTTTATTTTATTTTTTAAAGATTTTATTTATTTGACAGAGAGAAACACAGCCAGAGAGGGAACACAAGCAAGGGGAGTGAGAGAGGGAGAAGCAGGCTTCTGCCAAGTGGGGAGCCTGACGTGGGACTCGATCCTGGGTCTCCAGGATCATGACCTGAGCCAAAAGCAGTTGCTTAACCAACTGAGCCACCCAGGCGCTCAGTGCTCTACATTTAAAGGTGAAAATCATTGCTGAGAGAAATTAAAGAAGACCTAAGTAAAGCCAAGTATACCATATTCATGGATTTGGAAACTTGGGCATTTTAAGATACTACCTCTCCTTAAATTGATTTTTTAAAATATTACTTATTTATTTATTTGGCAGAGAGAAACACAGCTAGATAGGGAACACAAGCAGGGCGAGTGAGAGAGGGAGAAGCAGGCTTCCCACTGTGCAGGGAGCCCAATGCGGGGCTTGATCCCAGGACTCTGGGATCATGACCTGAGCTGAAGGCAGATGCTTAATGTGACTGAGCCACACAGGTGCCCCTTAAATTGATTTTTTAGATTCAGTGGAATTCCAATGAAAGTCCAACAAACTATTCGTTTTGGAAAATGGAAATTTGATTATAAAATATGAAAAAACAAAGGATCCAAAGTAGCTGAGCAATTTTGAAAAAAGAAGAACCAAGTTTGGGTACTTACAGTGCTGAAGACTTACTATAAATCTGCAGTAGTCAGAAGAGTATTTATGGCATTGGTATAAGAATTTTCAAAGATTTTAATGCAACAGAATAGAGAGAGAATTGGCTAACTGGGTGATGGGTATTAAGGAGAGCATGTGATGTGATGAGCACTGAGTGTTATATGCAGCTGAAGAAATACAAAACTCTACATCTGAAACTAATGATGTATTCTACATTGGCTAATTGAATTTAATAAAAAAAACCCACCAAAAATAGCAGAAGGCTTGAACATATACTTTGCAAAAGATGTGTGAATGATTTCTAAGGTGCTCAAAATGAATCATCAAAGAAATGCAAATTAAAACTGCAGTGAGAGCTTTAGAATAACTAAAAAGATTAAATTTTCCAAATGTTATTTAGGATGTGGAACAACTGGCACTACCGTACATTGTTGGTGAGACTGTGAAATGGTATAACCACTTTGGAAAACTGACAGTTTTTAACTAAGTTAAGCAATAGACCAGCCATTTTAAGAATTTGCCCAGGAGAAATGAATACATATGTCCTCAGAAAGGCTATCTGTAGTAGCTATATTCATAATAACCCTCAATTAGAAAAGCTGTTAATGTTTATCAACCAAAAACATAGGTTACTTTCTATATATTTCATAAAATGAAATACTAATTAGCAAAAAAAGGAATGAGTTACTGTTTTATGAAATAATATGGATGAATTTCAAAAGCAGTATGTTGACAGAGAACCCAGACACAAGAGTACATATTATATTTTGCAGTGTATCTTAAACTCAAGAACAAGCAAGACTCAAATAGTGGATATCAGGACAGTAGGGATAGGGTGGTTGAATATGAGCCCAGTAGAGCTGAGTAAAGAAATGGTCCATAACTTGATTGTGTAGTCAGTGGGTTTTATATTTCTTTCAGATCTCCTTGAATTGTATACTTGTACATTTGTCTTATTTTTTTTTTTAAATGGGCACCTATTACCTTTGCTCAGAGAGTGAACTCAATGCATTCTAAAACAGCATAACTAGGTCTGGATGATAAGTTGCCTGTTAAGAATCCTTTGATGTCTTGGGAAGAGGAATTGAGGATGTATATTAATAGGGCTTGAGCACTCTTTCAATAAACAGAATTGTTCATAACTTTCAACTGTTCTTCTCTGCCTTTAAGGCATCTTCTGTTGCTACTGACAATCAAGATTTAAAGGAGGGAAATTATATGAGAAAGCCAGTCTCAAATTCCCCTAAATTAAGGTCCTGTGAGAGTGGGTGGTAGAGGAAGTAGTATCAGACGAGAAATTGGAACAAATAGGGTATTCAGCTAAGAGGGGGAAACACACACACACACACACACACAAACTCTGGGGATATTGACATAAACAGTTTTGCTCAGAATTGAACAAATCATAATGTTCTTATATGGAGAATGAATCTACAGAAGAGTCAGAGGCAGGGGTACTCAACCAGAAGTAAACAATGTTTGCTATAAGCTTCATGGTCCTCTGATATTTAATAGATCATAGATTTTATAACAATGTTTATGATATTTATCTACCTTGCACATTGCTTTGCCAGTTTTTAAAATCAAGTTTCTGGCAAGATAGCTTTCTCTGTTGTAAAATATCAACTATTCCACATATTCTGTTCCATTTATATGGAATGTCTAAAATAGATAAAACTATAGAGACAGAAAACATAATAGTATTTTCTTTGGGCTGGGGAGTTATAAGGATTAGAAGGTAAGGGATATATAGTTTCTTTCTTGGGTGATGGGCTTGTTCTAAAACTGATATGGTGATGGTTCTATAACTAAATATACTAAATGCCACTGAACTGAACGGTACGTTTTAAACAGATGAATTGTAGGTGAATGATATCTCTATAAAGCTCTTGACAGTATTAGCTTTAATCAGCAGTTAATACTAATTGCTGTTAAAAATATTAACAAGTAGAAATACTTGCCTCTGACAAAGGCTGAGTCACACAACCAAAGGGATCACTGACAAAATCCTAGATCATGCCAGCCCCTGAGTGACTCAGGAAATGGAACAACAGCCAGCGTGTAGCTTGCATTTCCCTTAGCGTGAGAAGGCTTCTGTTCACCTGTTATAGTTTCACATTCCTTCTCCCAGGTGTCTTGTTGGAGCTTCTAGGTTTGCACTGGTAGTGAGCTGAGGTCCACCAGTGAAGGTGGTCGTTTGTAGTGGAATTGAACCTGTGTTTGAAGTGTCACTGGCAGCTTTAAATTAGGCTGTTGTAGGCAAGTGCACTGCATACTTGTAACCTCTGTTTTGGAGCCCTATTCTAAAAACTGGGGATGAAAACATACATACTTTAGCTCGAGAAAGACAAGGATTTACTACATTTTTTTTGTGTGTGTTATCAATAGTCATAGCATCTGGAAGGTAGAAAATGGTCAATAAATGGTTGAATGCCAGTGTTCTTTGAAAATTATAAATCCCTGTTAAAATCTAATATTAAATGCTCCATGAAGACAGTGACTAAGTTTTGTTATCCTCTATACTGCTCACAGTGTCTTTTACGTGTCAGGTGTGGGAGCCAAGGAGTACAGTAGAAGGATCACAGGTTTGGGCAGTAGACATGCCTGGATTTGAATCCCAGTTTGTTCCAGCTCTAGCAAATTATTTAATGCTTTAGGCTTCCATTTTCTTCATAAAATGGGAAGACTTTAACTCGCAGAGTTGTTGTTAAGATGTAAATCAAAGAATATAAACTATCTAGCAAACTTTCTGGTACATTTAAAATATGCATTAAGTGATAGTTCTTTCCTGTATTTAATGGATGAATAATCACAATTCTATTTAAATATAGATATGAATTATTCCCCAATAAAGTATTATATTAGTCTTGTATTTTCTATGGAAGTGTTATGATAGAATTATTATTGTTAAGAACATTCTTGATAAATCAAATCAAAGTTTTAAAATGCAATGATAAAAATTACAAAAATACATAATTTTATGAAAGTATATCAGTCTATGCATGCAGTGAAAACAAAGATGCAAAGGCAAATGCTGATAAAATATCCAAGACTTTATTTATCTATGTATGTATGTATTTATTTATTTATGATTTTATTTATTGGACAGAGAGAAACACAGCTATAGAGGGAACCCAAGCAGGGGGAGTGAGAGGGTGAGAAGCAGGCTTCCCACCAAGCAGGGAGCCCAATGCAGGGCTCGAACCCAGACCTCCAGGATCATGACCTGAGCTGAGGGCAGCCGCTTATAGACGGAGCTACTCAGGATCCCCAAAATATTCAAGACTTTAAATTTGTGTATGTAAAAACCACAATAGAAGGAAGATACTGGAAGACTTACCTGCAAATGGGGGAAAGTAATTTGATACCTGATACTCTTAACATACAAGGCTTCTGCACATTAATAAGTCAACCAAATTAAAAATGGACAAAGGAATAAACATGTAATAGAATTATAAAAGGCTAATAAACATAGGAAAAATTCATATTTACTAATTTAAAAATAGCTTAAATTTGAGATTCATTTTTACTTATATATTTTGCACAGATTAAAAACTGCTATCTGAAACATATACCAAGATAGACCATATTCTGGATCATTAAACACATATTAACAAACTTAACAGCAGTGAAATTATGTTTTCTGTGACCAAAATGCACACAGATTAGAAATCAATAATAGAGGGCACCTGGGTAGCTCACTGCTTTAATTGTCCGCCTTTGGCTCAGGTCATGAGCTCAGGGTCCTGGGATCCACTCCCATGTCAGGCTCTCTGCTCAGTGGGGAGTTGGCTTCTCCTTCTCCCTCTGTGTTCTCTCTCACGTAAATAAGTAAAGAATCATTAAAAAACAACAACAACAACAAAAAATCAGTAATGACAGAAAAATTTCTAGAGAGCTTGGACAAAACATTGCTGAATAATTCATAGGTCAAAGAGCAAGTTCAGAGGGAAATTAAAAATACGTTGAGTTAAAATGAAAAGACATATCAAAATTCCTAGTAGCAAGAAAAAAAAAATTCATACTAGCTAAAGCACTACAAAGAGCAAAATTTGTAGCAATACATACATTAGAAAAGAGGAAAAGTCTCAAATCAACAATCTCAGTTCCTATATCAAGAACCCAGAAAAAAAGAAAACCCAAAGTAAGCAAAAAGAAGCCAAAAATAAAGAAATTGAAATCAGAAAATATATGTGTTGCTGAAATAAGCACTGAGATCAGAAAATGATCGAGAAAAAATCAATAAGACAAAGAACTGGTTCTCCAGAATGATAATAAAACTGACCAACTTCTAGAAAGATTAAAAAAATGAAACAGATCATCAGTATCATGAATGGAAAAAATAATAACACTGCATACCCAACAGGATAATAAAGAGTTCTCTATACATAACCTTGATGACTTACGCGAAATAGACCAATTCCTTGAAAAACACAAGCTATTACAACTTACCCAATAAGTTATGAATAATTTGGATAGTTCTGTATCTATAAGGAAAATTAAATTTGTGGTTTAAAAACTCCCCAAAAAGAAATCTTCAGGCCTAGATGGTTTCACTGAAAAATTCTGCCAAACATTTAAAAAAGATTTAACATCAATATTACACTATCACCAGAACATGAAAGAGAAGGGAATACGACCATCTCATTTTCTAAGGCTAGGCTCACTCTGATGTCAAAAACAGGACAAGACAATGCAAAAAAGGAAAACTACAGATGAGTCTCTCTCATGGACTTAGAAACAGATTCTTAAAATATTAGCAAACTGAATCAGCAAAATAAAAAAGAATTATATAACATGACCAAGTAGGATTTATTCCATTTATGTAAGTTTGGGTCAGTATTTGATAATCAGTCAATGTAATCTACCTTGTTAACAGACTAACCGATAAACCCCATGACTTTTTAAAATTTAATTATTTATTTAAAATCTATTTATTTATTTGACAGAGAAATGGCATGAGAGGGAACACAAGTAGGGGCAGGGAGAGAAGGAGAAGCAGACTTCCTGCTGAGTAGGGAGCCTAATGCGGGTTTGATCCCAGGATCCTGGGATCATGACCTGAGCTAAAGGCAGACATTTAGGGACTGAGCCACCCAGGCGCCTCTTGTATTGTAGTTTTATAATGTTACCTTTGGGGGATACTAGGGTAAAGAGTATAGGGGTTCTCTCTCTCTCTCTCTCTCTCTCTCTTTTTAAGATTATATTTGGGAGAGAGAGCAAGCATGAGAGTGTGAGCAGGAGGCAGAGGGGGAGAGAATCTGAAGCAGACACTCCACTGAACACAGAGCCTGATGAGGGACTTGATCTTAGGACTGCAGAATTGTTACTGAGCCAAAACCAAGAGTTGGATGCTTAAGCAACTGAGCCACCCAAGTGCCCCTATTGGATTTGTTTTTTTGAGGGAGGGAGGGAGGGAGGGAGGGAGGGAGAGAGAGAGAGAGAGAGAGAGAGAGAGAGAGAGAAAAAGAGAGAGAGAAAGGCAGGAGGAGAGGGAGTGGGAGAATCTTAAGCAGCATGGTACCCCACTCAGGGCTGGATCTCATGACCTGAGCTGAAATCAAGAGTCAGAGGCTTAAGTGACTGAGCCACCCAGGTACCACTCTATTGTCTTTATAAGGACATGGGACTCTCTTATGTTGGAATAAAAAGTTTAAGAAACCATAAAAATGTTAAGAGAAAAATTGACATTCTCATACACTGTTTTCTTTTTGGATAACAGATTGATTCAACATTTTAAAGGAACATATGATAATTGTTACAGTTTTAAAGTTGTATAACTTGTAGCTAGCAACTCCACTTTTAAGACTTAAAGTCCTTCATAAAATGCTTAAGTTTGTCCTTAATGATATAATGTACATATATATAGTCCAGCAATAGGGTAACTGATTATAGTATATTCATATGAAATTTTCAGAGATGATAAGAGAAATAATTATGACATATTAAGTGAAAACAAGTTGAAAACAAAATTTCCATTTTTGTAAAATAATATGTATGGTTGTACAAGCATAGGAAAAATCCCAGGACATATAGAGATCAAGTTGTAAACAGTTCACCATCACCCCCGCCCAGGGACTGATGTGAAACAAGTACAAGAAACTGTCGCCATGCATTTAAATATTTCTGCATTGTTTTTCTTTTTCATGAGATATTTATTTGTATAATAAATAATTATTAATAGAAATTAAGCAGTTAATGTCAGCATAGGATTTTTACAGCTGAATAGGCACTTTTTAGTATACATAATTTCATTTAATAATCAACCTGTGCGATAGATCTTGGTCCCCCAAGGATTGTGCTGGTGAGTGACCAAACCCAGTTCTAGAAATCTTTGGCTCATATATTTCCAGGCTGGCTGCATTATTAACTGTTTGTGACTTTCATTGCTTGCTCACACCTCTGCATTGCTGGAATGATTCTTCACTCCTCTCTGCCAACCTGCAGTCTGCCAATCAAAAGTATATGCTTTGGGCACCTGGGTGACTCAGTGGGTTAAAGCCTCTGCCTTCGGCTCAGGTCATGATCTCAGGGTCCTGGGATTGAGGCCCGCATCAGGCTCTCTGCTCAGCAGGGAGCCTGCTTCCTCCTCTCTCTCTACCTGCCTCTCTGCCTACTTGCGATCTCTCTGTCAAATAAATAAATAAAATCTTAAAAAAAAAAAAAGGCACATGCTTTTACTATAGAATAGTAGTCAGCTCCTAGCACTCCTTCAGCAGGTGTCATTCAACCGCTGCATTACTCAATGCCACCTACCACCACATGGCTTGTACTGGATTTAGAATGTTGCGCAGTATTGAATTTCTTTGGGGAACTTGAGTGGCTCAGTTGGTTAAGCATCTGACTCTTGATTTCAGCTCCAGTCATGATCTCAGGGTCGTGAGATCGAACCCTGTGTGGGGCTCCAGACTCAGCTGGGAGCCTGCTTAAGTTTCTCTCTCTCTCTTTCTGCCCCTTCCCGCTCCTGTTCTCTCTCTCTCTAGAAGGAAAACAAATTCTTTTTCTTTAAGTGTATGTCTTGTATATACCTAAGAAGAAATTATGTGATATTGAAGGAAGAGACTAGATCCATGGTTTCTTTTGTTGTATCCCCAGTAATGGGTGACAACGTAATCCTCAGGTCGAAAGGAACTTCACTGCAGTTTTCTATCTGGGTTAGTTAGCATCATCTTCTACATTAGCACCTAATTGCAGCTCATGAAAGATACAGTGTTCTTTTCAATTGGCTAGTAGTGAAAGGAAGAGGAAAATCACAGAAGGCCCCCACATTGACAGGTGTAGATAAGGAATCCTTGTGCCCCCAAACTGAGAGCTACTTCCCTCCAGAAGTGTAATAACATGGCCTAAACCAGTTAGCAGCTCATTACTAAGATGTTTTTCATTTAAAGATAAAACACTGCTTGCTAGCAGCCGCTTCTATGAGACATCTACTCAATGTTTAGTTTACAGGGCTGCTGTTAAAGAGGGAATTGGATTTTGCTGACAGGTTGTCTGACCCTGAAACTGTAAAAGTTCAACTCTCAGGCTGTCAGTTTGACCTCTCTTTAAAGCTTCTGGCTGCTGCCTGCTTCTGGTTATGTTAACCATGGGGTTAAAGGATCAAGACCAAAGTTTTGAAATCTGATCAACAGTCATAGTCCTGTTTATGATCTTTTACCACAAACGATCTGTGAAGTTGTCTCCTATTAATCATCTCTGGAGGAGGAGGAAATCACTTTGCTTTATCTTTTGTGCACAGGGAGGTTCCCCTTCATTTAACCTTACTGGAGGAGAAGGTGGTAATCCTTTCTCTTGCTAATGGAGAGCCATTGTATTATGGTTTGTGCCCTCATTCAAGTTGGTGGGTGGCATTTATAGAGTGAGCATTCCATCCCTCTGGTGGTTGAGGTGATTGAGAATTGGGGAGGAGAGGTAAGCGAAGGAGGCAAAAGCTACCTCTGAGATGAGATTCCAAAATAAGCTGAAAGGGCTCCCGTCCTAGCAACCCTTGGAAAATACATAGAAACACATCTGTCCCTTATTTTTTCAGCTTGCTTTATGGTGAGTCATTCAAGTTCTTAAAACCATACAATTACACATGCTAACAGCAGGGGAAAAGAGTAGATAATAAACCTGACAGGGGTAATTTAACCAAACCATGCGTATCAGTGGTTTATACCAATAAGGGAGATTTAAGAATTCTTTTCAAGATGTGTGTGCGCGCACACATACACACATACGTTGTCATAGCCATATATATATGAAATAGAATCACACACACATGCATACGTGTATATACACATGTATCCACACACATACCATCTCCAGTATGTTCAGAGGAAAAAGTAAATGGGGTCTTTTTTTGAAGAAATGCAGTGTAAAATAAATGCAGTTATAAGATTAAAGCAGAATTAACTCTTGGGTACTAGATTATGATATTCCTTGACAAAGAAATGTTCCCTTCTGAGAGAATTATAATGAAAGAAATTTAACAGTTTAAGAACTAAGGAACAATTGAAGGTATACAATCACTGATTATTATTATTATTTTTTAAGGTGAGTAGGGCACACAAGCTGACCGTGCACACATAATTTCTGTCAACACTATCACATTTGCTAAACTGCCACTGTGTTGTATGTGTATTTAACTTTGTTCTGAAGCCATGATTTCAAAAAAAAAAAGTCTGGAGATTAATGTATCATGGAGAATTATTGATATGCTGTAAACAAATGAGGAAATAGAACTAGTAGTCACAGATATGACATCCCTCAGGAAAAGAGAACTAGCATAGCCTGGGTCCCAGGCCATCTCTTTAAAAATATTCAATATATTTAACTTTGCAGATGTTTTAGTAGGAGCAGCTTAGAGGTGCAGGGAAAGACTAAGCACCTAAAGTTACTCATAAGAGGGACTCTTGGACTTTAACATTTATTCTTACAAAGTAGTTCTCTAAGTAGTTTTTGGTTAAATCATGGTTTATCACAGACTGAGAAAGGAAAATTTATGATTTTTTTTAATGTTTATAATTTAGCATTTTAAAAATAATTACTTTATTTGAAGATTACATTTTTGAAAGTAGTTGATAAAAACTAAAAGGTTAGGAAGACCTTTATTTACTCTATGGAATTTATGTTGCTTCTACTTATTGCTCATCAGATCTTAGCTTCTCTATCTCACCTTCTTCTTGTCTAGTGTAATAAAAGCCAGCATTACATGCATTTCTTACCTGGGATTATTTTAGGTATGAGTCACAGACCCATGGGAGACATACATGTGTGTGTAGGCTCATATATATACATACACACACATGTATGGGGTTCATATACGCAAATGTGTATATATAGATACGTGATACATGTATATATATACATATATATATCTCTCATATATACATACACATTTTTTTTTTAGTAATCTTAAAGGATAATTTAATTAAGCTCCTGCAGTTGCCATTTGTCTATAATGTAAGACTGTCTATTCTCAGTATATTATGTTGTCCTGATGTGATTAATATCTTTTATGTAATCCACAGCATGTAATTGTGTGATGACATTGGTCCTAGAAGTATTCCGAGGCACATTTTTATACTTGAATTGAAAGCCATCTTTATTTAGCAGCATGCTTTGGATTAGTGTTTGTACTCCTTTTCCCAATTAAGAGGACTTTGAATATTATGTGTATGTGTTCTGAGAAGAGTATATCCATGAATCTGAATTCAGGATACATTAAAAATATACTTGCCCTAGAGCACTTTACCTGAAATATATTTTATTTTGTGCATATGCCATGATTTCAACAACTTCCTATAGTATATGAAGTAATTTCCCTCTGAATTTAAATTTTTGAGTAAAATCTCTGTTGTTCATGATGTCAGTTCTTAAGATTGAGATTAGAGATAGTTTCCATAAGAATTTTAACTTACTGAAATGATAGTTTAGGAATGTATTGTTGAAAGATATTTTCATTATTTTGAATTCTTTGATTTAAGGTGTTAAAGAAGTCAAGAGCATTAGTTACTAGCTGACCACGTCTGAGTGACTGGATAGTCATCCTCTATTTTCCTTTAGAGCCTGGTATAAGATGTACCCGATTTTTTAGTCTTTGATCTTATAGTACATGATATTTTGGGGTCTTTGGGGCATTATCTAAAACAGAACTGGTTTAAAAAGTTGCATCAAATGGTATTTTCGGAATCCAAAGTGTTAGTGATATGGATAAGAAATAACCACCAGATGATAGTGGTGTACAACAGTGGATATTTATCCTCTCGTGAGTCAGCTGAAGTGTCTCTGCTTTAGGCTTGGGTCAGCAAGAAAGCTGGGGTGTCTCTGCTCCATGTGTCTAATTTGGGAACCCAGGAGCACTTGATTGCTGGGGCAAGTCTTAAGGTAGAGCCTAGAAGAAATACTTTTTACATACAGTGTATTCACTTTCTATTGTTATGTAAAAATTAACACAAATGTAGCCATTTAAAATGACACATATTTATTATCTCTCCATTTCCATAGGTCAGGACTCCATGCACAGTAACCAGGGCCTCTGTTCAGGGTCTCCCAGGCTGCACTCAGGCTATTAGCTAGACTGTGATCCTTTCAAAGACTTCTGGGGTTCTCTCCTGAAGTCATGTAGTGTTGGCAGAACTCTGTTCCTGAGGGCTGTGGGACTGAGATCTCTGCTGTCTTGCGGACCAGAGGCTGCTCTCAGCTCCCAAAGGCCTTTGAAATTCTTTACTGCAGACTACCCACAGGCCTCCTCACAACAGGGCAATTTCTTCCAAGCTAGCAGAAGAATCTCTCAGTTTAGTTTGCTAACCTGGAGTATTATATAATGTAGTGTAATCACATGACTCTCCATCACTTTTGGTTTATAAGGTAACCTAACTAAGGGAGTGACCATTCTGTCACCTTTGTCATAATCTATTAGTTAGAAGAAATCAGGAGACGCCTCTAACACTCAAGGGAAGAGGCTTCTACAGAGGTTTGGATCATTGGGGGATCTTCTTAGAATTCTGTTTCTCACACACCATAATCCACCAATCAAAGGCCATGGATCCAGCACTTCCACACTCAGAAAAATCATATTTATCTTCAGAAATTCCAGCTTCTTGGTCTGGTAGTCATCATTTTGGGCATTCAAAGCAGTAGTGTCAGTGGCTCTAGGAGTAATTTAAGCTTTCTGAGGACTAACTTACATTCCTCAGAAATATTGGAGGACTCTTACCCTGAACCTAATAAATATCATCAGTTGTGGGATGAGCATAGAGATGGGTAGCTTAAAACAAAACAAAACAAAACAAAACAAACCAGAAAAGAAAAAACAACTAACAGTAACACCTAGGTTTTAAAATCCTGCCCAGCTCGTGTTTGACTCTCCTTCTGATAGCCCAAATACTATAAATTTAGTTGACGATAACAGAACAGATGGAAAAAACATATGGCTTGTAGGTAGTGTGTGGTGGTTGATATTTGTGGTACATTAGGGGAATTTATTTTGTCTCTTTCCTTTTGTAACTTTAAGATACTTTATCAAGTAAATTTTGTAATGCCTTTTTTGACTTACCTCTGTTGTAGCTATTAAACTCTTTTTGTGACTTGAATGGTACATTAAAAAGGATTAGTTTTATAGTTATTTTATAGCAGGCATTTAGATACACTGGCAGGAAGACCATTTCTTTCATTAGTCATTTAGTATCAAGTAGAATCCTTGGATAAAGATTACACAGGTAAGAGAGGTGAAAATGTGAGGAAATTCAGTGAAGGACTCTTACAGAAGGTCAGAATAACTGGGATTTAGATGGGGTTTGTATCCAGGATTCCAACAAAACTCAGTAGGTCTTGATTAACATTGGTTTCTATAACTACATTTTCTAAGGGAAACTTAACAAATCAGGGTATACTGAAAATGCTACCTTTTGATTTTGTTATAAGAAAATTTTACTGTACAGAAAATGGCATAATATACTTGTTCAAATGTAATCCTTGATTTGATATTTTTAGGTTAGACAGCAGTCCTACAAACCCTGTATCACTTTGAGATTTATCTGAATTGAAATGCAACTTCTTAATGTTTGCCTATGAGTAATCTTGTGATTTATTAAAAAAAAAAAGCATTTTTTTAAAAACACTATTCAAAAATAAAAGATGAAAAAAAGAACATCTCTCTTGAGGAGTACGGAATAAGGCTTAGCATAAATTAAAAAGTATGTGAAAATTGCTTTTGCTATTTGATACAGCGTGTCTACAGTAACAAGGCCATAATAAAAAAAAAAAAAGTTGAACTACTGGCAGTATGTCTTTTCTAGGACTAATGCAGTTTCTTGACATGACCCTTTTTCCTTACCTCTTATGTCAATATATTGACTGTATTCCTGGTTAGCTTAGCAAATGAGGGACTTTTTTTTTGAATCGCATCTGTATTGCTTTTACTTAAATAACTGAATTTGGTGGATTTTCCCTATTTTCTGGTTTGGAACTCTCTACGCAAACCGCTAGAACAGACAAGAAGACAGGTTGTACTAGCCTGTTTCATTCTGCCATAGAATATCCACTTATTATGTATTCTTCTCTTGCTCTTTTAAACATATGAAATAATGAAATAAAAAATGAAATAGTCAAATTTTAAACTTCAGTCTAAAAATATCCATTGTGTGGGCACCAATACGGCTCAGTTGGTTAAGCATCTGCCTTCACCGTAGGTTGTGATCTCGGGGCCCTGGGACTGAGTCCTGCATCAGCCTCCCTGCTCAATGGGGAGTCTGCTTCTCCCTCTCTGTCTGCCCTTCTCCCCACTCTCACCCCCTGCTTGTGCTCTCTCTCTCTCTCAAATACATAAATAAAATCTTAAAAATAAATAAATAAAACTATCCATTGTGATGATAACACCATCTTTTGATCAACAAACTTTGACTATCAGTGGGCATTAGGGTAACTTCCAATATTTTGCTATTACAGATATTACTGATATCCTTCATGAATATTTGAGATTATTATATTTATAAATTTTAGGTACCTTGCATTTTTCATGTTTTGTACATGTTACAAATGTCTTGGCATTGTAATAGTGCCTGGTTCTTATAAATTTCACAAATACTTGGTATGATATAGTATGACATGCGAATTCTGATCATTCTTATCTGCAAGCTTTCTTCTGCTGTTTCTATTTATGAATTGGTATGTGTTGACCCAGGTTCTTTTGCTTGTTAGAGAATGTTTATGAACTGCCTACTGTATGTGGTGCTGTATAGGATATGAAACTATGGAAGAGAGAGCCCCCCCATGGAGCTTATGCTATGTCTGTGATTAGCCTTGGGACTTGGGTAAGGCAGCTTACCTATTTGGATATCAGTGTTTTTATCTGAAAAATAGGAACCATAATCCTTCTTTTGATGGTTTCATGGGGCTCCTGAAAAAAACCCACTACAGGGATGAATGTGAAATAGCTTGCTAAAATATAAAGAGCCATAAAACATATAGAATAGTTACTGTTATTTTAGTACTATATGTTCTCAGGTATTTTGCTGTTATCTCCCCCAACAGACTTGACTGTTTGAGAAACATCAGTAGAGTTATTGTTTTATATTTCCTCAAAGCAACTGGTACAAAGGGAACAGACACTGAATTTTTGAAACATTCTGTGTTACTGAGCATTGTATTTTGTACCAAGGGTCTCAAACTTGAATTCCTTCAGGGGCTTCATGGATCACATAAATTGGATCACAGTAGAAAGTGGTGAGAAGTTAGTCAAAGAGGAGAGATGGATTCTAGACCTAAAAACATTCAAATTCAAAAACCATACTGTATGAAGTAAATAATTAAAGGCTACATTCAGCAGTCTTTATGCCCATATGTGTGCTATGGTTTAATGAATGTTACATTTGGGAGAGAAAACTTATTTCTTTGCTTCATTTATATCCTAGGTGACCTTCAAGATGTAGGATATTGACAAACAGTCATTATAATAATTATCAGTAAACCTGAAAATAATAATAAAATGTTTGTGGTGTGTGACTGGGATACCATAGTAAAAGATAGGACACAGCCTTATAGTGTTATGATGATTGTAAACCTACTTTTTGTTCCTTTCTGTACCATGTTATACCTTCCCTATCCATGAGAACCTAGGGGCTAGGTATGGCTATGCCTCTTGTAATGACATATTTTGCTTTTATTGTGTCGATGCTAGCTATATATCATACCATTGAGCATATTTCCTTTTTTGCATAGTTACTTTTGTGTTCAAAGTCAAAATTGTCACTGACTTCTATAAAGGCATTCCAGATCCTCTGTCACAGATACTGGATTCTAATTCATTGTTAACTTTGTCTTTTAATTCCTTCTTTTCCCTTTATCCTGACTCATTTCCTTATTCTGTTTTGTTTTGTGTATCTTTATAATGTAACACAAAACTTTTTTGGAAAAGGTGAGGTATAAATGATAGAAGTCCCAAACTGTGTACATTTGGAGATAAGAGAGGAATAGCTCTCATGCTGTTGTTATATGCTAAAAAATGGTGCACGTAGCTGATGGAACATTACTTTCTACAGAGTCTTAACTGTGAAAAATAAGTGTTTTTCTATACTTTGCTGCCCAGTTAGCTTTTCTCAATTTTCCCTAAAACATTTTTGAAAGGAAAAAAAAAAGTTCTTTTAGGGGAATGGAATGGTCCTTATTGCTATTCCTCAACTATTTCTGGCTCTTTGCCCTCAGACACATGTTAGGATTGTACTTCCTGGCCTCTCTTTGGTAGAACCATATGTTTAGCTCTAGCTGATGAGTTGTAAATAGAAGTGGCTGGACTATGCCATTTCTGGGCCAGAGTTGAATTATCCCGCAAGACCCTTCACTCATTTCTCTTTTGGCGTGTAGACTGCAACATTTGAGATGATGGCTCATCTACCCACCAGGGTCCCAAGTGTTGACTATAAGTTCTGTTTCGCAGATTGAGAGCTTGGAGTACTTTGTTACCAAAACATAATCTAGACTATCTTGAGAGATGAAAAGACAATTCATAACAAAGCAAAAATCAGGACCATGGATTGCTGATCAGTATGTTTGCTTCTTGCTGGGTAATGAAGGTACAGGTAAGGATTCAAGATATGTCATATATGAACTAGTTTCAGAATTTGCCATGGAATTCGAAGGAAAAGAATGAAACCATTCAAATGTTAATGCTATCTAGCAGCAAGAAAAATCTATTTTCACCTGAACATTTCCACTGCTCAGCTTTGCTTGCATTAAAATCAAGAACACAAAATGCTCCCTGTGACAACCTGAGTATCTGGATAATATGTTTATACACTTTTCATCAATTCTGTGTTTGTGATGCTTCCTACAGCTAGATGTGAATGAGAGTCTAGAGGGAAATAATGAGTAGATTTAGCCCTCATTTACCTTGACTCTACAGGCAATTTTTACATTTTCAGAGACTCAAGGGTGTTATTTGGAGAAATTACTCGGGAATAAAGATATCCCACCAGGCAAACAAAGATTTCATGTTTTTGAGACACCTCTTTCTTCAATTTATAGTTTGCAGGTGGGATTGGAGGCAGCAAAGGGAGTTAAAAATGTCTGGATGATATCTGTTACTAAGAGCAGCAAGCACCCCCTCCAAGCTCAGCAGTGAGTGGACTTTCAAAGGAAACAGATTGCCCATGTGTCTTTTGTTGTTGTTACCGAAGTAGTTTGGAGAAAAGCATTAAAGAAGTGGGTGTATGCCCTCTGAAGGAGTGATTCCCAACAGATACTTCTGTATTTCCTGGGATACTGGCCTGGATGCTGTTTTCAGAAATCTGATCTCAGACACATGCTTCTCGTTTGTTCTTGATTTGGGGAAAAAGAAGTGCCCACATATACAATGATGGTATAACCAAGTAAACTGAGATCGGAGACTGAGACAGGTCTGTGAAAGGAGAGAGACACAAGTGAGCTGGGTCTCCAGAACCTAAAGATGCTCCCACCTGACTGGGAACATTGAGATACCCTGATAGGGTTTCCCCCCAGTTTTAATGAGAAATAATGAACATATATCACTGTATACATTTAAGTCATACAGCATGATGTTTAGATTTATATATATTTTGAAATGATTACCACAATAGATTTAGTTAACACTCATCATCTCATAAAGATACAATAAAAAGACAATAAAAAAGTCTCCGTTTGGAGACTTGAAACTCAAATCTCAAAAAATGGAACCTTCTTGAATTTGTGTGTCATCCTTGCACAGAGGGGACATGCTGCTAACGTGAGTACCACCCTGGCATTCTCAACAGGGCCTTTAGTGTGGACTAACAGAGGAGTAGGGTAGGCAGTCTAGTGGAATAGTTCTTTTTTTTCTTTGTTTTATTCTTTAGAAGTCAGATCCTTCTGAGAACTTTTCATTTCTAATGTTGAAATTGATTATCTGGATATTTGCAGTTTTAAAACATGTAATATCGCAAGTGAAATCTAAAACTTTCTTTATAGTCATTTGCAAAAAAAGAAAATAACTATATTATTTCCCACTTCTGGCTGAGAAGTGATATATTAATTCAATCCTGTCTGTACACATTAAGCACACATATTGTTTGGTATTTTTTGTGGACTATAAATTTTACCACAGAAAGATAGGCAAGCATCTTTATTGTAGTACTACTTATTATAGAAAAAATATTAGAAATTATGTACCTTTATAAAAACAAATTGATATAATAATTTTCAGTATAGCTGTAGAAAACTATGTACTTGGTAAAGTTATATATCTCAGAAGAAATCTATTTCTCTGAAGAAAAAATGTTTAAAAATATATTGTTAAACATCAGATTAAAAACAATATAATTTCCTATAAAGAATAATGTTTTTAAAGATTTTATTTATTTATTTGACAGAGAGATAGAGAGCACAAATAGGCAGAGTGGCAGGGAGAGGGAGAAGCAGGCTGTCCATCAAGCAGGGAGCCTGATGTGGGGCTTGATCCCAGTACCCTGGGATGATGACCGGAGCCAAAGGCAGCTGCTTAACTGACTGAACCACCTAGGCACCCCTCTTATAAAGAATCATTGTGTGTGGGGATGTATGTTTGTACATATACAAAAAGAACTCTATGGTACTTTTTAATACTCACCTCCCCATGGTCATTATTGTATCTAATTAGAAGTGAAAGGTAAGATTAAACATTCAGATTTTTCTAGCCTGCCCCTCATTGAGTGCCACATTAATTTATATCTGGTTTTGATACCTTCACTTGTATCTGTTACAGACATCCCAAAGTTAAGATGGCCCCCCTCCACATACAGTGAATTTGTCCCCCTCCAGTGCTTCAGCTTCAGTAAATGATAACTCCATTCCTTTCAGATAAGTTAACTAAGAGCTAACTTTTTACCTTCACACCCACAGCCCACTCCTACCTCCATCCTATTTATAACCAAGTTTTTTTTCCAACACAGATTCCCAGGTTGTGAATATGTCTGTGTGTCTCCATCTGAAGTGATAGCACCTCAACCCCAAGTTCCTACCATCTCTTCTTACCTGACCCACCCATCTTTCTGCCCTCAGGATCATCTGTCCCTTAGTTCTTAGGGATAGACTTTTGACACATGAGTCGCTTCCTGGTGCTTCTGGGATAAGCTCAACGTCCTGTCATGATTTTATTGAGGCTGTTCAATCTGAGCTTGCCTTTCCCCAGCCTCATCTTGGCCCTTGTTCTTGATTGCTCCTAGTTCTCTGGCCACTCTGTCCTCCCCTCTACTCTTAGAGCACTTCTTACCAGCGCTTTCTCACCTTATGGCCTTTGTGCAGGCTTTGCTCTGTTCTTGGCCTGCCTTTACCCACCTTTTGTGTTTAATTCTGATGCCTTTTTTAAGATGTTTAGAAGCTTCTCTTTTTCATGGTACTAATTCTTGAATTGTTAGGTCTTTGTTGTCTGTCACTCCCACTGGAATGAACACTTCTTGAGAGCAGGGACTTAATTGTTGGTCTGTTGAACAAATCACTACATGAATAGATATATAATTGTGTCATTTCAATATTAAAATATTCAAAAATTGGCTGTTCCTGGGCTATGATATAATTGGCTTTTTCTAAATTTCTTTTTTCATTTTTGGCTAGATAAGTAATTGGAAATAAAGTAATATTTTCTTCACTTTTTTATTCCATAGAAAAGTGATAATTTTTTCCTGTCAATCTGAATATAAAATTAATGGGAATTTTAATAAAAGTACAGTGTTAACAGCCCACAACCTTTGAGATATGAAGCATGCCGGGCTACATGGTATTTCATTTTGATCCATAGGAATTTAAAGGTATTAAACTAGCTGCAGGCATGCTCTCTATTATTCTCTGAATGTAATAGGGCCTTATCGAGAATTACAAGTTAAAATTGAATGTAAGTGCTTCAGAGCTCAGACAAAAACCTATTTTTCAGTTCAGGTAAATTGGAATTAAATTTTTATCATGGTATATACATTAGACGTGACCAAAACTATATATATAATTTTTTTAAAAATAGGATTACATATAATAGGTTAAATAACATTTGAATTATGTTGAATCAGTGTTGAGGTTATAATGACCCATTTGATTGCCATAGAGAATACTAAGAACCTTAGATAGATTTCAACTGCCAAACAATTTAAAGCTCATTCTTTTAAATTTACAGGGTCTATTGATGTAGAATTTATATCTGTTTCACTGGGTATCATACCATCCGGTTTTAACATTCCCTATATTACTATTAATAGACTGTTAGAATGTGAGTACATGTTAAACGTTGTATCTACATAATGTGTGGTGGTTTTAGGCAAATTGTTGCATAAAATAATACTTTTAACAAAAAACTCAAGTTTATCTTCTTGGGAACTTGTTTGTGCATCAAAGCTTCATGGTATTTGGAGTTAAAAAAATTCAATAGCAATTATTTATGTTCATAAAAACATAAGCATTATTTATCATTTTTCCATAGATATAACTAGTGAGGTCACATGCTGGCGTATATGAGTGATATGTTACCTAAATCATTCGGACTACATGTGTATGTGAGTATTCTCACTTCATTTAATACCTTTGAATAGGATGGTAGGTGGATATGTTTATATATAAGTTTTATACTTACAACCTTTAGAGGTTTTTTTGCTATATATAGAGCTTCAGATCATGCCATTTTCTTACTGTATGATATTGAAGCCATTTTCCTATATATATTCATTTATACCACCATTTCCTTTTGTAGGACATTGAAGGTGAGGCCTACCTTTTATGTATGTATGTATGTATCTGTTTATTTATTTTCTACCCTCCTGGGTGTCCATCACCCAGCCACCCCATCCCTCCCATCCTCATCCCCTCCAGCAACCCTCAGTTTGTTTCCTGAGATGAAGAGTCTCTTATGGATTTTCTTCCTCCCTGGTCCCATCTTGTTTCATTTTTTCCCCTCCCTTCCCCCCACAGTGCCCCCTTCCTGCCTTTTAAATTCCTCATATCAGAGAGATCATATGATAATTGTCTTTCTTTGATTGACCTATTTCTCTTAGAATATTCTCTTGTGCCATCCCCATCATTGTAAATGGCAAAATTTCATTTTTGATGGCTGCATTGTATTCCATTGTGTATATATATCACATCTTCTTTATTCAGTCATCTGTTGATGGACATATAGTTCCTTTCCATAGTTTGGCTATTGTGGACTTTGTTGCTATAAACATTCGGGTGCATGTGCCCCTTCAGATCACTACATTTGTATTTTTAGGGTAAATACCCAGTAGTGCAATTGCTAGGTCACAGGGCAGCTCTATTTTCAACTTCTGAGGAACCTCCCTACTGTTTTCCAGAGTGGCTTCGCCTCTTGCGTTCCCACCAACAGTGTAGGTGTTGGGTTCCCCTTTCTCTGCATCCTTGTGTAGGAGGATTCTCCTTTCTCTGCATCCTTGCCAACACCGGTCATTTCCTAACTGGTTAATTTTAGCCACTCTGACTGGTGTGGGGTGGTATCTCACTGTGGTTTTGATTTGTATTTCCCTGATGCTGAGGGATCTTGAGCACTTTTTCATGTGTCTGTTGGCTATTTGGATGTCTTCTTGGCAGAAATGTTCATGTCTTCTGCCCATTTCTTGATTGGATTATTTGTTCTTTGGGTGTTGAGTTTGAGAGGTTCTTTATATTTTGGATACTGGCCTTTTATCTGTTACGTCATTTGCAGAGATCTCCCATTCGGTCAGTTGTCATTTGGTTTTGTTGACTGAGTCCTATCTTTTAAATAAAAGTGATTCTGTAGTGAACATCCTTGAGAATTGTTGATCAGTTACCTGAGAAGTGTTTTCCTAAGCTTTAGCATGTGTTAGAATCAGCTGTTGGCTCGGTAAACCAAAAACTGCATGTTCCCATCCCCAAAGCTTATGATCAAGTAGGTTGGAGGTAGGACCCTGAGACTTTGAATGTGCTGATATTATTGGTCTAGGAATCACACTTCAAAAAATACTGGTAAAGTATACTTTTAGTAGTAAGTTTATAGGGTTAATGTGTATACATATTTTTAAAGGTCTTGGTACATGTTGTCAAATTGTTTTTCAGAAAAACTGTATCAAATTACATTCCTGTTGGTAATTCTTATCAGCATGGAGTATTTTAATTTTAAATCCTTTTGTCATTTTGAGACATTAAAAATATTATCTCCATTGAGGCATTTTGTATAATAACAAAACATTGGAAACCTTTCCATCCAAAGAGAAATAGATTAGTAAATAATGTGTATAGCCATATAAGGAGACTTTAGCAGTTTAGATGAATGAATTAGAACTGTGTATCAACATGCAAAAATAGCAACGTAAACAATACCAATTGTTTCTAAATACAGATAAGTAGTAAATATACAAAGAGCACACAAATATGTAGTAAGGGCATGAAAAACGTCTGGAAATGGTAATATGCCAAACTCAGGACAGTTATTCTGGGAAAGATGAGGGAAAGGAATCAGTGAGGCAACAGTCAGAGGGCTTCCATTATATCTATATATCTTTTAAAAAATATTGAAAGCTGGGGCACCTGGGTGGCTTAGTCATTAAGCGTCTGCCTTCAACTCAGGTCATGATCCTGGAGTCTCATGATCGAGCCACTTGCATCAGGCTCCCTGCTCAGCAGGAAGCCTGCTTCTCCCTCTCTCACTCCCCCTGCTTATGTTCTCTCTCTAGCTGTGTTTCTCTCTGTCAAATAAATAAATAAAGTCTTAAAAAATATTTAAAGCTAATAAGACAACATGTTTAGATTAGCTAAAGCTAGATGAGTATTTATTGCCTTGTTCAATATTAAAAATGAGATATTAATTTTATGTGCAGTTCTTTAATTTAGTATTGAGGCTGAACATTTTCTAAGACTGCTGGCTATCTTTTCTCTTCCTTATTCCTTATATGCATGTGGATTTTAATAGAAAATTAGATTTGGAATCCTTAGTAGTAGTAGAGCTTAGCTTAGTTGTTGTATGTGCTTTAATTTATAAACAATGTTGGTTATGTCCATATTTTTTTTTGTTAAAGGGTCTGTCAATTGAAAAAGACCTTTGAAAATGGAAACAAAAAAGTCTACTAAATTACTCTACAATGCACAATTACAACATACAAATACATTTAGCTACCTATGGTGTATTTACATGAAGCAGAAGTTGAGAAGAACCAAAACTGTGGTTACTGACTCCTTATAGTATGCTTGATAGTGGCCAAAATAGCAGGACCTAATCCCTGGAACCTGTAAATACTAATTTGTAAGGAATAAAAGGTCTTTGCTGATTGGATTGGATTGAATTAAGGATCTTGACATGGAGCGAGTATTCTGTATTATCTGCATGGGTTCTAAGTCCATTCCCAAGTGCCCTTTTATGAGAGATGCAGAGAGATCTCATTTGCACAGGGAGGGAGAGAGGCAGCGAGGTCATGGAGGCAGAGATTGGAGTGATGTGGCAGGTCAAGTTGGCTGCCAGAAGCTGGGATGGATTCTCACCTACAGCTGCTGGAGGAAACAGTCCTCTGATGCCTTGATTGTGGGTCAGTGATACATGAGTTAGGGCTTCTGTTCTCCAGAGCTATGAGAGAATAAATTTCTGTTGTTTTAAAGCCACCAAGTTCATGATAGTTCATTACAACAACTATAGGAAACAAGTACACCTTCCGATGAACAAATTTTACTTTGCTAATATCTTAAAATATATCAGTCATTTTTCGAGAATACTGATTACAGTTTGAAAAAGCAGTGCTTTTTCAAGTTAAGTATTTTTAGGTTTCAAACAAGATGTACACATAAAGATGATGAAATCTTTTTTTTTTTTTTTTTTTAAGATTTTATTTATTTGAAAGAGAGAAACACAGCCAGAGAGGGAACACAAGCAGGGGGAGTGAGAGAGGGAGAAGCAGGCTTCCCACTGAGCTGGGAGCCCAATGTGGGACTGGGATCATGACCTGAGCCGGAAGGCAGTCGCTTATCCAACTGAGCCACCCAGGCACCCCGGTGAAATCTTGTTTAAAAGACACCTTTTATCATGTTGAAGTGAGTTGTTTTGAAACAATCAATGGGATTCACTACAAAATGCTTTTAAAAGCGTATGAATCTTTCATGCCACTTCCAAATAACTTAATTTTCTTAATTTTTCTGAAACCATTTAATCTTAAAATATTTCTATGGCCAATATTACAAAATATTCTGAAGAAATGAAGACATAATATATGTAAATCAACTGTAATAATCATTTAACAATTTACAACATATTAAAAGGAGAAATGGTTAAAGACAGATTGATTTTTGATTTAGGGACACATGTGACCAACTTATGATTAATGAGAAAGTATATACTAACTGACCTTAAATATATTATTCTTTATTGTAAGTAATATTGTAAGTAATATTCTAGAGGATCTATATTTAGCTTTGACTTTGCATGCATCTTATACCCAATCGATTTATTTCATTTACTTTTTAAAAAACTTTTTACTTTGTGATAATTACATATTCACAGAAATGTGCAGAGAAAATTACAAGGAAATCCAGTGCACCCCTCACCGATCCTCTCCCAGTGTTAATATCTTGCATAACTGGAGTACAATATCAAGCCCAATAAATTAATACTGGTACAACTCAGATTTTGCTAGTAATACATGCAGTGATGTGTGTGTTTATGTGTGTGTAGCTCTGTGCAGTTGTACCACCTATGCTTTGCCTAATGCAGTTGCAATGCTTAACCATCACTACAAGGCTCTTTCATGTTACCCTTTCATAGCTGTACTCATTCTTTCTCATCTCTTTTCTTTAACCACAGTAACTACTACCATATTCTTCATATCTGCATTTGTTTTATTTTGTTTGAAGGTTATATAAATGCAGTGAGGCAATATGCCTCTTTATGTCTCTGGTTTCCGTATAACTTCTTCTAGATGTCACCAGATTGTACCATTTCTCAGTAGTTTGTTATTATTGCTGATTGATAACCATGGTAGGATTTACCACAGTTTAACCATTCACCACTGAAGGACATTTGGGTAGTTTCCAGTTTTCAGCTATTATCATTAAAGCTGCTGTGAACATTTATGTACATGTTCTGGAGTAACTATCATTTCCATTCTCATCAGCAATATATGAATGATCTAGTTTCTCTACACACTAGCTAGAGTATGGTTTTATCACTATTTTTTATTTTTGGCCATTCTGGTGGGTATAAAGTGATGCCTTGTAGTTTTAAATAGCATTTCCCTAGTGACTAATAATGTTGAGTATCTTCTCGTATGCTTACTTGCCATTGGTATAACCTCTTTGGTAAAACGTCTTGCATGTCTTTTATCTACTTTCTAATGGTATTGCTTCTTTTTTGATGTTGAATTTTGAAAGTTCTTTATTTCAGGTACCAATCTTTTGTTGGATGTGATTTGCAAATATTTTCTCACAATCTGTAATTTATTTTTCATCCTCTTCACAGGGTCTTTCACAGAGCAAAAGATTTTAATTTTGATGAAGTCTGATTCATCAAGCTTTCCTCTTTCAGATTGTGCCCTTGGTGTCAAGTTGAATAACTGCTTAGTTTTAGGTCCCGAGTATTTTCTTCTTTTTTGAAAAAGTATTTTATGGTTTTAGGTTTCGTTGAGTTAATTTTTGTATAAGGTATGAGGTTTAGGTTAAGGTTCATATTAATATTCAATTGGTCCAGCATTATTTCTTGAAAAAGATTATTCTTCCTTTGTTGTCTTTTGTGCCTTTGCCAAAAATTAATTGGGCATATTGTGTGGATCTATTTCTGGGTTTTCCATTCTGTTCCATTGACCTACGTGTTTATCATGCCACCATTAACCATTTTGTCTTGATTACTGTAGCTAGATAGTATGTCTTAACATTGAGAAGAGGAATTCCTCCCACGTAATTCTTTTCAGAATTATTTTGGCTAGTCTGGGACCTTATAAGTTCATAAATATTTTAGAATAAGATATTCTATGTTTATAAAAATCTTGCTAAGATTTAGATAGGAATTTCATTAAATCTATAGATCAATTTAGGGAAAATTGATATTTTTGTTATATTGAGTCTTCTCATCTTTGAACATGATATTTCTCTCAGTATTTTTATTTCTTTCATTAACATGCCAGTATTTCATCATACAGATGAATTATAAAAACATATATGTTTTGTCAGATTTATACCTAAATTTTAAATTTTCTTTGGAGAAATTATAAACGGTGTTGCATTTTTTAATCTTAGTTTCCGTAACCTTTCTGAGCTCAGTTATTAGTTCTAGGAGTTTTTTTTTTTCTTTTTATAGCTTCCTTGGTATTTTTATGTAGACAGTAATGGCATCTGCAGAGGTAGGTAGTTTTTTTTCTTCTTTTACATTTCATACGGGAAATTTTATTTATTTTTTAGGAAATTTTACAGCAATGATTAGAACATCCAATATTTTCTCAAATAAGAATGGTGAGTGAACATCCTTTTCTTGCTCCCAATATTATAGGGAGAGGATTAACTCACCATTAAGTATGCTGCGAGCTGTAGATTTTCTTGTAAATGCTTTTTATGAGGTTCAAGAAATGTTCTTTTATTCCTAGGGTACTGACAGTTTTATTTTTATCATGAATGGGTGTTGAATTTTGTCAGATGCTTTATCTGAATTAGTTTATTTGATCATATGATTTTTTTTCCCCTCTGGTCTGTTCATATGTTATATTATTGATTTTCAAATATTGAACTAAATAGTGAACTTTACTAACTGGTGTGAACTTTACTTTGTTACTTTTAGTGTATAATTCTCTATACATTTTTTGGATTTGATTAGCTAATACTTCATTGAATATTTTTGCATATAAATTAATAAGAGATTACTCTGTCATTTATTCTCTTCTGTTTTTTCTTTTCTTTTCTCTTTTTTTCTTTTCCTCAGTGTTGTCTTCATCTGGTTTTTGTATCAGAGTAATACTGGCCACATAAATGAGTTTGGAAGCGTTTCTTCCTATTCCTAATCTTCTGAAAAAGACTGAAACTTGTGTTAATTCTTCTTGATTATGTGGTAAAAATCTCTAGTGAAACCATCTGGATCTGAAAATACCTTTTTGTATTGGTGAACTTTTTAATTACAAATTTAATTTATTTAATAACCATGGAGCTATTCAGGTATTCATTTCATCTTGACTGAGCTATGATAGTTTGTGGTTTTTGAGGAATTGTCCATTTCTCCTAATCTGTTGAATTTATGAGGGTAAAGTTTTAGTGTTCTCTTACTATCTTTTAGTGGCTGCAGAATCTGTTGTGATAGCCCTCATTTTATTTGAGATAGGTGGCTCCTTTCTCTGTCTCTCTTTAATCTTTATCAGTCTTGCTAGAGGATTATCAATTTCATTGATTTTTTTTTTCAAGGGTCAGATTTTGTATCATTAATTTTCTCTGTTTGCTGTTTTCAATTTCAATGATTTCTGTTCTTAGGTCCCCCCCCCCCCCACTTTCTTGGAATTTTTCATCTTTTTTTTTTTCCCTTAAGCTAGAAACTTTAATTATTGACTTGGAACATTTCCTTGTCTCCAGTGTAAGCATTTAGGTGCTATAAACTCTTTCAGTACTGTTTTGAGTGTATTCTATAGTTTACATGTTGTGTTTTCACTTTCATTTAATTCTATCTATTTTTATGAATATTTCCTCTTGACCAATGGATTACTTAAACATGTATTTCTAGTCAGCAAGTGTTTGAAGATATTTCTGCTATTGGTTTGAAACCATTATAGTCAGAGAACACAGTCTCTGTGATTTCAGTTATTTAGATTTGTTAGCATTTGTTTTTGACCCAGGATATGATTTATCTTGGTGAATGCACACTTGAAAATAGTGTATATTCTGGTGTTACTAGGTGGAGAGTTCTCTGTATGTCAATTAGATCTGGTTGGTTGATTGGTTCTGTTCTGTATTCTTGCTGATTTTCTGATATCAGTTAATGGTAACCGTCGGATGCATGGGTGTCTTAGTTGGTTAAGCATCTCCCTTCAGCTCAAGTCATGATCCTAGGGTCCTGGGATAAAGTCCTGCATGAGGCTCCCTCCTGAGGAGGGAGCCTACTTCTCCCTCTGCCTGCCACTCCCCCTACTTGTGTTCTCTCTCTCTCTTTGGCAAATAAATAAATAAAATTAAAAAAAAAATTAATGGTAACCAAGTGGTATTACTAATTTTTAAAGTAAGGTTATAATTCTGACTTTTTCCCATAGAGTTAGGATAACTCATTAATAGAAGTAGTTTTTAAAATCTCTGCAATTAAAAAATGCAGAGAAAACATTTACGTTAAACATTTACGTTAAACATTGAAACTCACCTGTAAATCACTTAACTTGAAGGAAGACAAGAGTCCTACTTTTGTAGCTCTTTATATCTTTTGGCAGTTTAAAAAAAGTATAAAGTGTTGTTGGAGGCTTCCAAGCTGAATTTTTCAGCTCAAACCCATCAATAAACTCATTAAAATATAAAATGGAACCAGAAAATATGAATAGAAAAATGTTTATTTTAGCTTTGGGTTAATCATGCTATTGTATACTGAGGAGAACAGCTTCAACTGCCTTACAGAGCCAGACTTATTAACAATCACTTCATTTGTTGAAATGAGATGTAGGAAGCATTCTTAGTTCCATTTTATGTATAAAATGATTTAGATCCATAACATTGAAGTAAGTGGGCTATTGTTACAATTCAAGAGGAACTGGTAATACTCACAACTTGTAATGCCTTCTCTACAGTTAATTTTTATAAACAAATAGTACCTTACAGACATGGAGAAAATAAGAAATGTAGAACAGTGATTGGGAAATGGAACACTGAATTATCCAATCCAGTATTTCAGCCACTGCATTGTATTTCAGTCCTATGATTCCAGTTTAATTCTTTTCATTATTATGCTCCAATGCAAGACTCTAAGAGAACTTTTATTTTTTCTTAAAATGAAAAGTCTTAGGAGTTGCTAAATATCCTGAAGACTAGATTGTTGATTTCCGTGTATTTCTAAGTAAAATATTTTTCCGAATTAAAAGTAGAACAAAGAACAACAAAAGCTAAGAAAGGAAACCAAATAAAAAGTCAGTTACCATGGAATCTTCAACATTAGGCTTGAAAAAGAAAGAGGGTATTCAATTCTGTCAAAAGAAAAGAAAAAAAATGATAGAGAAACCGTTGCTATACACATTACTTTATAAATCTGCCATTAGAACTGTAAACACAGGTTTAACAGTGGATTTTGTACTTTTACAGCTGTTCTTTGATAATGTAAGAGAAAAATTAATCCTTTATAGCCCCTGATTATCTGGTTATAACTTATTATAGATATCAACTCAGGTGATTTTAATGCCTGTATATTAGGTTGTCCTTGAAAAAATAGTCCTTATTTAAATTAAACCTATTCAAAAATACCTTTATAAGATGTTTCAATTCATAATGAAAGCAAATTTTGGTCTTTCAGGTAATATAAACCATTTTTCTAGGGATTTGGGTAAAATTTCTTTTTTAGTTTTCTATAGAGATGAAGATGAAAATAAGTTTATATGACCAGCTTTATGAGCTCAGGAATCTAGGTGAAGATTACAAGTGAGTAAATCCTTTATGTTATCAGCATTCTTGGTTAATATTTCAACTGTATATATGAGATTAGCCTTTGGATAACGTCTACTATAAGTTGATAATCAAGAGCACACTGATTAATAATGATTTGAATTTTACTTCTTTTGGTGAGTGAGTCATGCCTAATATTATTTGAGTTTATTATAGTTTATATTTTGAAAGTTCACTCTACAACTGTGCAACATTGGCAGAAAATAAGGAGGGTGTGAAATCTTGTTATCGGACTCGTGATGACCGCACAGTTTGTTGTGTTCTGGTTCTAGTGTTGAGGGGGCGGTGTCTTTAGAATACCATGATTTGAAGGGACTATCGGAAGAATCAGTTGTAAAGTTCAGTTTTCAAGATGTATTTTTAGCTGCAATAGATAAGAGGGTTCATTTCTGATAAATCCTGTCAACATTAAATTATTCTCAAGATAACTTTATGACAGAAGGAAAAACTTTCAAGTTTTCTGTATCGTAATTAACTACTTGCTACTCTTTTTCTCAGAGAGAAGTTTGAATTGCCAGAATGGGAATTAGTTACTTTATTTTGTTTCTTAGATAGCAGCACTCTATTTGCTGTCTGCCTTCTGTTTCTCTACTTCTCTGTTTTTTCTCCACCTCCTCTCTTTCCGTTACTCTCTTTCCAACACAATAAAAGTTCATGCTATCTTGTGGGTGAAGGTTTAGGAGGGAGGAAGGAATAAAATTAATTTGATTTCTGCTGTGTGTTAGTTACTGTGAGGTTTGTTTGACTCCTTTCAGTAAGTACAAATATTCTCTTTTTTACAGATAGCAAGCCAAAGTTAAGAGAGGTTTGTTGGGAAGAGATGCAAATGGAACTTCCTTCCTTTCCTTCTGTTTCCCAAACATTGAGTGTGACCATGCACAAAGTACATCATCTTAATTGGAAGCCAGTTCTATCAAGATGTTAGTGATTTCGCTTAGGAAAAGCTCTGGAGCTTCATTTTCTGTAAAAAATGATGTTGAAAACACGCAATGAATTGTTGTCTGTAATGCAGATGCCAAAAGGTGTGAAGAGTTCTTGTTTTCCCTAAAGGATCACAAAGTCAGCCTCTCTCTGATGTTGACTTTGCCGGTACTGCTGTGGTTTCCCTGAGCAACAGAACCTGCAAATGGGGTGTGATGACGGGGGAGGGGTGGGGGAAGAAGAGTGCCATGTTTTCCCATTCATTCAAGACCCTAAATTTAGGGGCAAATTATATTCTGTGAGGTTTTTTTTGCAAATAAGTTGCTTAGTAAATGGAATTCTCTTCTTCATTTAAACAATGTAAGTTGGCACCCTAGATAAGCCAGAAAGTAATAGGACCATAGACCAACAGTTTCCTTTGAAAGATATGTACTGATTGGAACGGTTTCAGGTAGAAAACACATGTATTTTAGTTTGAGAGTGAAGGGAAGACTTTTACTTACTGGCCAGTCTTCACATACCATTCCTTCTCTGAGTCAGTCTTTCCAGTTTTCTTCTTCACCTTTCCTGATACCCCCTGTATGACTTCAGTTTTCACTGAGGTGATTGGATCTATATTCCTCCTATCTTGGTGCACCTTGAGTGAGCTACTTGGATGGGTGCACAATTTCTAATTTGAGATTTTTAAAAATGGTGGTATCGGTATTGACAGAAGAACCTGATAGAATTTTGTAATTAATAATAATTAAAGCCAAATTTCTTTATTTTACTATCACAGGATCTCAGCAAAAAGAAGACAGTGAGATCATCTAATATATACTTGAAACTATTCATTGTTAAGACTTTTATACATGGGATGATAAAAGAATAGTGTTATTTAGGAAATTTTCAATTTGTATGAGTGGTGAGCAATATACTATACTTCTTAAAAGTGAGCTTGGTAGAAAATCTATATCACAAAATTTAAATGTTTTTATGAATGACCTGAAATGGTGATTCTCAGCATGGACAGTAGGACACTTAGCAATGTCTACAGACATTTTTAGTTGTCTTCAGTGGTGGTGGTGGTGGGGGGTGCTATTGGCATCTAATGGGTCGAGTCCAGGGATGCTGTCCATCAGTGCACCAATCCAGTCCCCACAACAAAGCATTATGCCATCTAAATGTCTCTGGTACTAAGAAAGCAATGTACTCAAATTTTATTTCAAGACTTAGGACCAAATTAATCTAATTACATAAGTTGTAGAACTGATGTGCAGTTTTACTGAGGTAGAAGAGTTGTTTTAGAAATGAGTCGCATTCAGTTCTTAGATCCATATTTCTTTTCCCAGTTCTCAGAAGAGACCACAAATGGTGTATTGTTTTTTTGCTATAGTGTTTTTCAAATTGTGTCCCTGTGCGGGAAAAGGGCAGCTTTCCCAGGTCTAGACTGTGTGTTTCCAAGTTATGTCTTGCAATGGCTACTGTGAGCTAGAACACTGCTGCTTTAGTGGCTGAGGCATCTGATGTTCCAGAAAGGTCACCCTAGATGCATGACTATAATGTGTAGGTCTTTTTATCCAGGACGTTGGACATCATTTCTTTGTCGAAACATATTTAGGATTCTCTACAATTAAGACCACGTCCCCAAGTGAAGGGACTTGATATCTTATTTGAAGAAACTGGGATAATCAAACCTAGAGGGGAACATTTTGGGGGACAAATAAGATGGGGACTTTGATTATATGAAGTGCTTTTTAATGTGTTTGTTCTCTAGAGCCCTCATGGGCACAGTTGTGAATAATAGGTAGAAACTATAGAGAAACAGATTGTATTCAATGTAAAAAGTTTCAAAATAACATGAACTGTACTTAAGAGAAATGTTTGTTTGTTTTTGGTGATACAACCCCAAATATTAATTATATAGCTCAAGAGATTTGTTTCTTTGTTTCTTTGTTTCTTTGTTTGTTTCTTTCTTTCTCTTTTCTTTTCTTTTTTCTTTTTAAAGATTTTATTTATTTTAGAGAGAGAGTGAGAGAGAGCTTGAGAGAGGAGAAGGTCAGAGGGAGAAGCAGACTCCCCGTGGAGCTGGGAGCCCCATGTGGGACAGGATCTCGGGACTCCAGGATCATGACCTGAGCTGAAGACAGTGGCTTAACCAACTGAGCCACCTAGGCACCCCAAGAGATTTCTTAATTCAAGAAAAGAATTTTTTTCATCTATGGAATTACCACCCAAAGTTACATTCCCAATACTCCTGAAGATTCCCTTGTGTCCCTTCATAATTAATACCCTTACCCAAAGGTGGCCACTATTCTGACTTCTATCAGGGTAGATTTACTCTGCCTTTTTCTTAAATTCTGTATAAAAGGGAATTGTGCCATATGTAGTATTTGTCTCATGCTCTTTTGCTCAATATTATGTCAGTGAGATTTAGCCTTTTTCTGTAGTTCATATTCACTGCCATGTAGTGGCATTCTTCTACCTGTCTTTATGTCAACATGAGCTATTCCTATAATATCCATTGGTTATGCAAAAAATATTGAGTCATTTTTTTAAATTAATTTTTTCCGTAACCCAGCCACCCTATCCCTCCCCCCTGCCTCCCAGCAACCCTCAGTTTTTTTCCTGAGGTTAAGAGTCTCTCATGGTTTGTCTTCCTCCCCGGTCCCATCTTGTTTCATTTTTTTTCCCTCTCTACCCCTATGCTCCCCCTCCTGCCTCTCAAATTCCTCATATCAGAGAGATCATATGATAATTGTCTTTCTCTAATTGACTTATATCACTCAGCATAATACCCTCCAGTTCCATCCATGTCATTGCAAATGGCAGGATTTCATTCTTTTTGATGGCTGCATAGTATTCCACTGCGTGTGTGGGTGTGTGTGTGTGCGCACGCACACACACACCACATCTTCTTTATCCCTTCATTTGTTGATGGATATCTAGCTTCTTTCCATAGTTTGGCTATTGTGGACATTGCAGCTGTAAATATTCAGGAGCACGTGCCCCTTCAGATCACTGTATTTGTATCTTTAGGGTAAGTACCCAGTAGTGTGATTGCTGGGTCATAGGGTAGCTTTATTTTCAACTTCTTGAGGAATCTCCCTACTGTTTTCCAGAGTGGCTACACCAGCTTGCATTCCCACCAAGAGTGTAGGAGGGTTCCCCTTTCCCTGTATCCTCGTCAATATCTATCCTACCCTGACTTGTTAATTTTAGCCATTCTGACTAGTGTGGGGCAGTATCTCACTGTGGTTTTGATTTGTATTTCCCTGATGTTGAGGGATTTCATGTGTTTGTTGGCCATTTGGATGTCTTCTTGGCAGAAATGTCTGTTCATGTCTTCTGCCCATTTCTTGATTGGATTATTCTTTGGGTGTTGAATTTGATAAGTTCTTTATAGATTTTGGATAGAAGCCCTTTATCTGATATGTCATTTGCAAAGATCTTCTCCCATTCTGTCAGTTGTCTTTTGGTTTTGTTGACTGTTTCCTTCGCTGTGTAAAAGCTTTTGATCTTGATGAAGTCTCAATAGTTCATTTTTGCCCTTGCTTCCCTTGCCTTTGGCAATGTTTCTAGGAAGAAGTTGGAAGTTGCTGTGGCTGAGGTCGAAGAGGTTGCTGCTTGTGTCCTTCTCAAGGATTTTGATGGATTCCTATCTCATATTGAGGTCTTTTATCCATTTTGAGTCTATTTTTGTGTGTGGTATAAGGAAATGGTTGTTTCATTTTTCTGCGTGTGGCTGTCCAGTTTTCTCAACATCAGTTGTTGAAGAGACTGTCTTTTTTTCCATTAGACATTCTTTCCTGCTTTGTCAAAGATTAGTAGACCATAGAATTGAGGGTCTGTTTCTGAGCTCTGTATTCTGTTCCATTGATCTATATGTCTGTTTTTGGGCCAGTACCGTACTGTCTTGATGATTACAGCTTTATAATAGAGCTTAAAGTCTGGAATTGTGATGCCACCGACTTTGGATTGCTTTTTTCAACATTCCTCTGGCTATTCGGGGTCTTTTCTGGTTCCCTATACATTTTAGGATTATGTGTTCCATTTCTTTGAAAAAGATTGATGGCATTTTGATAGGGATTGCATTAAATGTGTAGATTCCTTTAGGTAACACAGATATATTCACAATAGTTATTCTTCCAATCCATGAGCATGAAATGTTTTTCTGTTTGAATGTTGAAAACATGAAATGTTTTTCATTTCTTTGTGTCTTCCTCAGTTTCTTTCATGAATACTTTATAGTTTTCTGAGTACAGATTCTTTGCCTCTTTGATTAGGTTTATTCTTAGGTATCTTATGGTTTTGGGTGCAATCGTAAGTGGGATAGACGCCTTAATTTCTCTTTCTTCTGTCTTGCTGTTGGTATATAGAAATACAATTGCTTTCTATGCATTGATTTTATATCCTGACACTTTACTGAATTCTTGTATGAGTTCTAATATTTTGGAAGGGAGTCTTTTAGGTTTTCCACATAAAGCATCATTGTCATCTGCAAAGGAGTGAGAGTTTGACTTCGTTTTTGCTGATTCAGATGCCTTTTATTTCTTTTTGTTGTCTGATTGCTGAGACTAGGACTTCTAGTACTATGTTGAATAGCAGTGGTGATAGTGGACAGCCCTGCCATATTCTTGACCTTAGGTGAAAAGCTTTCAGTTTTTCCCTATTGAGAATGATATTCACTGTGGGTTTTTCATAGATGGTTTCTATAATATTGAGGTATATTTATTGAGTCTTTACTGGGTGCTGGATCTTGTGCTGCATTCTGGGATTCTAGTGAATGCATTGTCTTGTTCAGACTTCTGGGTCATTAGTGATGCCAGGTCTAGTCAGTTCATGGTCCCCTTGGTGAAGCAGTTCTGGCCTCAGTTGATAAGGCTTGGAAGTACCTGTTGCTCAGGTCTTGTCTACTCACAAAACTATAGTGTCTTCCATGGGTAAAATTTCCTTCATTCCCTGCAGAGTTATCTCAGATCCTATTTCTCATCTACCCTATTGCCATCCTTAACTGATGCATACTGTCTTGAACTCTATCCATTTGGTTACGTTCTCAATACCCTTTCTCTTTTCCTTTCTCAGCTTTCAGCCCCTCTGGTATTTCCCAGGGAGCAACTGTGCATCTCTGTCCTATTAATAATAGAATTAGGCCCTGCTCATGACAAGAATGCCTTGCTGGATATCAAATAAAGCTTGTTGTCCCTATTTCAGCTCCTGGACACCTGCCCTCTGAATTAGACTTTATTTTTTATTTTTTTATTTTTTTTAAAAGATTTTATTTATTTGACAGAGAGAAACACAGCCAGAGAGGGAACACAGCAGGGGGAGTGAGAGAGGGAGAAGCAGGCTTTCCGCCTACCAGGGAGCCCGATGTGGGACTTGATCCTGGGTCTCCGGGATCATGACCTGAGCCGAAGGCAGTCGCTTAACCAACTGAGCCACCCAGGCACCCTGAATTAGACTTTAAAAAATAATAATTTATTTTATTTTTTCAATGTTCCAAGATTCATTGTTTATGCACCACACCCAGTGTTCCATGCAATACATGCCCTCCTTAATACCTACCACCGGGCTCACTTATCCCTCTGCCTCCCTCCCTTGCAAAACCCTCAGTTTGTTTCTCAGAGTCCAAAGTCTCTCATGCTTTGTCTCCCTCTCTGATTTACCGCAGATTTTTTTTTTAAAAGATTTTATTTATTTATGATAGAGATAGCAAGAGAGAGAACACCAGCACAGGAGAGCTGGAGAGGGAGAAGCAGGATCCCCACCGAGCAGGGAGCCCCATCTGGGACTCCAGGATGCTAGAATTATGACCTGAGACAAAGGTAGATGCTTAATGACTGAGCCACCCAGGCACCCCTGCATTAGACTTTTTTGAATATGACTGACAGGCCAAAGCATGAAAATGTATGCCCACCTTTGAGTGTGGCAAGTTGGACAGCTGACCACCAACTCAGAGATAAAAATTATAGTTGGGTTAGTTTTCCACTTTCCCCTTCTCTTTGCTGCCTTGCTTATTTCCTTTGCTCACTGAATTCCCAGGGCTCCTGAACTTCAAGTTCCCAGGTAAGTTATGACCTGTCTAAAGCTGGACTGAGCTTCCTTGGGAAAATTTTTTTTTTCTGTCACTAGAGGTGTTTGGGCACAGACTGGATATCCCCCTACAGTGATTTCTATAAAAGAAATCATATATGTTATTTATCCCAAGACTACCAGGATTAGAGCGCTCATTGAATGACTTTATAGCTTTATGTGTCTCTGAAACTGATTTAAATTTCTGGAAGATGTTTTTTTATCAGTAAAATGAGATTATTAATAACACTCAAGTAGTATGTACCATATAGGTAAGTTGAGATATATGGGAATTTGCTTAAAATTAGTTATTATTATCATCTTGTTTCCTTTAATTCCTTTGGTTACATTCTGCCAGGTGGTCAAGGTATGTCATGGATGCTGATAAGAGAAGTGGGCTTTATTACATTCCTTCATAAAGTCTTATCTGCTCTCTTTGCAACCTAGAGATTTACATTTTTATTATTTTGTTTTGCCCATCAGAAGACACATCTTAGTCCTTAACCCTTGATCCATTAGAGAAAATTCTGGTCCTAGAAGTGCAAGTTTATTCACTGGGAAACTTTCATTGTTGTTCTTTGAGAGTAGTGTCCTCTTCTGAAGCAGGATGTGAAGTCCGTGTAGAGGGATTATCCATAAATTTGTGTTGTTATCGTTGAGATTATTGATTTTGCCTTTTTGTGTCTTTTACCACCATGATCATGACACCTTACATTTGGGTATCTATGAGAATGTTAGTTCTATACTCCCAACTTGGGACGGTAGATGGGATCTTGTCATTTTTTTTATACGAAAAGTAAAGCAAGGTAATAAGTGCACCAGTCTGGGGGAGGGGCTACAAATATTTAGGGAGGTGGTAGGAAGGTATAAACTAGGCAGTGGAGTGGAATATGAATAAAGGTCAGCTTTTCATAAGTAAAGAACACAGTCTCACAAGATACTAATTTTGAGATGTACCATTACTTTATGTGCTTCTAAGTAAAAAAAAAAAAAAAGAAAAGCACTGGCAATTAAACTCTAATGCAATGCTATAATGCTAACACTAGTTCTCTGATACTAGACCCCCTTTCTTAAAACTTCTTTGATCTATTTTGAGATATTTAGCAATTTGTCTAATTTTCCATTAAACAGCTTGGTATGACTTAGGCAACATTTATCTTTTTTTCAGTAACAAAACATAATTCATCTGTGTGTAGTTCCTTCCTATGGTCCCATGAAACCATTGGTTGATATTTTGTAGGAAAACTAAACAATTGAAGTTCTTTCTTTCCTTTTTTTCCCTTTTTAAAGGATTTTATATATTTATTTATTTTAGACAGAGAGAATGAGTGCGTGTGTGTGTAAGCAGAGGGAGGAGGAGGAGAGGGCAAGGGAGAAAGAGAATCTCAAGAAGACTCCATGTTGAGGGCAGAGCCTGCCTGGCTCAGTCTTATGACCCTGAGATCATTATCTGAGCTGAAGTCAGGAGTCAGACACTCAACCAACTGAACCATCCAGATACCTTTTAATTGTAGTTATTTCTAATTACAAAATACTTGCTTCACTAAAATTATTTTATACCCCACTGCTCTATTTTCATGTCTTTCTGCTTTAAAAAGTACATTTTTTTGTTTCAGTGATAAATTGCAGTGTAATTCTTTTTGAAGGCATTTTAAATGGTAATTAAAATTGGCATGTGTACTACTAACAAATACACCATTCGAGTGCCGTGATGAAAATATGAACAGCTAGTGACTGTGTTTGTCTATGCGCAAGAAAAAAATCATTACCTACTACCCTGTGACTATTGCCAGCCAGAAGTGATTTAAGATGCCACTGGTTGTTAGATGCAGCCTACTATCAAACATGTTAACATGTGATAAACATTGAAATAAGTTCTGTGGTCCAAAAAGTTTGGAAATTTTGGATTTACTACAGTATGGAAATTCCTTGTATTTTCCTACTTCTTAGAGACTTTCATAAGCTAAGAAAGGACTATAAATCTTCCAAGGAGGCAGTGTTTGGCAAATTAATTGTCCATAAATATTCTTCTGAAGCTCATCTTTTCGGGCTACTGATTTGAAGAAAACAGCTTAGAAAATGCCAGTGGGGAGACTAACAATCAGAGTTGAAGAATGTTAAGGGGAGAGTCTTCAACAATGATACATTGCTGAGAAGTCAAGGAAAATAAAGACCTAAGAGCAAAGGCCTTTGGGTTTTTTAGAAAGTCATTGTTGAATTCTTGAGGATATTGTTCAACAGCAAAGTATGGGTTAAAAACAGATCTTATGGAACTAAAGAAAAAGAGTTATTTAACGTATGCCCTATTTTTGAAAAATGTTGGCAATGAGAAATGGGGAATCATAGCCCCAGTTCCCAGTGTCTAACAGACTTTCACACAGAGTGGTCTACTGGACTGAAGCAAGTTTTTTGTTTTTTTTTTCTCCCTGAAGCATTCTCTGAATCTTCATATGTGAAAAGCTATTACCTTAGAGTGCGCTCCTTCACTCAGCATCACTTGTATTTCTGCTCTGACTCAAATGCATTACAGAAATAACGGTATCATGCAGGAAGGATCCCCTGTATTCCTTCTTGAGGGTTGTTACTGAGTAATATGTTTTTGCAGGCTTACAGAAAAAGAATTTGTGTATGTGATGGTGTGGTGGTGGAGGTAATTAGTCCAAGAGATCCTGACTGCCTAGAAAGCAGTGCCCACAAAATGGAGTACTGAATTTCTAATTTGGGGATGGTGGTAATACAGATACTAGAACTACTAATAAAGCTGGTAATAGCTTTGAACTATGAAAGACACGTAAGGTGAAGACTAGGTAGGTCTCCAGAGTTGCTGAATGTTAATGAATACTTAACATTTTGCTGAAGATTTAAAAGTAGATATCATTATTATAGGTCAGAAATTAAAACATACACAGAAAGAGTTAAGAATTGTTTTTCTTTTTTATTCATGTTCAGCCTCACTAATGAAAGGATTATTTTTTCCCCTGTATTTTACAACAGGTTAGTTACTTTTTATAAGCATTGTGAATAGCAATTGACAGTGAAAAGGATTTTCAGAGGGGATTTTGATTGATAAATCAGGTATCTTAGCTAACTGTTGGAACTCAGAAAGCCTCAGGATATAATCTTTTTTAAAAAGGCAGGAGGTAAATTACAAGGAGGTTAAGGAAGAAAGAAGACAGAGTAGAACGTCCACGAGACTGAGGGAAATGAGTTTGTCTTCAGGAATCCAACCTAGAGAATCAACAAGAAATGAATTAGACACTAGCCGAGAAGAAATAAGGGCCCAGATGAAATTTGGTAGCATAAGTTTCTAATAACCATGTTGTTGTAGTAACTTTAGAAAAAAGTCATATTGTTGAAAAATATGACTTTATCTTTAACTGTACTCATTGTCATATGTCCACAAATTCATGTCATTAAAAAATTTATTCTTAAGCATCTATATACAACAGTATATAATCTGAGTTGGAATTTCATAATTTATTCCCTGTATAATCTAAAATACTACTATATAGTCAAATCTATTGACTATATATTAAACAAATAAGTAACAATAAATATACCTTACCTCATGAAATCTCACAGTAAGGCTACTGTGAGAGAATAGTTGTGAGTTGAAAAATTGGGCCTATTTTCTGTTTGGGTGAATGGAGTTAGCTTCCGAAGTTATTTGGATACTTTTGACTGCAGAACTTTAGGCACTAATTAGTACTTTTTTTTTTTTTTTAAGATTTTATTTATTTCTTTGACAGAGAGAAACACAGCCAGAGAGGGAATACAAGCAGGGGGAGTGAGATAGAAGCAAGCTTCCCACTGAGCAGGGAGCCTGATGCTGGGCTTGATGGGGGGCTTGATGCGGGCTTGATCCCAGGACTCCGGGATCATGACCTGAGCCGAAGGCAGATGCTTAATGAGCCACCCAGGTGCCCCTAATTAATACCTTTGATCTATGCCAGACAGTTAAGATGAAGACTAGGTAGCTGGCCAGAATTTCTAATGTCAGTGAATATTTGTGATTTTATTGAGGATTTAAAAATGGACATCATTATTGTGGGTCAGAAATTAAAACATACAAAGAGTGGGTTAATGATAAAATCAATGTAAGTCTTTACATGCCTAAAATCATTTCAAACTTTTGATAAAATTGTTTTTGGGACAGATTGCATATTTCCGTAGGTCTGAAGGCAAAGAATACTGAATATCATGTAGCATTTCTTGATGACTCTGAGTCAATGTGGGAACTCTGTTGTACTGACTAAGTGGATCTGTGCTGATGTCTACATTAGAAGGCTGTTTACTCCAACTATTAATGCATTAAATGACCTCATTTACTTGTAGGCCAGCAGTGATGCTCTCTTGGTACTTCTTGTTGCCTCCATCTAATCTGACATAGTGGGAAATAAGTGTACTACCCTAGTTAGTCTTATAACTAAAAAAAAAAAATCATAAATATGTTCTGAAGATTTGAGATCGTTGCATGAAATATGTTCATTTCACTAGATGAGATGAGGTAAAATCTGTTTTGATTGTGAGCATCACTTTTTTTCTTATTTTCTGGTTTACTGCTATGAATGGGATAAATGAGTTCTGTATATGAGAAATGCTAATTTACTGATAATTTGCACCTGCAGTATGTGTGCTTGGTTAATATGGACACTATCTAATCCCTATAAAAAAGGATTTAATGGTATTGTAAATGAAGGCATTGTGAAATTTGCATTAAGGAACATTAATACAAGTTTTCTGATTACTTTGGGAAGTTCCAGGAAAAAGGGCTAACAATATATATTATTATTTTGGGCCACACTATCCTCAGTGCTCATATGTTGTGTTTGTATTTTATATATACATTATTTGTAATTCAAGTATTATTGTTGGGTTTGAGCTGGCCAGCCAAGCTTTTTGTATATTAATATTGACTGGTTATTGGGTGATAGCCTACATTGTATACCTCCTGCCATAAAATGATGAAAAGTGATCATGAGAAGTGCTTTGGTTTTGAGACTAGTGAATAAAAGAAATACCATTTCAGTTTCCCCGCAGGGAAATCTCTGTTGGTATTTTAATTTGTGTGTGAACTATATGTACAAAAAGAAAAGGAAAATAAGGTGATAAAAGTCTTAGGGAGCTTATTAATATTTAACATGTAGAAGAAGTATTTCACCATGATTCCTTCTAACATTATGAGGCATCAGGGAATAAATGATCCTTGCACACAATATTAAAATTTATATTCACATATATGTATATAAATTAAAATATTTAAATAACATTTAATGGAAATAGTATTTTTAACCCAATTACTCAATTTAGAAAACAAGTGAAGACAAAGAATTAAGTTTAAGGATTTCATCATAGCATAGCATAATTTATAATACTAAAAAATGGAAAACCTAAATAATAAAGAATAAATGAAAAATTAAACACATCTGTGTCATATTGACAATTTTCATGGGAAAAAGTAGTGATGAGAGAATAATACTAAGAATTAATCTGATGTAAAAATAACTTAGACACAAAACAACATATAGCATAACGCCAGTTTTATAAAACAATTCCAAAATATATAAACATAAATCCATGTGAATATGAATCGTATGTCAAAGATGTCGTCTCTGGGTGGTAGAAATCTAAATGGTTTTTATTGTATTTTTGCACTTGTCTATATGTTTTTTATATTAGATCTATACTATTGTTATTGTTCAAATGTTTTTTTCCCAAAAATATTTCTAAAAGAAGAAGAAAAACTTAGGCAAATATTAAGGCGTAGCTTCTAAGAGATTTTTTAAAAAAATTATTTGTGAGAGAGAGAGAGAGAGAGAGAGAGAGAGAGAGAGAGAGAGAGAGAAGGAGGGAGGGAGTGTGAGCAGGGAGCTCTATGCTGGGCCAGGGCTCAATTTCACAAACCCGAGATCATCCCACCTGAGTTGAAATTGAGAGTTGGACACTTAACTGACTAAGCCACCCAGGCACCCCACTTCTAAGAGATTGTAAAAGAGGATTTCATTTGAATTTAACTATTGAATAATAGAAAAAACTTTGGTGACTTGAGTTTAACATTGGTTTGATCAAAGACTGCATGTGCGGAAGAAAATTTATATGGAGAACAGTTAAAAAACACTATCCTTTGAATGTAGCATATGTGATCCCAATCTTTACTCTTCAAGTTCTTTCACTAGAACAAATTTATTTTCAGAGAAGTGAATTTCAACTAAAATGAAATAAAACAAAAATAAAATTAAAAAAAATTATTGAACTGAGCCATCATGGAAAGTTCAGCATGCAATTAAAAATTTGTCATATATCTCCTTAATATGCTTGCAGCAAAAATTAGAATGCATTGAAAATCTGAAACATTGTGCCAAGGAGTCAGTTGTTGTAAACTCCACCACAGTCTTGGTGTCACTGCAAGAATGTATCACCTTCTGAAAATAGTCCCCAAGATGTTTACCTTCTGTGTTCTGCTTCACCTGCCCTAGCAACGGCAGAGACTCTCCTTTTTCTTTCATTGTGGTTGTGAGAGAAGTTCTAATCAGCCACAAAAAAATGTACTCATTATGGCAAATACTCTAATTTCTAAAATTCTAAATAAATGATATGTTTTAGGGTCGTGATAATGTGTCCTGCAATTAATTAATAATCTATTAGGATGTGAAATATTTTTGATTTGTAATTTAAAACATGTAGTAGTAAACTGAATCGCTTAAAACAACATTATAGAGGCTCAGAATTATATCAGGCTTCATTATATACCAGGATTTATCCTAAGAATATGTGGGTAAATTGACTTCTTATAGAAAACAGCTCTGTTCCAGAGTCACAGATCTTCCTTTTACTGTCTGATCAGTGATCTTGCAAAGGTGTTACAGGTAAGAAGTGTCATTGATCAGAGAAATCCATGCCCATAAAAAATATGCTCATTTTGCATTATTGTGAGCTAGACATTCAGAGAAACCCTGTCAGATTTAGCAAAACTAAAATGGTGAAATAAATAAAAGGACAGTAGTTTACAATAATAGACAATGTGACAGCAAAAAAACCCCCATAGAAATCAGGAATCATAGACAAATATGAATCAACAGAATTAGTGGGCCCTGAAGTTGGCACTAGACCCTTGAGTATCTGCTATCCCTGGCACTTAAATTTTTTTTTTAAGATTTATTTATTTATTTGAGAGAGCATGAGAGAGGAGAGGTCAGAGGGAGAAGCAAACTCTCTGCTGAGGCTGGGAGCCCGATTATCCCTAGCAACTTAATGCTGGCTTTATTTAATTTATTTTTAAAGATTTTATTTATTTATTTGACAGAGAGAGAGATCACAAGTAGGCAGAGAGGCAGGCAGAGAGAGAGGGGGAAGCAGGCTCCCTGCCGAGCAGAGAGCCTGAAAACGGCCTCCATCCCAGGACCTGAGATCATGACCTGAGCCAAAGGAGAGATTAGGGAGGTAAACCTGGGTTAGATCACTAAGGGTCTAATATATCATGCTAGGTAATAAATTACTTATTATGAGGGCAATAGAACTTCCCTGAGACATTTTCAACAGCATAGTATGTTTCAGAAAGATTTTTCTTATGGTAGCCTGAAGAGTGAATAGGGATGAAACTAAAGTAAAAACAGGCTAGTCTATTGTAGTCATTCAGGAAGGTAAGGTTAATATTGTGGACAAAGAGATAAAAAAGAAGTTGATAGTTTCAAGAGGCATTTAGGATATAGGAACATCAGGGTCTGCTCATCTGTTGGATATGGGGGAATAAGGGAGAGGAAGGAATCAAAGCAACAAATGTTCCCAACATGAGCAACTCAGTGGACAGTGAATCTAAGAACACAGGGAGGAGAGAAGGTGTTGGGAGGTAGCTAATGATGACTGGAAACTACTGACTATTGCCTTGAGAATGATGGGTGACTTGTCAAGAAGGCTTGACAAAGGGCTCAGGACCAAATTCTGAATAGAGGATGAAAAACTTGAAAATTAGACTGAAAAGGAGGATCCAGGGAGGTAACATGGAAATCAGGAGGGTGTGTTGTCATGGAAACTCAAGTGAGTGGGTTTCTGAGGATGAGTGAATAAACAGTAGTGAAAAATAAGAGGTCAAGTGGAAGGAGTCCATTCGCTTGTGACAACAAAAAAGTTTTCTGGTGACCTTGGTTATAAAATATTTTCTGTGGAGTTCTGATGAAGTGGGGACAGTGAGTGTAGTTTTTTCTTTTAAAAACTTTGGTTTTAGATGGGAAAAGAGAACTAGAAGGGAGAGCTGGGGGTGTGGGGTCACAAGCTTGAGGAAAGTTTTTGTTTTTAATAAGCTGGTAACGAGTTGAACCAATTGGAATGCTGACAGGAAGGTCCAGTAGATAGAGTAAAATCGATAACGTATAGGAGATGGAGTGGATCATTGTATTTAGACAGGAAAGGAAAAGACTTTTATACAGGTGGAGGAGTTAGTGGTTAGAAACTACCTCTTTCATGTCAATATTTTACAAACACTGTAGGGTTCATTATTACAACTTTTCTATTTAGATTTTTAGATTGTATGAGATATTTTATTTTGTAAAGATTTTATTTATTCGAGGGGCGCCTGGGTGGCTCAGTTGGTTAAGCAACTGCTTTCGGCTCAGGTCATGATCCCGGAGACCCGGGATCGAGCCCCACATCGGGCTCCCTGCTCAGCGGGAAGCCTGCTTCTCCCTCTCTCTCCCCCTGCTTGTGTTCCCTCTCTAGCTGTGTTTCTCTCTGTCAAATAAATAAATAAAAAAAATCTTAAAAAAAAATTTTATTTATTTGAGAGAGAGAGCAAAAGAAAGCACAAGCTTGGGGAGAGGGAGAAGCAGGCTCCCCACTGAGCACGGAGCCCGATGCATGGCTTGATCCCAGGATCTGAGATGATGATCTGAGCCAACAGCAGATGTTTAACTGACTGAGCCACTCAAGTGCCCCTGTATGAAATATTTTCAAGTTGATCAACTGTGTGAGTTCTTTGGAACTAAATCTTGGGCCACTTGACCTTGAACTCAGTAATTGAAAAATTGGGGCAGAGTCTAGTATGATTACTATTATTTAATTGTGATATCTAGGTATTAAGTATGATTATTATCATTAAAAGACCAAATTACAAATGTAATCTAATGAATTTCCTTGGGGGTCTATTTCTTTGCTTCTTTGCTATGGTGGCACTTTGAAAACAAATGGTGATACCTTTGAAATGAAACTTGGGAAGTTTCTCTATGATCTATACCATGAAAACATATTCAAGAGGCTATTTCTCAGTTTCGCCAGTGATCATTTCATTTTAATCAGCTAACTGCTGATAGCCCAGATGAACATCTTGCATGCAGTTTTATTTAGCACGTCTCTTAGAATGACTGAAGTGTCAGAACATCCCAGGTACGCTGCTGTGGATAGCAGCTGCACTGGAGGAGTTTTTGCCAAAAACATCTGGAACATTACTCAGTTTGAAGGGGAATAAATATGTTTATGGAAGAGACATTCACATCATCTGTGATCAGGTTCTTTCAGAGGTTTCAAATTCCATAGAACTTTTGATAGAAATAGGATTTGATTCTTTGATCACAAATAGATTCTTTGATCACAAAAAAATGGCTAATCTTTTTAGAGGCTGGGTTTGAATATCATACCAAATACAACATTATGAAGAATTAGTTCTAAGAGCTGACCTGTTGTCTAAATCAGGAGAATCTAATACATATTGTTTTCTTTGTGTTTTTGTAAGGATTCAGAGGAAAAAAAAATATAATTGACTTAGAAAAGGGGAAGGATGTTTCATGAGCTGACTTTTCAAAACTATGATAACGATGATTGCTATTTGCTGAACACCCACTCTGAGTTAGGCACATGCAGACACTTTACATATGTTCTTTCTATTCCTTGTAGAAATTCTTGCAAGGTGTATTCTTTTTTTTCATATTGCTGGTGGGGAAACTACTGACCAGTGATTAGAGATACACAGTAGTTTACCCCTATCTGAGTGAAATATCTGTCCTGCTTTTCATGCATTCTGCTCCTATCCAAATAAACTGGGGAAATATTTTAAAATAATGTTAATAATAATAATGAGTATTCAGATACCGCTTTATTTGGAAAAGGCTTAACCCACCAACATTTTCTTCTTTTTGTATGTATATGTCTACTCATATGTACCTATAGACACACCTAAAGGGTGCAAACAAATGCTTGTATTAATAATATACCACTTATATTGGATAAACATAAATGACTTAGTTCTGTTATAACTAAAATACCAAGTAATTTGAAAGATCTTTTTTCTTTGACCCATTTTCACTTAGAAGATGCTTATTTAAAGTGGATTGCTAATCAGTGCAGGTGTGGAAGCACAGCTGCCATTATGAGTACAATTTTCAGACTGGTCTAGACATGTTTATTAACTAAGGGAATACACATTTTATTAGTGACTTCTGTTTTCTTCGGATCATCTGCCTATTTTGTTTGTGGGAATTTTCTTTATTCAGGTTTTCTACAGAAAGGACAGAAGGGCTCCTTCCAGGGCAATTGCTTTACTACTTACATCTTATTATTTATTTTGTATTTAGACACTGGTCAAGATGTCCCTTTCTCTACCTCATCTCTTTTCATAAAGCAGGGAGGACCCAATCTGGTCCTTGTCCTCCCTGAAAATATTTCTCTTAATTTCCTCAGAATGTTCTTTTACATTTCAGGTTCTTCATCTGAAAAAAATGGGATACTAATATTTACTGAGGCAGGCTCTTATTGGGATTATATGAGATGTTACATGGGAAGCTAACATGTTAATGCTTGGCACAAATTAAGTGCTCAAAAAACATTTGAGTAACACGAGTCAGAGAAGTTCATGTGATTCGTAACATCATGATCACTTTCGTTTTGATATCTCTGCACTTCCTTGGTTTCATTCATTTCAGCAAACGTTTAATGGTATGTGTGAGTCATTGATTTAGGTGTTGGGGATATGAATAGACAAAACAGATAAAATTTTTGGTCCTCACTGAGTCATGTATTTTAGTACGGGAGACAGTAAAGAAGATAAATAGGAAAACATATGGCATATTGGTAAGTCCTAAAAAGGATATAAAGTAGGGAAGGAGGAGAGGAAAAACAGAAATTGATTTGTAATTTAAATGGGAGTGGTTGGGGGACTGCATTGAGAGGTAATGTTTGAGTAAGGACGTGTGAAGAAAACCAAATCACTAGGGTATACTGGGGGAAGGAGCTGTAGGCATGGGGAAGTACAGGTAGAATAGCTCTGAGACAGAAGAATGCTTGGCAAGTTCAAGAAACAGCATGGGGGGTGTTTTGATATTTACTGCAAAGTCTGGACATTTTACTAGGTAGATAATGCTTCACAAATCCTCAGGGATCCAGCCTTCTTCCAGTTCATTGCTCTTCATTCCTAGGCAATGACCATTTTCCTTAGACTCTGAGATCTACATTCTATAGCACAGGCTTACTGGAAGAATTGGGGAGGGTAGGGGCGGGTAAGCATGCTTAGTAGTTGTACCTTAGGGAGAGCTCACAGGCTGTCAAAGCAAATGTCAGCTTATCTGCCATGAGCCAAAACAGTGACCTTCACTTTACTACAAAGGAGACTTGAGAATAGTTTTTCTTCTGGGAAGCCATTTGCCTAGCTAAGATGTCAATTATTGTGGAATAAGTGGAAAAAGTATAGGTATTGGGGGACAACTACCAGCTTCTGATACCCTTTACTGTACATCCCCACTACAAGAGGCCAGATGATGAACTTCAAAAGTCACCCATGATGTTTTTAAGGCATACATATGTGACAGATAAGATCACTTCCTCAAAAAAAGTGAATAAAATGGAGCAGTACATGAAAATTAGAAAACAGGGGCGCCTGGGTGGCTCAGTTGGTTAAGCGACTGCCTTCGGCTCGGGTCATGATCCCGGAGACCTGGGATCGAGCCCCACATTGGGCTCCCTGCATGGCGGGAAGCCTGCTTCTCCCTCTCTCACTCCCCCTGCTTGTGTTCCCTCTCTAGATTTGTTTCTCTCTGTCAAATAAATAAAATCTTAAAAAAAAAAAAAAGAAAAAAAAGAAAATTAGAAAACAGGATGATTTTACAAGGAATGCCTAAAGTCATGGACTCATCTCAGTTCTGCCACTGACAAACACCTCCTTGTGGCTCCTATCTAATATTTTATTTTGCTGCCAGTGTACTTAAAAAGATTACTGCACCAAAGTCTCTAACTGAAGCTTTGTTATGTATATCAATAAAGGATTTGTTTAGAAGCAAATGAAATTTTATTTGTTTCCATGATACCCTTTAAAGAAAGAAAATGAAAAGAATATAGAAGCCACATATCATAATAAATTTAGAATAAATTATGGAATTAATTTTAGGTGTCAACTGAGTACTTTTCCAAGAAGTGGTTCTTTGATATTCATTAAAAATAACTGACAAAATAACTATTGTTTCCTCTTTCTTCAGAAGCATGGGTGAAATATAGTAAATTAAGAGTTCCCTTCAAAACCTTCCAATTTAAGAAAACAAAGTATTGTGCAAGTATCTCTTACAGTTGAAAAATACCGACATGAGTATCTTTGATTTCTAGTTTCTGATGAGGAGAGCCCACAGAAGTCGTCAGACAACTTCAAATTGGAATAGTTCTGCCTGGATGGGAGGTGGACAAACCAGTTATCCCTTAAGAAAGCTAGTATTTTTGGCAAATGATTATGCTCAGTTTTGCAAACCTAAGTGCTATATAGAGTATTGAGATAAGCACTTAAAATTTTGCTTCATTTCTTTGATATATTGAGCCTAAACTCTCAACTTTCTAAGATTTACCCATTCTTGAATTTTTGTGTCTCCTCCTTATTTGCATGTCTTCGGAAGAGATTAGCTTTTTCATGTCCTGGTTGACTTCCTACCCTCTGATCCAAGTCCTATTCTCCATCTAATTTCATTTATCTGACCTAACAGAACCCTGTGACTCATGTTTTGAATACTCCACTAGTGTTGAAATGTTTTCTATTCATTTCCCCAGTTGTTGGTAATTCTCTTTTCAGAAGGTCTGTAATTTGGGAGTGAGGTAGAATAGTTTGTTTTTTCTAAAAACATTCTCAGCCCTATAATTGAGTAGGCCTCACAATAGAATCAATTCTTGGAAAGCTTTATTATTTATTATTTATTTTTTTTAATTGTTTTATTGCTCTTGCTTTGCTGTTGATGTTAAAGACCCAAACCCCAAATTTAGGTGCAATAATGTTCAATTGTCACCGATTATATTGTAATGGCTCTGCATAAAAGATCTATAAAACAGAGTGTATTCTTGTACAGTGCTTAGTCAGCTGCCCTTTTAGTAGTACCAGAATTTTTTTCTTTTCTTTTTCATTAGAATAAAGATTTTGTCTCTATCACATTATCACATTGAAAGTGGTACAAAGTTAGCAGTTGAGCAAAATTTAGTCTTTTTGATCATAGAAATCTCCACTCTCCCCACACACCTTTTGACTTTTTTTCAGTCATTCTCTCTTGGTTTAATTGAAATATCCTTTAAGGATGGTTGAACCACAATGTGGTATTTCCAATAAACATTGTTATTAGAATGTGCGCCTTGTTGAGGTTAATTTAATGTGCGTTGTTTAGATGTCCAGCATTTAAGTCGATAACTATTTACCGGAAGCTTGTTGATCAACAGTGTTTTTACATTTAAGTGCATTAACTGACAGAACTCTGTAGGCATCATTGGTTGGGTGTTGTCAGCAGTTAAGAAGATTAAAATGCTGTGTCCCCTCAATCCCATGTTGTACACACTTATCAACCTTAGCAATTTTTCCTTTGGTTCTGGTGATATTGTTACTTTATGAAATATTTTCCTTTCTTATGAAAACACTACTCTTCCATTTTGGGGAGTTTGGAGATTTAGAAAAGTTCAAAAAAGAAAATAACATTCTTGCCACTTAGAAAAAATATGACTAATATTAAATGAAATACTGTAATTTTTAGGGCAGTTTTACCTTTCTGAATCACATTTTGTTCTTTCCTTTTTATTTTAAAATACTGTTTCTCTAGTTTTTGTTTTATAGAATTAAGCAGCCTACTTGATTTCAAATCCTGGCTCTGATACATACAGTTCTATTAATTTGAGCAAGTTTTATAAACTCTGTGCTTAGTTTCTTGACTATAAATGGAGATAAAATATACCTATTTTATAGGTTTGTTATAAAGAGTACATACATTAATAAAAGTAAGTAATCAATGCAAGTAAGTCATTAGAACACTGCCTGATGTGCTAAACACTCAGTTGTTTGCACTTACCATGGAAGAGCAAAAACAACTACAGCTATAGTTGTATATTCTGTTAGGCAAAAGGGTATTATCTTTGCCTCCAACACTGGTTTTATAAACAGGACTGTCCAATATCCATTCTCTCTTCCTTACTAGTCTTGGACTTTTGAAAAACTATAACATTCTGCCTTCCTTGTTGATAGGGATGAATCATAAAATGTCAGTGGAGGTTGTTAGCTTGGATATCTAGAAAAATTCTTCTGTCCCTAACCATCTGGCTCTCTGGAATGTGGATGTGATGACTAGAGCTCCAGCAGTCCTCTTGGATCCTGAAGCAACCTTAAAGATGGTAGAACAGAAGCACTGAAGGATCCTAGATTCATGATGACTGTGTAGCTGCCATACCAGCTTTGGCCTATCAATTTCTTTTATTTGAGAGAGAAATAAGCCTAGATTTCTGTTACTAACATCAGAATGTACTTTCTAACTGATAGATTGAATAATCAGTACATTTGGATTTTGTTAACTTGCCATGACATTTTTTTACTTTCTGGTTGACAATAGATAACATTGCCTTATAGGGCTCCGTAGTTGGCCTTCCTGTGCTTTCTGAAACTTTCATCTATTAGGATTATGTTCTTTGCATTTTGTCTTAAATTCTAACAGAAATTCATAGTGGGAAGAATTATTCCTGTCTTATTAGCAGTGGTATATTTCTTACCTCAGCCTTTCAGTAGTAATATTTTAGGGGTGTCCAGGTGGCTCAGTTGGTTAAGTGTCTGCCTTTGGCTCAGGTTGTGATTGTAGGGTCCTGGGATCAAGCTGCCTGCTGAGTGCGGGGTCTGCTTCTCCCTTTCCTCCTCGCCACTGCTGTGTGCTCTCTCTCTCTATTCTCCCTCTCTCAAATAAATAAATAAAATCCTTTTAAGAAATAGACTAAAAACTTGAATAGACATTTCTCTAAAGAAGACACACAGATGGCAAACAGGTATATGAAAAAGTGTTTAACATCACTAACCAGCTGGGAAATGCATATCAAAATGACAGGAGACATCACCTCATACCTGTCAGGATGGCTATTCTCAGAAAAGCAAAAAAAGACAGCAAGTGTTGGCTAAGATGTGGAAAGATTGGGACAATTTCACACCACTGGTGGAAATGCATAATGGTGCACCCGCTATGGAAAACAGTGCGGAGTTTCCTCAAAAACTTAAAAATAGAACTACTATAAGATCTAGTAATCCCACTTCTGGATATTTATCCAAAAGAACTATAGCCAGGATCTTGAAGAAATATTGACAATCCTCTGTTCGTTGCAGCACTATTCACAGTAGCTGAGATGTTGAAATAATCTAAATACTCATTGACAGATGAGTAGATAAATAAACTGTGGTCTATACATACAATGGGATGCTATTTAGCCTTAAATTAAAAAGAAAAAAAAAGAAATTCTGCAATATGTCATACATGGATGAACCTTGAAGACATTATGCTAAGTGAAATTCGATAATTCAGAAAGACAAATACTGCATGATTCTACTCATATAAGTATCTAAAAATGTCAAATTCATAGAATCAAAGAATGAAATGGTAGTTGCTAGGGGCTAGGTGGAAGGGGAAATGGGGAGTCTTAATCAACAAGCATAAAGGTTCAGTGAAGCAAGTTGAATAAACCCTAGAAATCCGTTTACAATATTACTGACTATAGTCAATAATGATATAGTATAGACTCAAACAACTGTTACAAAAGTACATCTCCTCTTAAGTGTTCTTTTTACAATAATTTTTTTTTTAATTTTCACTATCAAATTTTAAGATATGTGGTGATTTCACAAATGTTCTTTGGAAATGTAGAATAGTCACTGAAGTTCTATAAAATATTAATTTTTTATTTTTTTAACATTTTATTCATTTGAGAAAGAGAGAGAGCATGAGTGAAGGGAGGGATAGAGGGAGATGGAGAAGCAACCCCTACCCCCAACCCTGCCTCAGCACTCTGAAATCATGACCTGAGCTGAAAGCAGGTGCTTAACTGACTGAGTCACCCAGGCTCCCCAGTTTTTAGTCTATTTTTAAATGAGATTATTAGTTTTTTTTTTCTTTCTTTCTTTCTTTCTTTCTTTCTTTCTTTCTTTCTTTCTTTCTTTCTTTTTTTTTTTTTTACTATTGAGGTGTATGAATTCCTTTATATTCTGGAGACTAACTATCAGATATATCAGATATATGGTTTGTAAATATTTTATCCCATTCTATAGTCTTTTCATGCTGTTAACTGTTTTCCTTGCCATTTAGTAACTTTTTAGTTTGGTGTAGTTGGACTTATTTTGGTTTTGTTGCCTGTGCTTTTGGTATCATCTAAGAAATCATTGCCAAGATATTGTCATGAAACGGTACCTGTATTTTTTTTCTAGTACTTTTATAGTTTTAGGTATTATGGTGAAGTCTTTCCTCCATTTTTAGTTGGGTTTTATTTCTGGTGTAAAAAATTAGGGTCCAGTTTCAATTTTTTGCATATAGTATGTATTCAGTTTTCCCACCACCATTTGTTGAAGAGGATATCCTTTCCAATTGTGTAACTTGGCACTCTTGTTGAAGATCAGATGACCATATGTATGATAATTTATTTCTGGTTTCTCAATTCTGTTTTGTTGGTCTGTATGTCTTTCTTTAACAATACCATGGTGTTTCACTTACTCTAGTTTTGCAATATATTTTAAAATCAGGAAATGGGATACTTTCAGCTTTGTCATTCTTTGTGAGGATTTAGTATGGTCTTTTGTGATTCTGTTTGAATTTTAGAATTGGTTTCATATTTCTGTAAAAAAATGCCATTGGGATTTTGTTAGGGATTGAACTGGATATGTTTCTCACTTAGGGCATAAGGACGTTTTAATAATTTATTAAATTTTCCAATCCGTGCACATGAGATATCTTTTCATTTATTCATCTCTGCTTTAATTTCTTCCATTAATGTTTTATAGTTTTTGTGTATAAATCTTTTATCTACTTTGTTAAGTTTATGTCTAGGTATTTTTTCCTTTTGGTGTTCTTATAAATGGGATTTGTTTTCCAATTTCCTTTTCAGAGAGTTTGTCTTGGTGTGTAGAAACACAACTGATTATTGCATTTTTACTGAATTTGTTGATTAGTTCTAACAGTTTTTTAATGGAGCCTTTAGAGTTTTCTGTATATGAGATCATATCATCTGAAAACAGGAAAAATTTTACTTTTCTCTTTATCATGAGTATGCCTGTTATTTCTATTCTTGACTAATTGGTTTGGGCATCCAGTACTGTTAAAAGTGGGGAGATTGGGTATCTTTGCCTTGATCCTGATCTTTGAGGACAAGCTTCCAATTTTTCCACCACTGAGATCGATGTTAGCCATGGTTTGTCCTAATGATCTTTATTATGTAGCGGTACATTCCTTCTATACCTAGTTTATTGGAAGTTTTTTTTTTTTTTTAATCATGAAAAGGTGTTGAATTTTGTCAAAATTTTTTTCTGCATTTATTGGGATGGTCATGTGATGTTTGTCCTTTATACTGTTAATGTGGTATATTACATTAATTGACTTTTGTATGTTGAACCATCCTTGCATCCCTAGGATAAATCCCACTTAGTTATTGTGTCTGATCCTTTTATAATATACTTGGTGGTAGTATTTTGTTGTGGATTTTTGATATGCTCATGAGGGATATTTGCCTGTAGTTTTCTCTTTCTTGTGGTGTCCTTGTCTGGCTCTGGTTTCAGGGTAATGCTAGTCTCATAAAATGAGTTTGAATGAGTTCCCTCTTCCTCAGTTTTTTAGATGAGTTTTTTTTAGGCATTTTATTTACATTAGATTTTTATTTCATCTCTCTCTTAACACACACACACACACACACACACACACACACACACCCATTCATTTCGACTGTATAGAAACTGCCAAATAAGTAGTGTTTTCTTTGTGAGAAGAGAACATACTTGCTGTGGTGTGTAATCATATCCCAGTGCATGATGTATGTCTTTTGAGTTCTTATAATGAACTTCAATGATCTTGACAGTTGAATGTTTGACCTGAGAGGATGATAGCAAGTCAAGAGAACAAATAAATATGATGAGCATTACAGCTACCTGTGGATGTATCTGTTAGAAGTGTTCTTTTCTACAAGTTCCTTGCTGTATAAACTATTTCCATCATTGTTGGCCATCTATAAAATAAGGGTGTGTAAATAATTTAGCATCTGAAGATTTTTACCTGAAGTATTCTCTTTTGAGAAAGTGACTCTTAGCCCAAATTACTCTTGCATCATTAATATTATCCCTATAAAATATATTTCCTATGTAGTCTTTATCTTTTTTTTTTTTTTTTTTTTAGATTTTATTTATTTATTTGACACAGGGAAAGAGTGAGGGGAGCTGCAGGCAGAAGGTGAGGGAAAAGCACGCTCCCTGCTGAGGAGGGAGCCCAATGCGGGGCTCAATCCCAGGACCCTGAGATCATGACCTGAACTGAAGGCAGAGGCTTAACCAACTGAGCCACCCAGGTGCCCCAGGTGGTCTTTATCTTTAAATAAATTACTGCAAATGAGACCTAGAGGTTGCTGACTTTATGTGATGTTGGCAAATTAAGGTCATTTCTCATCTTCTTTCTTACTCTGTTTTGCAATTGTTGTGTTTGAGGTGAAAAGAAAAGATTGGAAGAGAGGAGGGAAATAGGGATGAAAAGAGAGAACCAGCAGTGAGTGTGGCTGTTTGATACCTAGGCTTGATTTGCTTAGGAAACCATTCCAGTGTTTCCCAGTGCTACCATTAACATCATATTTATACGTTTAGAAAAATAAATAACAACTCTAGGTTAAAATGTATTTTACATTTATTTCCTTCTATGATAAATAGACTAAAAACCTCCCTTTTTAAATGGAGAAAAATTGTTTTCAGTCATTAGGGAGTATTTATCAATTCTCTGAGAGCTGATACTAGCTTTTTAAAAAGCATACCAATTTTACAAGTACCTATATTATGATATTAATTTGGTTTAAAAAAATCCTCTTCCTTATAGATGTGTAGTAGTTGGATGTATGTATTTCAGAAAGATAATTTAAAAAAAACTGAGAAACACATGAGTACATTATCAAAAAATATTTTTTTTCTAAATAACTTACCTGATTTAAACAAGGAAAATGGGATAGTAAAAAAAGTATACCATGTTAGAAAAAAATTGACAAGATAAAATGTAAGGGACAAGGGGGATAGATATTTCTTACCTAGTAAAAAGAAAAGTGGTGAATCAGGTCTGTATTTGGCTGTGAGCAGAAGCAGTTTCTGACTAATGTGGTTTACATAGGTTTTAATTTTTCTCACAAACTGAGATGATGTCTGGAGGTTGATCGTTCACAGTTGCTACAAGGTTTCAATGATCTTTTCAGGGATACATATTATATCCATCTCTGTGTTCTGCAATGCTCAGGTGTTGCATTTTGTTGTCCCAGTTACTGTCTAATAAAACCAAGATGGCTGTTAGACCTCAAGGTATTGTACCCACATTTCAGGAAGGGATAAAGGGGAAAGTGTAGTATAAAGGACAAGAGAGAGAAATGTATTAGCTGACAGTCTCTTTTTATTGGTGGGGGGGGGACCCATCTGGAAGCCTTATTTAGAAGACTTCCTCACATTTTATTGGTTAGAAATGTGTCGCATTTTACTTTTAGTTGTAGCAGAAACCTTTATGGCAGAGAAAGCAAGGAAAGAGATGACTAAGGTGATATTTAGTGAACCTATTGTCACAGGTTAATTTTTACCACTGGTAGTAAGCAAAAGTTATGTGCTAAGGAAAAAATGTTTTGAAACTAAATTCAAATCTTCTGAATATCACTCATGTAAATATATTCTCAAAATAACTTTTTTTCCAACAATAAATATATATTTTTTGTCCTTTTAAAATTATGTTTCAGGGGCTCCTGGGTGGCTCATTCAGTTAAGGATCTGCTTTCGGCTCAGGTCATGATTACAAGGTGCTGGGATGGAGCTCCCTGCTTAGCATGGAGTCTGTTTCTCCCTCTCCTCCATGTGTTTTGGTTTTTTTTTTTTTTTTCTCTCTATCAAAGAAAGAAAGAAAGAAAATCTTTTAAAAATTATTTCTCAGGTTTAAATAATTATTACAAAATCAAATTAGAAAATTTGATTTAGTGGATAATAATAAACAGTTATTATTATTAGGTATCTAAAACGTGCCAGATATAAGTATTTGTATATCTAGTTTTGATGTGAAGAAACAGATTTAGAGAAGTAAAATAATGTGTCCATTCTCTATAACCTAAAGCAGTGGATTTTGAATGTCAATCTAGTTCTTTCTGACTCGTAGCTTACACTTGATCCCCATATCAACATCATTGAATAATGAACACTACAAATTAATGACATATTTAACAAAATATAATTGTGTGGAGATTACTGTATATTTCAGATCATTATCTATGCTTAGACCTAACTCTGAAGTGGACCTTTTAAAATCCTCACCTTCTAATTAAATACTATTATTTTTATAACTTACTCTGCTCTATACAGTGATAGCATTCTTCTATACTATCAAAATCATCTAATCAGCAAAGATTAGTAAGAAAATGTGGAGTTTGCATTTAATTAGATTCAAAGAATCAAACTAGAGCATTCTTCTGTGAAAGAATTTCAGAGGTTACCTACCATATAGGGAGAGAGGTTTTGTTTATTTTATTTTCACCAACAGTTTTTCCCTTTTGCCTCTTTGTAGGTGGGTATAATTCCATTAATATGACAAGGACTTTCCCCAAGTTGGGAGATCAGTGTTCTTCCAGTTGCTTATTCCAAAAATTCTTACAGGCATCTTTGATTCCTTGTTTTACATCCCATATTTGATCTGCTAGTAAATCTTATTAGCTCTAACTTCAAAATATGTATAAAATGTGATTGTTTCTATCTACTCGGCACTGCTTCCACCCTGTTCCAAGTCACAGTTGACTCTCATTCTCATCTGGATTATTGCAGTAGCTTCCTAAATGGCTTTCCTGTTTTCATCCTTGACCTTCCCATTCTGTTCTTGAAAGACCAGCCAGAATAATCTTGTTAAAATGGAAGTCCTACCCTGTTACCTCCCTGCTTTTAACTTACAGCAGGCCCCATCACGTGTGGCAAAAGCCAGTCTTCACAATAGTGTAAAAGGTGTGATCTAGCTTACAGTGCTTCTTTGATCTTCCTTTCTCCCCTTTTTCTGTAGTTCTTTTCATTTCAGCCTTGGGAGTTGCCTTTTAACTTCTTAAACTTGCTAGGTACTGTCCCATTTCAGGGCCTTTGCATTGCCGTTACCGCTGTGTAGGATTCGCTTTCCCACATATTGGCGTATCTAGTTCTCTTTTTCTCTCTTATGTCCTTACTCAAGACTGCCTTTTTAGTAAGGCTTTTCTTGGCTACCTTACTAAAAATTTCAGCCCCTTTCCCTTAATTTTTTACCCCTTTTCCCTGCCTCGCTTTTCCCCATTACACTATCATCAAACATTCTATCTCATTGAAAAGTTGAGGTTTTTATCTTTTTGTTTTTACATATTCCAGGTTCTTAAACATTCTAGTACATAATGGATGCCCCAATAAATACTTATTGATAGAATGAACAAATGAGTGAGTGAATAAATGAATGAATGGCAAGGCAGTGAAAGAGTTCAGTCTTTTTGAAATATCTAATAGGGATATCAGGATTCTTGAAGTTTTTCTTAGCTTATTATAATCCCTATAACTATTAAGCCATTTGTATTTCTTTTTTTAACTTGTTGAATCTGGCTACTCAGCATCAATATTAATTGCCCAGGTAGTGTATACTAGATAATTTTAAACTCTTGGTTACACTCTTAGATTTTGACCTTTAAGTCTTCCCATTAGTGAAACTAGAAGGCTGTTAAGACTTTTGGAGACTCTGCATAGATTACATTTCTGTTTTTTTCTTTCATGATTTATTTCAGCTTGTTAAAATATTTTGTGTTAATTATTTTGTACTTTCATTTTTATTATGCAAAATTATTCAGAATAAAACATGCATATTCTAAAAAAAAAAAAAAGGTAACATGCGGACAGTGTTGCAAAACTCCAGGTGGGAGCTGTGACTGTCATGTAAAAATGACATATGTAAAAGTTATAAAATATACAACTGAAGTGTTTGAAGGAGAAAGGTGTCATTTGGGGGAGATTTATTCTCAAAGTCATAAGAAAAAAAAGGGAAGTGATCCCACCTGTTCCTTCTAGAGGTTCTCGTTGCATTGCCATGTTTAATGGCAATTTATGTGCTGTATTACAAACAATTTAAATAAAAAAAAAAAAGACAGGCTCTTGCCTTCTGGAAAATAGACCAGTTTGAAAAATGATGCGCAGTTGTAGAATTAAATATGTTCATTGAATTGTTAGAACCACTTAAGTTCATAAACTGCGATGTAGGAAGACACATAAATGAAGCCACACTTCTTATTTATACAATATACATTAAAAATCTTCAAAAATATATTCTTTTTTGAGATAGAATTACTAGTGAGTGACATGTACACATTTTTAAATGTACAACTTGTGACTTTTGACAGATGCCTATAGCCAGCCATGTAACCTGCATTGCCATCATTCCAGCAAGTACCTTCCTGTCCTTTTGCTGGTAATTCCTCTCCCTCATTCAGAGGCAACCACTTTTTTAATTTTTAAAACTCTTGATTTTGTTTTGCCTAATACTAACTTTCATATAAATGAATTGTTTACTCTTGTATTCAACTTGTTTTGCTCGCATATTGTCTGTTAGACTTATTCATGTTGTTGTGCCTACCAGTATTTTTTTTTTTATTGGTGCATAGTGTTCTGCTGTATGAATATGCTAAAATTTGTCCATTTTCCTCTTGGTGGAATTTGAATTTCCAGTTTTTGCCACTAATGAATAAAACTTCTGTGAGTGTTCTTATGCAAAAATTTTTGTGATAGATGTTCTTTTTAATTTTTTTTGGTAAAAATCGACGGGTGGAATTGCTGGGTCAAAGGGTAGAGGTATATTTGGCTTTATAAGAATCTGGCAAACCTTTCTCAAAAATCGGGATTTATTTTACACTTCAAGCTGCCCATTTATTTTTATTTTAAAATAGTGTATACTTGTGCATTTCCTAACAGAGAGTGGCCATTTGGGCAACTTAGATTAGGTATCAAAGTCATTCTCTCTTTACAAGGTGTTTTTAGGTGTTGTATGAATATCAACTGTGTTTATTTTATTCTGAAAAAGAAAAATGGGGTGTTTCTGATTTTTCCGTGGACTAAGTATGGAACAAAATATTCTTAAAAATCTATATGGGACTTGGAGGGATGAGGGTGGAGGGATAGGAGAGCCTGGTGGTGGGTACTGACAGCACCTATTGTGTGGAGCACTGGGTGTGGGGAATGGGGAATGAATCTTGGAACGCTGGAAAAAAAATTTAAGTAACAATAAAAAAAAGAAATGATAAATAATAAATAATATTTACTGCTGCAAAAAATATCTAAAGAGTACTTAAAACCCACTTAATAAGTAAGAAGAATTCTTGTTCCAAACTATGGCTGTTGTGGGGATGATTAAGCCTACTCATAATTGGAGTTCACAGTTCAAACTATCCCTCTAAACTTTTTTTTTCCCCCCACATAGCATTACATAACCATCTTTATTATATGTGTTTCTAGACACTTCCCTAATTGCATTTCAGAATGGCTATTCCATTCATTTCCTGGAAAACAAAACCAAACCAACAAGACAAAACTCTTCTCAAGTAGGGTGCCAGTGGCATTCTAAAATCCATTTTTATTACATGTGTTTTAAAAAACTTCTTAAAATACAGAATGCTGTTTCAGTTTGCATGTCATCCTTGTTCAGAGACCATGCTAATCTCCTTCATTCATCCCAGTTTTAGTACCTGTGCTGCTGATGGGGGTGCCCTACCCCCAAACTTTTGAACTCATCAAACCCAATATATATTTGACAAACCACCTTTAATTTTTCCCATCCATGTTTCATGAATTTAAATATTTCTAACTTTTCCACTGAATTCATAAAAATTTTATATTTTAAATAATCCAATAATCCAATCCAATAATCCAAAGAGTGTAGAAATTTCTGAAACTTCTTTCCCTCTTTGAAAAAGGGAGTGTGCTCTAAATGATGTTTAAAAGGAGTTTGATTCTGGAAGAACTTAAGATCAGCTCTATGCTCATTATTGAGAAGACCTGGTAAAATCAACTATCTTTATCTTGTCCTGTATGTCCTTGTTTAAGTGGAGACTGTGGAGTCAGGTTCCTAAAATGCATGTGCTTTCACAAGCCTATTCTCATGTGAAATGTTGTTTTTCCTCGGAAACATATTTGTGTTTGAGAAAAAGCAAATACAGGGCAAATTTTGCGGGAAGGTTGAAAACAGGTACCATGGAAAATATTATTATTGATTTTTATAAATGTGTTTGGCAGTGAATGTGTACTGAGTCGTCCAATGTAAGCATCCAGGACTTTTTTTTTCCCCCTCCCATTGGTAATATAGTAAAGTCTTCTTTCAGTAAACATTTGCTTTTGGAAAATATAAAAGGTCAGTTTTGGCCAACTGCATCAGTCCTTATTCTGACATCTGTAAAAAATTTAGGCTTTGCGTTTTTGAATGACCCTTTAAAAATATACAAGACCTAATTCTATCCTTTACTCCCATAAACCTTCCATTGGATTCTGGTGGGAACATTTTACAGTTAAGTTCTGAGGAGTAGGACATTTCACAATGCCTTCTTGTGAGAACTTCCTTGGGCATGACTTGGCCAGCTCATTCCTCCTGAGAGACTTCTGTGACCATAGTGGTTTTAGAGCTTCAAAATAGACTCTAGGCTATTAAGCAGTAATACTTCTTACAGATCTATCTATCTATCTATCATCTATCTATCATCTATCATTGTCTATTGTCTATCTAATTATCTATTTCCACAGAACCCTAAAATTCTAGTGCAGTAGACATCCAAGTTAGATGGCTCTTGGTGCATTGAGGAGCCACCCTCCTTTGTCTGTCACATATTGATCAGTAGGTGTGTTCATTCTTAATGCCCTACTCTATCCTTTCTTAGTGCTGTGTTTTAAAAACAGTGTTTCATGGACACTTAGTATGTGCCAGGCACTAGTAAAGAGAAACAGGTTGAAACAGGGTGGCTAAAAAATGTAATGAGAATCACGCAGCAGAGCTAGTATTTAGACCATGCTCCCTCTGAGTCCAAGCCATGGGTTTTAACTGGTACATACTTTGCATTATACTGTACTGTGCCTTTTATACTTTTTTTTTAATAGCAGAGGTAGGGTCATTGTCTTGGGAGGGCCTTGTTTATTTACCAGTCTCTCTAATGAGTCTGACTAGCTTGAGATAGAATTCTTGTTTTCCTCATCTTTGTATGGCTAGAGCAGGACTCTTGGGCGTACAATAAATGAACCATCAATTAAAAAATTACTTTTTTCTTTGTGATAATAAAAGTTTATCTTCTTGTTATAGAAGACTGGATAAGTAGACAAGGAAACAAAAGCATAAATTTTTCCCAAAACCCATTATCCAGAAATAACTGAACAACTATGATAAATGGGGGAATTCCAAACATTTTTTTTAAAAGATTTTATTTATTTGACAGAATAGAAACACAGTGAGATAGGGAACACAAGCAAGAGGAATGAGAGAGGGAGAAGCAGGCTTCCCACTGAGCAAGGAGCCCAATGCGGGGCTAGATCCCAGGACTCAGGGATCATGACCTGAGCCAAAGGCAGATGCTCAACGAGTGAGCCATTCAGGAGCCCCTTCCAAACATATTTTTAAAAACCCTGTAATCCTGTTTTGCTTCTAATACTTTTATTTAACAGTGACATACCAGGAAGACTTGATTGCTTGATGTTAATTACACATGATTAATTCATAATAAAGTTTTTAGCCCTCATAAAGCTGGGGGGTGAACACTAAAGCAAATGTTTTAGTGATGAAACTTACTACCAGTGTAAACTTTCTGAAGTAGCATTTTATTTGAGAATATATATCTTTGAGTCAGTTTGTTTAGAACTATTAAACTGATTCTGAGATACTTATTTAAAAATAATCTCTTATGATCAGAAATACAGTTCAGGATTAACAAAACAAAATCTTTTTATCTATATGCTTTTAATCTATAATCTTTTAATCTCTATATCTATCTAATAAATAGGACTTTATTAAAATGGCTATAGTTAAAAACAGTTTATTGGTGAAAGTCTAGCCCCTAGTGGACAGGAGTCTCTGGTACACACCCACACAGCTAGTTAGTCTAGCTTGAAGAGATACTACTAAATCTCAAGGACTTCAGAATGAAATAGTATTCAAGACTCCTGATGTTAATATTTTTTCTCTTTTACTTTCATTTTTATAAAATATGCCATAGTTGTATGTCTGGCTTATAAGAACTTTATAGTATTTGAATGAATATTAAGACTTTTCTATTCCACTATAAAACTTTTTTCCCCAAGTGGTGATTTCTTTCTAGCTTCTTTGAGAGTCAAAAGAGTAAAATTTCCTATCAACCTCCTACTTCCCTCCCTTTTTCTTTTCCTTTCACTATAAGTAGTCAGCATTTACAGTAACACTTTTCTTTCAGGATAGGTTTAGGTTGCACTTAAAACTTAATCCCCAATACATACCCACCCCATACATACACGTTTCACAAAATTGACTATTTCTTTTAAAACTGAAAAGAACTTTACTTCTTTTCTCTTTGAGATGTTATAAAATGAAAAAGTGCAAAAATTAAACACTCAAATAAGATATGACTATACTTGTGAATGAAATAGTACCTGATACATAATATCCAAAAAGAATGTGATTTTTCTTAAACTTTTTTTAAACTATCCTCCTCATTCTAAGCATTCTATTAAATCACATTTCATGATTCAGAGAAACTGTCAAACTTGTCTAATACTTTGATGTTGATTGTTTAGTTTTAGAAACTTAACCCCAAAAGACTGAATTTACTATTTATTTATTTATTTATTTATTTACTTACTTACTTACTTATTTGACAGAGAGAAACACAGCTAGAGAGGGAACACAAATAGGGGGAGTGAGAGGAGAGAAGCAGACTTCCCACTGAGTAGGGAGATACAGAACTCAATCCTGGGACTCTGGGATCATGACCTAAGCAGAAGGCAGATGCTTAGTGGCTGAGCCTCCCAGGCATCCCTGAATTTATATTTTATTTATTTTATTTATTTTGTTTATTATTTAACTTAACCAACTCAGCTTAACCAACTGAACCACCCAGGCGCCCCTGAATTTACATTTTAGGTATCGGTTCTGCTATATGCAGTCCCTGGGTTTATGGAATAAAGCAATTATGTGCACAATACTCAAACTTTGTAAGGGACACACACACAAAAAGATACAAATCTAGTTTTAAAAATGATAGCACTGTTTTATATACATTAAATGGTTAGAAAATATGTAAATACCACAATAAATATGGTACTTTACCTTGAAACAAACTTGTAGTTTGCATGTGGATGTTAGAAGAATTGCAGATAAAAAGCTTTTACACAGCTTGACAAAACGAGAAGACAACTGACAGAATGGGAAAAGATATTTGCAAATGGAATATCAGATAAAGGGCTAGTATTCAAAATATACAAAGAACTTACAAACTCAACACCCAAAGAACAAATAATCAAGAAATGGACAGAAGACATGAACAGATATTTCTCCAGAGAAGATATTCAAATGGCCAAAAAACATGAAAAAAATGCTCCATATCGCTCGGCATCAGGGAAATACAAATCAAAACCACAATGCGATACCACCTCACACCAGTCAGAATGGCTAAAATGAATGTCAGAAAACAACAGATGTTGGTGAAGATTGTGGGTAAAAGGGAGCCCTCCTGCACTGTTGGTGGGAATGTAAGCTGGTGCAGCCACTCTGGAGAACAGTGTGGAGGTTCCTCAAAAAGTTGAAAATAGCAAATTATACTACTAGGTGTTTACCCCAGGGATACAAATGTAGTGATCTGAAGGGACACCCGCACCCCAGTGTTTATAGCAGCAGTGGCCACAATAGCCCAACTATGGAAAGAGCCCAGATGTCCATCGATAGATGAATGGATAAAGATGATGTGGTATATATATATAACGGAGTATTATGTAGCCATCAAAAAATGAAATCTTGCCATTCGCCATGATGGGGATGGAACTAGAGGGTATTATGCTAAGTGAAATAAGTCAGTCAGAGAAAGACAATTATTTTATCACCTTATATTATTATATAATATATGACCTTACTGATGTGTGGAATTTATGAAACAAAACAGAGAATCATAGGGGAAGAGAGGCAAAAAATAAGACAAAACCAGAGAGGGAGACAAATTATAAGGGACTCTTAATCATAGGAAAGAAACTGAGGGTTGATGGAGGGGAGGTGGGTAGAGGGATGGGGTAACTGGGTGATGGACATTAAGGAGGGCATGTGATGTAATGAGCATGGGGTATTACATAAGAATGATGAATCACAGGCTTATACCTCTGAAACCAGTACCACATTATATGGTAATTAATTGCATTTAAATTAAAAAATGTTAAAAAGAAGGGTTGTAGCTTGTGAGTTATTCTGAAATGGTAGAAGGAAGATTATCTAAAATTAGATAGGAGGTTCTAATTCCAGATGTGGATGGGTGTGGCTCATAATCCGGGCCGATGTACTAAGGTAGCTGGCAGATGTTTGAGCAGGGTGTTTTGTGTATTCCTCTGCAGTTGTATCAGTTGAAGGCAATTTTCTTCAATTTAGTGTTGCTCACATGAAATGCTATGTAGGGAAACATTAAATATGTATTGTCCTCAAATTGTCCCTACTGTATCTAATGCATTGGAACAAATTCCTGTTTTCCAAACAATAGCTGATCTGATTGGACTCTGTGAAGACCTAAAATAGAAAAAAGTTACTTATTTGGAATGAGAGCTATTTAATGTTTAAGACCTGGTATAAAACATTGCACGTAAGCTGTCCTATATTTTGTTAGCTTCTCTTTGTCGCATGTATTTTTGCTGCTACCATGACCAGCACAATTAAATTCACTTACTCCATCTTGCTTTAAGTGATGCTGTGGGCTTAATATATATAATGTAAGTGGAGCAGGTGTGGTTCTTAGTTTCTCTTGAATTACTGCTTTCTAAAATTTTCAGGAAAAGCTATAGGGAAGGACTGATTGCAAACATTCTTTGAATTTTAGTTATATGTATACAAATGGAACACACAACTCAAATAAATAAAGAGAAGGTGAATTTGTCTCTGGTCAGTTAGGGCTAGCCTCACTGATGCTACAGTTTCAGAAGACTAAAATAGGAGTGTTTTAATTTTTATTTTAATTTTTAATTTTTTTGATCCCTTAATTTTGTAAATTAACATGTAATGTGTTATTTGCTTCAGGGGTACAGATCTGTGAATCATCAGTCTTACACAGTTCACAGCACTCACCCTCACATAGCACATACCCTCCCCAGTGTTCATCACCCAGCCACCTTGTCCCTCCACTGCCCACTCTCCAGCAACCCTCAGTTTGTTTCCTGAGATTAAGAGTCTCTTATGGTTTCTCTCCCTTCCTGGTCCCATTTTGTTTCATAAAATAGGAGTTTTTAAGTGTATTTCCGGGTTAGAAAAATACAAATACTTTTTAGTGCAATTGGTCAAAATAAAAGTATCTTAAAAATAACACTTGATTTTTTTTCCTCCAAATTTATATCTAAGTTTTCTGAATGTAGTAAATCAGCAGCAGATGGTGAGTTAGTCCTTACTGTCACACAGCAGCGGTGTGGTGTCTCAAGCTAGAAACCCAGGAATCCTTCTGGAGCCCCTTTCTCTCATCCCCACCCTCATGTCCATCTCAGGTATGCCAGTGTTACTTCTCAAATTCATCCAGCATCTGCCCATCCCTGCTGTCATCATTACCTCTCATCTGACTGCAGTTTCCTCCTAGCACTGCTTTCTCTTTCACCTCTATGCTCCATTCTCTTCCTGGTTGCCAGGCTGGCTGTTTAGAATCATAGATCAGATCACATCTTTCTTCTAACCTTCCAGAGGCTTCTCATCTTATTTAGGATGAAATCTAAATCCCACAAGGGTCTATAAGGCTCTATATAATCTTCCTCTTGACTGTGTCTCTGATATTATCTCCCATTCTTTGATTTGAACCGCTCCAGCCATGTTGGCCTTCTTTCTGCTCCTGGACACCAGCTCTTCCCTTTGCTGGAATGTGCACAACCTAGTATTTGCAGAACACTTCTTACTCAGATCTCAACTTTCATCTTGTTTCTAGAGTGTCACTTTCTAACCATGACCCTGCCTCTGTACCCACCTATTAAATCATCGCATTTTATATTATGCAGACTTTTCTTCCCCTTTGATATTATTTTTGATTTTATTTTTTTATGTGTTTATAATCTCTTTTTTTTCCAGAAAGAGCTTTTATCCAGTTCAGCACCATATCCCAGGTGCATCTTCTAGTGCTTGAGCAATTAGCTGCTCAATATTATATTTGTGAAATGAATTAAAGTCGAAGAAAAGTGGAGGGGAAATATACTTTTTTTCCTAGAAAATGGGCACAATTTTGTATTTTATAATGTGAATACTTTCAGACTTTTAAAAATTGTTTTGAATCTATGTGGTTGTTTCAACCCAGTTAATAAGAATTAATGGTGATAAGCAAGCGTTTAGCAATGACTTACTATATCCAAGGCACTTTCCTAAATTCTTCTGATATATGAACTCATTTAATTCTTCTAACACTCATTTGAGGTAGGTCCCATTATTCCAAATTTAAAAGATGAGATAATTGAGTTCCCTGGGTCGTATAGTTAGTAGGTGGTAGAGCTGGTGTTTGAACTTATGCACCTTCATTAGAAAGTCAAGTTGGCTTAGCCACTGTGCTGTCCATTATAGAGGCATCTAATTATGCAGTTGGCTTCCTTACTATGTATATTACAGCTTAGCACTTGGTACATCTCAGAAACCTCTGATTTTTGTTGTTTTTTATTTGTTTATTTAAACTTTTTTTTTTTGTACTTAAAAGTGTAAGAAGGATAAAATTAGTTAACTACAAGAACTGTGGTACACAAACCTAATATCATTGTAAAGATCCAAAATGAAAAAAATGCATTTGCTGGAATTTTGGAAAAACCTTAAATATGAAGCAATATATTGATCAGCACCATATGGACCTTTGGTGAATAAACCCTCAAGATTACTCTGGACCAGAGATCAACTATCTTTTTTGACTGGCTTGCAGCTTTTAAAAAAGACATCAGGAAAGTGGCTTGAAATTTATTTTAGGGTCCATGATACCAGCCTTAGCATAGCCTAAGGGTGCAGAAACAAAAGAGCCTGTGATTTTCAGAATGTACAGTGGAGGGGAAAGTACTAGGTAGAAGCACATCCACAAAAAATGAAGGATTACTATAACCTGGGAGGGAGGTAGCGACATCAAGATGTAACTTGAATCTCTTGGCATCCTTGCTGGAATCTACTGAGTTTAAGTCAAAGCATGGTGCAAGAAATCTGGAGATAAAATTTTGTCTTTCTCTGGAAACTTACTATAAGCCAATTATATGTCTGAATCTTAGTTACTGTATATGTAAATGGCAACGCTGTGTTACACTTAATAGCTTTCCTTTGTGGAAGCAGAACACTGGACTACATGTCCTCTAAGAGAATATTTTAACTTTCGTGTACATGATGATAATATTTGGTGGCTCAGAAGAACAGAAATGGAACAATGGCTATGAGATCAATGAGACAGAATTGCTAAAGGATGGACACTAACACATTAAAGTGAGACAGCTGTGAGATGGTGAGTTAGTCCTTACTGTCACACACAATTGATGTATAAAGACAATAGGAGAAACCCACTAACAGCTCCTGGGGCTGCAGAATTATGGGACTGCCTACCAGGTATTTTATATCATTCTTTTAATTTTAAAATTTGAAATTGCAAAAAAGCCAATAAAATGTGTTTTAGTATATCTTCATTTCTTGCTTTTCTTTCAGTGTTAAACTTAAGGAACTAAGTGCAGCTTAAGGAAATCAAATATTGAAAATTTTGCTGTTACTCTACACAGATTTATAGCATCAAATTAATGAGAGACACATTCCATTGAATGAGGATATGGAGCTAAATTGCACTTAATAGAATGGAAGAAAATTCTTTAATTATTCCCTATTGGGTGGGGGAAGTAGGATTTTGTGAGTCCTAAAATGTAGAGGGGAGAGAGAGCAAAGAGATAGCAGCCTGGCAGACGAGTAATAATTGGGGTTCAGGGGAAGGTAATCACTAGAATTAAACTTTGGCTTGTGGTTAAGCAAATTCTAAGAATTGTAATTCTCAAATGTAGTTTAAAATTATTCCCTGATCCACACTTTTCTGTGATCCTTTTCTCTTTTACCTAAAATTTTAATAAAATTTATACATCCTATTTTGTAATCCTAATTTGCATCCTATTTTGAGGAGTAAGAGGAGACAGAAGACAAGATAGTTGCAGGAAATGAGAGGAAAAGGTAAGTGAGAGGAGGGAGACTCCATCTAACCATGAGAATATATGAAATATTCTGGGAGAGTTTTGGACTTCCTTCAGGACATAAGATGAGGATCAATCCTTTTAATTTAATTATGAAAGCAGTTCATTCCCCAAAGACTTAAAGACTTTAGAAAATCTAGGCAATAGATACTTTGGATCATATATGTAAATACTTATATTATGGAATTTGGGGATGACTTCGAGGAAAAGCATTATATAGCCACTAAAGAGAAGTGAATATATGGAGATATATACTAAGAGGATGTATTTTATTTGCATCCATTCATTCTACTTCTGGCAGCCATCATTTGGGGTTCTACTTCTTCATTTATTTTGTCCATATGGTTTGGTAGAGCATCTCCCAATTTCTCAAAGTAGAATGTGTGATTTGGACCTGAGCCAATCAATAATTTACCCTGGCCACAGTAATTGATTACAAATATAGGCATTGACCCAAACTGGCACCAATGAGATGCAAGAAGTTTTCTGCAACTTCCAGGAAACCTATATTTGGATTTTCCTTCTAGGCCTGAATCCTCTTTCATTGGCTTTATATGCTGGATCCACTTAGTAGCAAAAAGTAGCAGCAGCTAAGACCCTACTGCTTTGTGGATTCTGAAGGTACCTTTTGAATGGTAGTTGCAATCAAGAAGAGTGATAGCAATGAAACAAGTGATGGAAAACACAGGAAGAGGAAAACTTGAGTGAGGGAAGGGAGTAAGAATGGAGAAACTCAGATAATTTATATACCAGGTGTTATGTTTAGGCTGTATGTACTATTTTAATCCTTAAAGCGAAGCAATTATTATTTATCTTTGGCAGATAAAGTACTTAAGTCTTAGACTGAATAATGGTCCAAGGAAGAAGCAAGAGTTTAATGCTCTGATATTGCATCCTATTCCAAGCTCTGATCTTAACTGTCTCTGAAATTGTAGAGGTAAGAAAAGGAGGAATTTGGGGGCTTCTGAGCTACAGATTTTTCAGTTATGGACTCAGTCAAAGATAATTTTATTCCTTGATTCAGTGGGACTCTCCATAGTGCCCCCATTCCCTCACATCCCTTTCCCTGCTAGTGTTTAATAGGAAATAAGAGTTATATTTTATTTAGAATTTTAATTGCTCATATGGAAGCCTTATATTTCCCTTTAAAATCTAAGAAATGAGATTTTTCTCAGTGGTAAAAGAGTTTCTAAGACACTAGGCTTAGCTGCTTTTCTTTACCTATTTTCATTGGCTCTTATTGTCTAAAAGAGGAATATAAAGTTTCTGAGTTACTTAAAATTCTGAATTATCAGTGTGTGAGTTAATGAAGTTTGTCTATGGTAGAAGAGCTATTTTAAATCTGGAGAAATGGGGTGCCTGGGTGGCTCAGTTGGTTGGGCGACTGCCTTCGGCTCAGGTCATGATCTCGGAGACCTGGGATCAAGCCCCACATCTGGCTCCGTGCTCAGCGGGAAGCCTGCTTCTCCCTCTCTCACTCCCCCTGCTTGTGTTCCCTCTCTCGCTGTGTTTCTCTCTGTCAAATAAGTAAAATCTTAAAAAAAAAATCTGGAGAAATGGTGAAAATGTTAATCTTATGGTGATGTACCTTTTGCACCAGAAAATATAAGCATTACTTTTCTAAATGGACAAAATGAACTAAATATAGTGAAATCAGTGGAGATAATGGTGCCTGCTGGTTAACATTGTGTAAGCTGCATGCTTTTGTTTGTTTCTGTGTTTAAAAAATAGCCATGATAAGGTGGTTTCTAGAAATGGATGTGGATTCCAATGCTTGTGTCACTATTGATTTGTAGTTATAGGAAAGAAAAAAGAAGCCATTTTCAACATATAGAACTAATGTTAGGAAAGCCTTTTATTGTCTGAAAGGGCAATTATGCACTTGAGAGCTTATCCCTTTCGTCTTCCTCTAACACAATCAACTAGCAATGATTTAAAGCAGAATTTATACAAGTCATTTCTTCCATAGCTCCATTTTCTGGGTGTTATTCAATTTCTTTAATCCAGAACCCATTCTAGTGCTGATTATTAATTCTGAATCAGAATTAGCTGAACTGAATGACATATTAATGATTAAGATTCAAAAGCACTGTTTAAATTCAGGTTTCCTGGAAGACAGAAGGTGTACTTTCCCAAGAGCCAGCTTTAGTGAGGGGGCAAGAGAAAGCTGAAGTCAATGTACTTCTTTTGGGAAAACTGAATCAAAAGAAGTATCTCCAAAGTACATTGTTGTGCTTTTATTTTAAATCCACAAGGACAGTTTAAAGAAGAATCACTTGAGTTCCCAGTGAGAGGGTTGAATCACTATATTATAATTTTAAATTGGGAATGGCTTGGGATACATGGAAGAATCTTTATTATTTTCAGAGAGCATGGACCTGCTATTTTCATTAGCTGGAATCCAATATAAGAAACATCCAGGGCAGTTCTCTTTGAAAGAAATCCAGAAAATAAAATCTTTAAAAAAAAAAAAAAAGTTGCTGCGGAAGAGTCAGGTTTCTAATTTAGCATGCATCTAGAAGCTGATTGAAATTATTTCCTGAGACCAAGGATGCTTATGGACACTTTCCCTGTCTTCTTCTACCTTTTTTCCAAGTCACTTGGAAGATATTTGCATACATACCTGGTGTACCAGCTTTTGTGACTAACCAAGGCACAGGCCCCTGGATTGCATGGCACAAAGCAACATGGTTTGCATTAATGAATTTCACAAGACTATAGCAGATCTTTAATGGTCATAGATGTATCCCTCTCCACCCCAGAACTGTATACCTAGGCCATGTACAGAGCAACAGGCAAAAATGCCCATCTCTCAGTTTATTGCTGGAAGGGATCCAACTACATACTTTTCCAGCTGCTGTGTGAGAGTCCAGCTTCCATTTAACTGCATATAGATGCCAGCTGTGATCTTCCATTATGGAACACTGATGGGTCTTTGCATAGCTTCAACTACTGGGGGCCCCAGAACAAAGGAGGCACTTAGATAATTACAGAAGTTTGAGAGACAGCTAGGAGCTTGTGATGGCTGATTAATACATTTTTTTTTAAAGATTTTATTTATTTGACAGAGAGAAACACAGCCAGAAAGGGAACACAAGCAGGGGGAGTGAGAGAGGGAGAAGCAGGCTTCCCGCCGAGCAGGGAGCCCGATGTGGGACTCAATCCTGGGTCTCTGGGATCATGACCTGAGCCGAAAGCAGTCGCTTAACCAACTGAGCCACCCAGGTGCCCCTAATGAATACATTTTTGTCTCCTACACAAGATCTCTCAAGACTTGAGAGGTGGCTGTTTTATCCAATGCATGGAAAACCACACAGAGAGTCATGGAAAATGAAAAAACAGGGATATTTTCCAAGTCAAAGAATGTGGTAAAAAACATTCACATCTTAATGAGATGGAGATAAGTAATTTATCTGATAGATGAAAATAATGGTCATAAAGTTGCTCATCAAGATGAGAAGAGCAATGTATGAATAGTGTGAGGATTTCAACAAAGCAATAAAAGTATGAAACAAAAATAAAAGTTTTTCAATAAAAGTATGAAACAAAAACCATGGAGCTGAAGAGTACAAAAAGTGAACTGAAAAATTCAATAGAGAGATTCAACAGTAGACTGGCTGAAGTAGGAGAAAGAATCAAGAAACCTGAAGACAGGGTAGTGGAATTCAATCAGAGGAGCAAAAAGAAAAAGAGCCAGGACAGCTTAAGTACCTCATGGGACCAGCAAACCAACCATTGTACACATTATAGGGATCCTAGAAGGAGGAGAGAGCAAGAGAAAGGAACAGAAAGCTTATTTGAAAAATAGTATGTGAAAATTTTTTGAATCTGAGGAAGGAAACAGACATCCAGATGCAAGAAACCCTAGAGAGTGCCAAATAAGAGGAATCTAAAGAAATTCACAGTGAGTTATGTTATAGTTAAATTGTCAAACATTAAAGATAAGAAGAGAGTCTTAAAAGACATAAGAGAAGTGTTTCTTAAAAGACAACCCCTGATAAGACAGTGGGCAGGGTTTTTGTTTGTTTGTTTTTGTTTTTTGTTTTTGGGGGGTTTTTTTGGCAGAAACTTTGCAGGCCAAAAGTTAGTGGCATGATCTATTCCAGTGCTGAGAGGAAAAATCTTCCAACCAACAGTATTATGCCTAGCAAAGTTGTCCTTCCAGAATTGAAGGAAAGAGAAACAGTTTTGCAGACAAGCAAAACCTGCAGCAGTTATCACAAGTAGACTGGCTTTAAAAGAAATGTAAAAGGAATTCTTTGAGCTAAAACAATAAGATACTAAATAATAACAGGAAAACACCCAAGTATAAAACTCACTGGTAAAGGTAAATATATAGTTAGAATACACTAATGTTGTAATGGTGGTGGGTTAATTACTTAGAACTCCATTAGCATACTCTAGTGTTATAATGGTATTGGGTAACTTACTTATATCTAACTTATATACTATTACTTATATTATAAAGACAAAAATAGTAAAAATAAATAATGACAGTAATTTGTTAATGTATACACAGTGTAAAAAGTAAACTGTGACATCCAACACATAAATGGGAGAGAAGGGAATGGTATACATTTAGAGCTTTTGTGTATGTTGGAAGTTGTTGCAGCTTAAAATAGACTGTTAAGGTGCCTGGGTGGCTTAATGGGTTAAAGCCTCTGCCTTCAGCTCAGGTCATGTTTTCAGGGTCCTGGGATCAAGGCCCACATTAGGCTCTTTGCTCGGCAGGGAGTCTGCTTCCTCCTCTCTCTCTGTCTGCCTCTCTGCCTACTTGTGATCTCTCTCTCTGTCAAATAAATAAATAAAATCTAAAAAAAAAATAGACTGTTAAAATATCTTTATGTAAGACCCATGATAACCACAAAGCAAAGAGAAAGAAAACTAAGCATACCATTCTAGAAGATCATGAAATCACAAAGAGAACAAGAGAGGAAGAAAGGAACAAAGGAATTATAAAACAACCAGAAAACTATTAAGAAAATGGCAATAAGTCCATATGTATCAATAATTATTTTAAATGTAAATGGACTGTTCTTTAATCAAAAGACATAGAGTGGCCAAGGAGATTCAAAAAAGAATAATCAAGCCCCAAGAATATTCTGCCTATGAGAGTTTTATTTCAGCTTTAAGGACACATGAAGACTCAAAATGAAGGATTGAAAAGGAGTTTACATGCAAATGGAAGCCCAAAGAAAGCAGAAGTAGTTATACTTACATCAGACAAAATAGAATTTAAGACAAAGACTGAACAGGAGACAAAGTAAGTATACAGTAATAAAGGGCCAAAGGCATAAAACATTTGTAAATATTAATGCATTCAACATAGGAGCATCTAAATCTATAAAGCAAAATTAATAGAACTCAAGGGAGAAATAGGCAATAATACAATATCAGGGGAATTCAGTTCCCTACTTTCAACAATGAATAGATCATCCAGGCAGAAGATTAAGGAAACATTGAACATAAATTATATGTTAGAACAAATTGACTTAACAGATATTTTGGGAGCTTTTTATCCCATAGCAGTGGAACACATTCTTCTCAAGAACGCATGGGATATTCTCTATGGTAGATTATATGTTGGAACACAAAACAGCCTTAATTTAAGAAAATTGAAATAATTTCAAGCACCTTTTCCAAACACAATGGTATGAAACTAGAAATCAATTACAAGAAAAAAAATGGAAAATTCACAAATATGTGGAAATTGAAAGTCATATTAGTGAATAACCATTGGGTCAAAGTAGAAATTAAAAGAGAAATTAAATACTTTGAGATCAATGAAAATGGCAGTACAACATACCAAAACTTTTATGATGCAGCAAAACAATTCTAAGAGGGAAGTTCATAGTGATAAATGCCTACCTTTAGAAGCAAGAAAAAATTCAAATTATTTTATATCTCAAGAAACTGGGAAAAATAAAGAACAAATTAAGCCCAAAGTTAGTAGAAGGAAGGATGACAAAGATCAAAGCAGAAAAAAAGTCTTAAAAGACAATAAAAAATATCAATGAAACAGCTGATTTTTTGAAAGACATGAAACAGATCTTGAGTTTGACTCACCAGAAAAATGAGAGGACTCAAAATCAGAAATGAAAGAAGAGATGTTACAACTGATAATACAGAAATACAGAGGATCTTAGATTACTATGGACTGTTATATATCAACAAATTGGACATTCTGGCAGAAATGGACAAATTTCTAAAAACCTACCAAGACTGAATCATAAAGAAATAGAAAATCTGAACAGACTGATTATTAGTAGAGAGACTGAATCAGTAATTAAAAACTTCCCATGGGGAGCCTGGGTGGCTCAGTTGGTTGAGCGACTGCCTTCGGCTCAGGTCATGATCCGTAAGAGCCAGGATCAAGCCCCACGTCAGGCTCCCTGCTCAGCGGGAAGCCTGCTTCTCCCTCTCTCACTGCCCCTGCTTGTGTTCCCTCTCTTGCTGTGTCTCTCTCAAATAAATAAAATCTTTAAAAAAACAACAACAACAACAACAAAAAAACTTCCCAAAAGAAGTTCTGGACAGTTCAGAGGTGAATTCTATAAAACATTTAAAGAAGAATTAATGCCAATACATCTGAATCTCTTCCAAAGAAATAGAAGAGGAGGCTATGCTTCCAAATTCATTTTACAAGGCCAGCATTATCCTAATATCAAAATCAGACAAATACATCATAAGAAAATATTATTACAGGCCAATATCCCCAATGAACATAGATGCTAAAGTTGTCAGCTAAATATCAGCAAATTTCAGACATACATTAAAAGGATCTTATATCATGATCAAATGGGATTTATTCCAGGAATACAAGGGAGATTCATTATCTGCAAATCAGTGGGATACACCACATTAATAAATGAGGGATGAGAATCATATGATCATCTCAATGTATGCAGAAAAGCATTTGACAAGGTTCAACATGCTTTCATGATAAAAACTCCCAACAAACTGGGTATAGAGGGAACACACTGCATCATAATAAAGGCCATATATCATAAGCCCACAGCTAATACCATACTCAGTGGTGAAATGCTGAAAACTTTCCCTCTAAGATCAAGAACAGGACAAAGATGCTTACTCTTGCTGCTTTTTTTTTTTTAAAACACATAATGTATTATTTGTTTCAGGAGTACAGGTCTGTGATTCATCAGTCTTACACAATTCACAGCCCTCACCATAGCACATACCCTCCTCAATGTCCATCACCCATAATTTCCCATCCCCCACCCTTCCAGCAGCCCTCACTTTGTTTCCTGATCACTCTTGCTGCTTTTGGGAGAGTAATGAAAGTCATACCCAGAGCAATTAGGTAAGGGAAAAAAAAGATACCTAAATCAGAAGGAAAGAAGTAAAATTGTCTTTATTTATAAATCCCATGATGTTATGTCTTAAAATCCTAGATTGCACCAAAAATCTTTAGAAATAATGATAAAATTGCATAAATCAAAATACCAAAAAAGTTGCATTTCTGTGTGACAATAAATTATCAGATACATTAAGAAAATCCCATTTACAATAGCATTTGGAAAATTATATACTTAGGAATAAATTTAGCCAAGGAGGTGAAAAATCTATACTCTAAAATCTGTAATACTGATGAAAGAAATTAAAGAAGATACAAATACATGAAAGATATTCCATGCTAATGGATTGCAATAATTAATATTGTTAAAATGTTCGTGTTACATAAGCAATCTACAGATTCAGTGAAAACCTTGTCAAAGTTCCAATGGCATTTTTCACAGGAAAAAATAATCCTAAAATTTTCATGGTACCACAAAAGAACCCACATAGCCAAAGAAATCTTGAGAAAGAAGGATAAATTTAGAGGCATCATACTTTCTGATTTCAAACTATAATACAAAGTTGTAGTAATCAGAACAGTATGATATTGGCATTAATACAAATATAGACCAATGGAACAGAATAGAGAAGCTAGGAATAAGCATGCATGCATATATGTTTAATCAGTTTACAAAAAAGGAGTCAAGAATATGCAATAGGAAAAGGTAATCTGTTCAAGAAATGGTGTTGGGAAAACTGGACAGCCATTTACAAAAAGATGAAGCCTACATTATCTTACACTGCACACAAATCAACTCAACATGGATGAAGGACTTAAACATAAGACCTAAAACAGTAAAACTTCCAGAAGAAAACCTAAGGGGTAAGTTCCATGACATCAGTCTTGGAAATCTTTTTTTTTTTAATTTGACACCAAAAGAAACAAAAAAAGTGGGATTATATCAAAAGAAGCTTTTGCAAGATAGAAGAAATAACAAAATGAAAAGGCAACCTGTTGATTGGGGGGAAATATTTGCATCCTGTATCCGATAAGTAGTTAATATCCAAAATATATAAAGAACTCATACAACTCAATAGGAAAAATGCCAACAGTCTGATTAATAAATAGGCAGAGGATCTGAATAGACATTTTCCCAAAGAGGACATACAGATAGCTAACAGGTATATGAAAAGATGCTTAACATCAAAACAGAGAAATGCAAACTGTAATCACAATGAGATATCATCTCACACTTGTTTGAATGACTACTATCAAAAATATAGGAAATAAAAAGTATTGGTGAGGGTGTGTGGAAAGGAGAACCCACTGTTGGAATATAAATTGGTACAGATGCTATGGAAAACAGTGTGGAGTTTTCTTAAGTTAAAAATAGAATTAGTTGTATGTCAACTATACTGCAGTAATAATAATTAAAAAAAACAGAACTAACATATGACCCAGCAATCCTGTTTTTTGGTATGTCCAAAGGAAATGAAAACAGAATCTTGAAGTGATATCTGCACCTTGCATTCCCATGTTCATTGCATCATTATTCACAATAGCTAAGATATAAAAACAATCTAAGTGTCAATTGGTGGATAAGGAAAAAAAATATATAAGAGAGAGATACCTATATGTATATAGGTGTATATAGGTCATATATCTATACATATATGGATATGTATATAATTGTTTATAGGTCATATATATTTAGATACATCATATCTGTATCTGTCTATATCTAGTGTATGTGTATGTGTGTGTATTGTATTTTTCAACCATGAGAAAAGACATCCTACTGTTTGCAACAACATGGATGGGTCTGGAGGCATTATGCCAATTGAAATAAATCAGAGAAAGATAAATAGTGTATGATATCACTTGTATGTGGAATCTAAAATTGCTAAAAACAGAGACTAGAATCGTAGTTACCAGGGGTTGGGCGATTGGGATAAAGGGGAAATATTTATCAAAGAGTATGAACTTAGAGCTGTAAGTTCTGAAGTCTAATGTATAGCATAGTGCTTATAGTTAACAGTACTGTATTATATATTTGAAAGTTAGTGAGAATAGGTCTTAAATATTCTCACCAGGAAAAAAGAATTGGTAATTATGTGATATGATGCAGGTGTTAGCTAACATGATGGTGGTCATCATTTTGCATTATATAAATGTATCAAATCAACCTTTAACTTACACAATTTGTCAATTATATCTCAGTAAAGCTGAGAGCAAATCAAAACAATAAAAATGAGAGACTGCCAGTGTCCTGGGTTTTGTTGGGGCAACTGGTGCCACCCATTAAAACTCCCTTCTTAATCACAGGATTCACTTAATGTATTTTTAAAAAAAAACATTTATACAGTACCTGAATGCATTTTTGTTATTGTTGTTAACATTAAAAGATGTAGAGTTCCCCTTTAGCCACCATCTTTTTCCAGTCTAACTCCGCCTTCTCAGAGATAACCATTTTTTTTGTTTGTTTGTTTTAGATTTTATTTATTTGACAGAGAGAAACACAGCTAGAGAGGGAGTACAAGCAGAGGAACTGAGAGAGGGAGAAGCAGGCCTCCCGCAGAGCGGGAAACCCGATATGGGGCTGATCCCGGGTCTCCAGGATCATGACCTGAGCCGAAAGCAGTCGCTTAACCAACTGAGCCACCCAGGCGCCCCAGAGATAACCATTTTTAACAGTTTGCTGTATATCCTTTTTGGCCCTTTTCTAAAACATTTCTATATGTGTTCTGTGTACTACATGGACATCATATAGTGGTTTTTTTTTTAGAAAGGCTTATAACACATTTAATGTATAGGCTCATAATGTATGATTCTGCAACTTCCTTCACAACAACAATATGAATCTTAGATATATTTTTATGTCATTATCTATAGATTATTTCATTTTTAACTTTTGCATAGGATTCCATAGTACTGGTATTTCATGGTCATTTCTTTCTTTTTGATACTAGGTTGTTTCTAACTATAATGTTGCAGTGCACATCTTTGTGTATACTTGGTGAATTTAGTATTTCTGTAAAATGGATACTAGACACACTTCTTAATTAAGGGTATATATATGTATACTCTAGTCAGAGTATATGTGTGTACACTTTAAACCTCCAAATTACACTCTAAAAGTCAGTACCAAATTACATTCCCACCCAAAGATTTTATGTTTTTCTATACCTGTATAGCCACTGAATATTAATCATTTTTAAATGATTTTTTCCAATCGAGTGGCAGTTAAAGAAATCAGTGTTGTTTTAGTTTGCATTTTTCTGATTATCTGATGTTATAGTAGTCAGATGTACTGGTTTTCATAAGTATTCTTTGTGATTCTTCCTTTCTAAATTACCTCTTCAGATTCTTATTTTTTTCTCTTCTTTTCTCTTCTTTTTCTTAATGATTGTTAGAACTTTATATATGTTCTGTATTTTAAGCATTTATCAGTTAGCAAACGATTTCTCCTGTTGTGTTGCTTTTTTATTTAACTTTGTTTACAGTGTCATTCAAAGTGCAAAAATTATGAACACGTGTTTAATCAATTTCAGCATTATTTCCTATAATAGCTTTGGAATTTGTTTATTCCCTAAGAATGCGTTCTTCTCCTGAATATTGGCTTAGAGGTTGAGAGGTTTGGTGTCTTAATGCCTGGGATCAAATCCTAGCTGTTATTTTTTTCTAGCTGTGTGACCTTGAGCAAGACACCTCTATGTATGTCAGTGTCCTCATCTTAAAATGAAGATCATAATCTTTCTCAGAGGATTGTTGTATAAGTTAATTGAGATCTTCAAAATGACTAGTGCTCTGTAATAGATACTTTTTCTTATAATGTAATGCTTTATAGTTAAAAATTTTTTTCTCCATAAGTCATCCCAAATTTACCTTTGCACATAAGCTAGGAATATAATTTTATTTTGTTCAAAAAGATATTGGCTAGTCAAAGTATATTCGTATGGGTCATGTTACTCTGGTAATTTCAAGTGTCATCTGTACTGCATATTCAGTATTCATGTCAACATGAGTTTATATCTGGGCTCCATTTGGTTTTGTTTATTTTTTTGTCTATTTGGGATCTGTGTTGCACTGCTTTAATGATTATTAGGGCAAGTATCACTCATTGTCCTTTTTCAAAGGACATTTGGCTATTATTGTCCATTTTTCTACCCGATAATTTTATACGCAGACTTCTTTTTGTTGTGTTGTGTTTTTGGTGGTGTTACTTTTTTTGACTTTTTTTTTTAAAACAATAACTTTATTGAACTTATAAATTAATTTGAAACTAATTCGATAATGTTGCCTAGAAATATAACATATTCATTTCTAGGGGTTCTGTATATATTCTGCATGTGAGTCTGTTTTTTATTGTTTATTGTGGTAAGCCAAATGATGCTCTCCCTCTCCAGAGATGTCCACATCCTAATCCCTGGACACTGGTGAATATATTAGATTACAAGGCATAAAAGACTTTGGAGATGTGATTAAATTAAGGATTTTGAATTGGGGAGATCATCCTGAATTGTGAGGATAGGTCTAATGTATCCACAAAGATCCTAGAGTAAGGAGTAAGGAGAGCCCATCAGAGATAGAGATGTGAAGAAGACAGAACAGGTAAGAAGGTGTGGACCCATGAGATAAGGAATGTGAGCTGAAAACGCTAAGCAACAGATTCTTCCCTAGAGCCTCCAGAGGAAACATAGCACTGCTAATCTCTTGACTTTAGCCCTCTAAGATCCATTTGGACTTATGTTCAGAATAGTAAAATAATAAATTTGTGTTTTAAGACCTGAAGTTTGTATTAATTTATTGCAGAAACAATAGGAAACTATTAATACATTTCAGTATTGCAAAGTTATTGCAGAAATGTTGTGATTTGGGGGTATCAACTCTTTCTTTTGTGTGGGGGAGCTATCCATGTTGTTGGGTCTATGCATGGCTTCCAGAACTTTCACTATGGCTGCTTTATTTATAATCTCATTGAGAAAGTGACTAGAATAGCTAAGGAAGAAGGCTGACTGACAGGTTATCCTTTTTTTTTTTTTTTTTTTTTTTTTACAGGTTATCCTTTTCATGTGATTATTACTAACTTACTTTTGTAGTAGAGCCTTTTAATGAACATTTGCATGTATAAAAATATCTCATGACTAGGACTTGTTCCAAAATGTTCACATATTTCTCAATCCTCCTTTTTATCAATCCTCAATATTAGTAATTTCAAGTCTCCAATCATTTGATAGTGTTTAGCCACTGCTCATGAAATGGTGCAGATCCTAACCAGAGGCCAATTCTCTTTCCAGGCAAAGTAGAAATGTATTGTTTAAAATTATGTTCATCTTGAGGCTTTTCCTTCTCTACTGTTATTTCAGAACTGGTCCAAATAGGGATTAGTGCTCCAGCAGTCCCCTTTGGGCAGAGAAACCATCAAACCACACTCAAATGATTTACTACCGTCTAACTCTCATAGATCTTCTCAAGGCAATTAAATAAAGTGTTACCTAGCATTTTTAAGGTTCTGTAGCATGATGTTATTCATGTAGTGATACTCATCGCTGATAGGATCATGAGAATATTTACACATTGTATCTATAGCTTAAATTATGAGGGGAGAGGGTAGATGTAATTCTGAGGCAAGCTGGTTAAGTATACTATTGTCTTACCAAGAGAAAGAAAATTTCATCTGGTTTTGTTTTCTATTTGATAAGGAAAGGAGGTCATTTGCCATATCAAAAGGAGTCAAATCTAGAACAATTGGTGGAACCATACCTGGAACAGTTTATTGGAACCCTAATCTGATTTCATTTCATATGATGTGCCACTGTTCCCACAACCTCTCTCTATTCTGCACTTGTCAAATGGGAGAATTAAATAGGGATGTGATAAGAATGACCTAATCTGTATCATTTGTCTTTGATTATGCCACTCCTCTTTGTTATTCTCATAGGGAAGCAGTATTTATTTTGCTAGACAGAAGGAACTCCAGGGATTTCTACCAAATTCTTAAAAGTCACACCTTTTTGTCATAGATAATATTACTTTAAGCATGTATCATGGATCCACTGTGAGGATTCTTCTAGTTGTTGAGGACATGTTACAACTAGACACTTAGGATCTGAGGAAATAACCCTAATCTGGGTTTAACATCCCACCATGCATATTCTCATTTTGAAATAGGACTTTTCTAACTAACCGTACCATGAGCTTCCCTCTGATCTGTGGACTTGTGTTTTATATATCCAGGAATTATTGTTGCCTCATAGCTAATGCTTAATAATCCCCAAATATTTAGATATTTACCTTTTATAAGTATAGTTATCTTTGTAAACTACTACAGCTCTTTTCAGAGAACATGAAGAGGTACTTCCTTAAGAGTTCTTGGCTTCTTTATTTAAGGTCTCTTGGTTTATGAACTCATTCAAATATGGGAATTGGGGTAGAGAATATGTATGACTTTATATGTGGTAGCCAAAGTCATCTGTTCCGCAGAACTAATGTTTATTTGGTTGTGCACATCAAGTAGGTCATTAGTGGACTTCCCATTTCTTATAGACTTCGTTACTCCATAATTCATTACTACCTACTGGTTCAGATCCTGGAGTTTCTGACAATTTTGATTACCACACTGTCCTTGTTGCCTGATGAATGATGGATAGCAATCATATCCATTTTGCCTCAGGCAATTAAGTACTACTAAATTGATCTCTGCCAAGCTGGGGTTCTGGTATACCACTGAAAGCATGGAACCCATTTCTACTGCATCTTTCTTTTTGTTTTGTTTTGTTACCGGCAACCAGAGTACATACATTAGAGTCATTAGAGTCATTATAGAGATATTAGCACTCCCTTAACTGATGGCTTTCTCAAATCTTAATGGGTTGTTAGGGAACTTGGTTAGGGGTGTGCATAAGAGGACGACATGTGATAAGTAAACTCCAAAATTTCTATTATCTTTATGTTTGGATTGCTTTCTTTATATTATATAAAGAAATATCTGCCATTTCAACTTTATTTAGTATGCGCTGCCATTGAGTCAGTATTTTAGTAAACCAACCAAACAAATAATTATAACCACTCCTGGCTACTTCAGCTAACACACTGAAACCACAGTCTTTTATATTTAGTTATATATTTTGGTCTTTATGTATTTATATACATAAGAGTTTTATGCCTATTCATATTTAATATATTGATAATTTCAGCCCAGTCTAAAATTATTATTTTCTTCTTAGTCCCTAGTAAATTCTTTATATTATTGATACAATTTAGCAAAACCTTGCAATTATTTTGCTGTGCAAGCCTTTATCCTTCTGGGTCTCGCTCAGGATTTGACCACTGTGTATACTTGGATTTGATTCCAAGTTAAAGATTTTGAGACATTAGGAATAGTGGAGGTAGCAATGAACATAATTGACATCTGCTTGCAAAACAACTCTTCCAGACAAAAGTTAATATAGGGTCTTTAAGTAAGGCAGAAAGAACCTCTGTAGACAGGGGAAAAGGTGCTGCTTTATCTGGAAAATTGGACATGTAAGGTTATTCTCATTCTTCTGAACCCTCCAATATATCCCGTTTTAATGTGTAACCTCCCATTTTTTCTTGATCAGAGCCCTTAATTTCATATAAGAGATTGGTTAAACCTTTGCATTTGAAATGACCTTTTAATTCAGCAATCTATTTGACCAAATTTTATGTTTGATTTTCCTCTGTTTCAGCTTTCAGATATAACAGGTAAGTGATTCTTTTAACACATAGAGTCCTTAGTTTTAGTCTGTGTCTTAAGCTGACAACTTTAAACTTCAAGATTTTCACCTTATATGTTATGTTGTCTAGTATATATATGCATATATATACATGTACATATATCTATACACACACATGCACACTTACATATGTGTGTATATATATGATATGGCAGTGGGTCTTCTTCCTGCCAGAAATTTGCACAGATAATAATTGAATAAAAATTTTACCACTTCCTTATAAATATACAATGGAATATTATGCAACCATCAAAACCCCCCAAATCTTGCCATTTGAAACAATGTGGCTGGGGCTAGAGGGTATTATGCTAAGCAAAATAAGTCAGTCAGCCAGAGAGATACAATTATCATATGATCTCACTGATATGAGGAATTTGAGAAACAAGACAGAGGATCATAGGGGAAGGGAGGAAAAAATGAAACAAGATGAAACCAGAGAGGGAGACAAACCTTAAGAGACTCTTGGTCTTATTAGGAAACAAACTGAGGGTTGCTGGAGTGGAGGGGGTGGGAGGGCTGGATGGTTGGGTGATGGACACTGGGGAGATTTGTGCTATAGTGAGTGCTGTGAATTGTGTAAAACTGATGAACCACAGAACTCCTGAAACAAATAATAAGTGTATGTTAATAAAAAAAAATTGCTGTTCTTGCCATCTAGAATAGTCTCATCTCTTAGTACTAGCTAGTTTTCACTTCTTCTATCCCAGTTTGGCTAGATAACCATCTTAGATTTCCCTCTACCAACCACATCCCATCCTTGCCACCCCAGATATTACGTGAGTGTTACTGCAACTATATCTGCAAATAGTTTCTGTTTTAATGTTGTTAGGTAGAAGACGGAAGTTTACTCGGGCTGATGTATGCTAAAATAGAATTTATTAAAGAGGTGTTAAATGGCTCATCTATACATGAGGAGGACAGGAGAATTGGCTTTAGAGACATCATATTTAGGACAAACATAGGATTACTTAGTAGAACTTGTCCACTGAAAACACTTCTGCCACAGGATGCTAGACACTGCTTTTCTCAGCATTGCCAGGCTGCCTGGGAATTTGGTCATATTCCAACTACTTCATGGATATAAAGAGTTTAGAAAATTGAATTTTAGACATTTTCATCTTCAAATTTTTAACTTCCACCTGTACTTACAAGGAAATACATCTCCAGAGCTCTGTGGAGTATTCAGATATGGGACATCCACCCCAAGTCATATCGGTTGTTGACCCTTGAACAGTACATGCTTGAATCCTGTGGGTCTACTCATACACAAATTTTTTATGGCATAGTACTATACATGTATTTTCTTTTATGATTTTCTTAATTTTCTTTTTCTAGCTTACTTTATTATAATACTGTATATAATACATATAATATACAAAATATGTTAATTGGCAGTTTATAAGTAAGGTTTCTGGTCACCAGTAGGCTATTAGTAGTTCAGTTTTTGGAGAGTCAGAAGTTACAGATAAATTTTTGACTGCACGGGGGACAGTGCCCCTAACACCCACATTGTCCAAAGATCAACTATTCTTACTTACATACATATGTCTGTGTTATATCATGTTACCTGTTACTATATATTTTGTCCATATAAGGAAAATCAGTAAATGTTTTTCTGAAGTTAAATAAATGAGAAGCATATGTCAATAGGCAGGTTGAAATTTAGGATATGAATGGGAGGCAAAAGCAGGCTGCCTCTTGTCCTCACTTGTTGCCTGCTGATAACATGGGTTTGACTCCTTTCAGTTTATTTCTCTTAATGGGCTAAGCTAGTTTTCTGATTTGTTTTTCTTTTTCCCCCATTGATACCTCTTGGATTTACCCCCATCTGCTCTTATGTCATTTGAACCTAGGGGAGAGGTGTCACTGGCTTAGCTCATCTTAATACAGCCCTATGGAAGAAGCTGCTCCGCATTTACCTAAAATACATTCTTTTCCTTTTGGGCATGGAACTAGAACAGCATTTCCTAGGTTTTCTTACAGTTGGATGTGACCTTGTGACTAAATTCTGGCCATTGGAATGTGGGTGAAAGTAATGTGTAACATTTTACCATACTGCGTGCAATCTCCCATGTTCTTTTCCCCCTCCTGGCTGGTAGAATGGAGACATTGTCTAAGGTGTTGAGAATGGCAGAGCCACACTGTGGAAAAAAGAAGCATGGAAAATGGCCCTGCTACTAACTTTCTTTTGACTTTAGTTCAGTTGTCTTGGCCTTATAATGCCTTCTCTTTATTTATTTAATTGATGCTGTCTATTAACTTTCAGTAACTTGTTTTCAAGTATTATTATTCTTGATTGTATTCTGTACAGCTGCTGCTGCTGCTGCTTCTTCTTTCTTCTTTCTTCTTTCTTCTTCTTCTTCTTCAAGATTCTATTTACTTGATAGAGAGAAACACAGCCAGAGAGGGGGAACACAAGCAGGGGGAGTGAGAGAGGGAGAAGCAGGCTTCCCGCTGAGCAGGGAGCCCGATGTGGGGCTCAGTCCAGGGACTCCAGAATCATGACCTGAACCAAAGGCAGACGCTTAACAACTGAACCACCCAGGTGCCCCTTCCATACAGCTTCAAATTATTTTTACAAACTGTGTTTGTTTACTAATCTCTGTTTTTGTTTTTTTTTTCGGTTTGTCTTCTTTGAACTATAGCTATTTCAGCTATCTCCTGAAACCTCAAATTCTGGAGTATGTATAATCATAATTTTTACTTTTCCATTCCTCAGGGCCCAATATCATAAATAGAAATCCAGTCTGGGAGCCTTTGTAGCCTGTATATTAATTAATATGACAAAAATGAATCCTATAACAGTATTACAGGATGGATTCTGGAAAAAAATATTTTCCATTTTTATCACTTTTCATTATGATCAATGTGATTTAGGGTTTTCAACTTTACAGAGAAATTTATAAGAGAGTTCTCAGAATTTATTTTCTAGCAAAATTATTTAATAAATATCAATCCAAATGCTTTTATATGAAATACATGGTTTAAAAGGTAAAAGAAACACTACGTTTTCACAAGTTTATTTACTTTAGGTTCTATAAATAAAGATGAGTGATTTTGACATTTTGGTATTTCAAAATGCTGAATTGATTAAATGGTAGATTTTTTTTTTTGTTTTCTACTTTTTATATTTTTAGTGTTGGACGAATTTAGCTCTTGAATTAGGATATATTGGAAATTATTTGTTTCTAAGAATGAATGGGAATATGCAAAACTTTTATTTTTCTCTCTTCTTTTTGATGTTATATCACATAGTAAAGTTTGTCTCTCATCCTCTTTCTGAAGGCAGGGAGAAAGCCCAACAGAATAATGACGTTGAAGAATTTCCTGCATATATACTTCATTCAAGGACTGTTTTTAACTTAATACTTTTCTATTCAGAGGATAAAAGTAGTTATAAGACTGATTCCCCTTTTCTCTGCCATCCTGTCCTTTCTGCTGAGGATAGCTGTGACTGAAGAGGAGAGCAGATAAAGGCTCACATGACTGGGGACTGCTGAGCTGCTATTTAAACATCTAAGCAATATGCACTAAGAGCTAATAAGTGCTGTTCACTTCTCCATACAGAGAAGACTCAAGTAAGCAGCCGTGGATGCAGAGCATAAATATGATAGGTTTTTTAGGAATAAAATATCTGTGGGTAATATTTAGCAACAAATCTTTCAGATTTCTTTATAGATTTCACTTGTTGGAAAGGGTAAAATGATGTTAAAAGAATAGTGGTGTTTATTGCTGGAAGAATATCTTTTAAAATATGAAAAGATAATGACAACCTCATAATAGATGAATCTTTTAGCCATCAATTTAATTAAATGCGTGAAATCCCCTGTGTTTATGCAGTATTGCTTATGATTTTATGTACGTCAATGAGGAACTTTTATTTATTTTTAAAAACAATTTATTTTATTTTTGCAGTGTTCCAAGATTCGTTGTTTATGCACCACGCCCATGCAATAAGTGCCCAATGAGGAACTTTTAAATTGTAGATTCCTCTTGGGCAAATTTAATGCACTAAATTAATACATAAGGTGGCAATTTAAAGCTGTATACCAGTGAGGTTAGGGACATGTTTTCCTGGAATTCTTGAAAAGCAGAGCACTTAGCACTGTGCAATTCTCAGTATGGTTCCTCCATGAATGCCGTTTGGGGTGGAGTGGGAACATGGAAAAAGTATGGTTTAAATGAATATTTAGCTTTTGTGTTTTGGTATTCTTAACTTTAAAACTCCTACATTTAAAAAAAAAAAGACTATTTGAAAATATGTAACTTGTGGTGAATTGCTAAGGTTAGAGTTCAAACGCTGGTCTCAGTCAATTTATATATTTATATATTTTACCCAAACGTCATGTAACTGTAAAACACACACATTGTAGCCTGAGGGAGTATGATGAATCACAATGTTCTGTCCTTTATTTTGGTATAGATTTTGTCTAAAAAAGTTTGAAACCTATGAGGAAAGTCATATATATTTATAGATTAGATCTATTTGGGAAGGAAAGTAATGCTATATTACTTTGGTTTTGCTTACTTTGATATGGTTCTTAGCTTTTAACCAGACATGGCCTCAGCTCTAAAAAATAAACCACCTTTGCTTAACAAAATTCTTTAACTATGTATTTGGGTCTATTTACATTTAGCAAAAGCCAGCTTTTACTAATGCAGTTTAGATAATTAAGAATTTCTAGGTAAGTTTGGACTTAGCTCTTGAAATAGGATAATAAAGATTTAGTTCATAGAAACTGATTCAGTTGGCTGCCTTGTTAAATCAGTCCACTTTTCAACACTGTCAAACCAGGGAAATTATTGGTCCTTATTTGGAAATAAGGAAAATTAGGGAAGAAATTAGGATGGCAGATGAAGCATTTGATGGGTAGGTACTTGAGAAAGGGCATTTCTCGGCACCCTAGGCTTGTTCTCAATTGTTCCTCAATAACATGCTTTACCCAGAAGGTATATAATTGATACTAATTTGTTGCTTTTCAAGTAAATACTTCATTTTTTTCCTATGGGTTATCATTTGTGGAATGTTGTCTTAAGCTAGGAGATACACCCAATGGAAGAACTGTCCTTGTAACTAATCCTACCCATGTAAGAGTTTTCTAAAAACCTGAATGTGTTTTATTTTTGTGCTTTGTTTTTGAATATTCATCCCAGCCAGAAAATCAGGGCATTTATATAGTGGATGGAGGTCATGAGAAGAAGACCACCTCTGATTATCCTGTTTCAAAGTTAACTAACAAAAAGGAAAGTATAATTTGTCAGAAAATAATTTCCTATTGCTGAATAATACTGAAGTTAATAGACTTATTTTAGAGTACATAACTTGAGCCATTAATTCTATCAGGACTAAGAGCAGAGGAATCTTGAGTATGGTGAATTTTGTTCTGTATAGCCAGAATCACATGATTATCTATTTTACAGAAAATAGTAGAATATTTGCAGATATAGAGTGTTGGCTATAAATGTGAATTGATGTGGAAATGAATATCTTACGGTAATATGTGTGAATATGCTCTGTGACCCTTGAAATGAAAAAAAAATGACATTCTTACTCCCTATATTTGGGCAACTGCCTCTCACCTCAAAATTTTGGATCTCTCACTCTCTTAGTGTGTGAGCTTTGTGAGACAGTTCCCTTGGAACCAGGAAAACTTAGAAAATATAGGAAATGAAAGCTTCACTATTCTTTTAGGATGGAGGGTAAGGAGAAAATTGTTCAAAGTTACTGTAATTGCTGTAAATATACAAAACAGCAAGTAGTATTTCAGCAGATTATTCCTCTATAATATGTTTAGATGACAGTTGCAAGTATATTAACAATGTTTTTAAAAGCAAGTAAGAATATAAGACAATAATAATTATTTCCAAACGGTCTCAGGCATTACTAAGTGAATACCAGATACTTAGTGGCTCACTTATTTTTATGAAGTTTGGTTACATTGCAACATTATGTTGAATTTCTTAAATAAGTGTGATTTAATATTATGCTTAATTCCTTATTTTAGATGAAATTAAAAACTTAGGGCAGTGTTTGGAAACTGAGGATTAAAATATATCAAGTGGATTTGAAAATTCCTCAGTTTATGTCATCTCTTAAACAAATAAAACCTATAAAATTTGATATATTTGATTTCCTACTTAGCACCCCAAAATAAGATGAAACCAATTGAGATCATCTTCGTTACTTCTGAAAAACTAAATTAGCATGACCCAGAGAACAGAAGTCCTAATGAATCCGCAGTCAGATTCTATTTGGATTAACAATATAAAGACTTAGCGTTCATGCTGGACTCAAGTTGAAATTCTATGAGTAATACCATGCTAATCTGGACACATGTTAGGGAGAAAAGGTAGTTAGAGATGGTGAACATAGATTATACATTTTTTTAAAAGATTTTATTTAATTATTTGACAGAGAAACACAGCTAGAGAGGGAACACAAGTAGAGGGACTGAGAGAGGGAGAAGAGGCTTCCCGCCGAGCAGGAAGCCCGATGTGGGGCTCGACCCCAGGTCTCCAGGATCATGACCCGAGCCCAAAGCAGTCACTTAACCAACTGAGCCACCCACCCAGGCACCCTGTAAAAATGTTTTAAGAACCTATCTATTTTAATATACATGTTAAGTTATTTTCATATTTAAATTTCAGGGATGTGTTTTTGAATGACCTTTCTATATTGTTTAAAGGGTTAGCCATCAGGTCCTACATCTATGACATTTGTGTAGACAGTGGTATCTATACAGTGACACTAAAGCTGACATATTCAGCCATCAGGAATGCCTTTTAGCAGGTTTTTTCTCTTTTCATGTACTAGAAGTTTGGTCCTTCCATCTATCCTTACTTCTTCCTTCCCTCCCTCCTTTTATTCCTCCCTCTTACCCTTTCTTCCCTTCCTTCCCCTTTCCCTTCTTCCCCCTTCCTTTCCTTTCCCTCCCTTCCTTCCTTCCTTCCTTCCTTCCTTCCTTCCATTCTTCCTTCCTTCTCTCCCTCTCTCCCTCCCTTCTTCCTTCCCTCCCTTTCTTCCCTTCTTTCCTCCTTCCCCTCTTCCCCTTCCTTTCCTTCTTCCTTTTCCACTCTCTCCTTCCTTTCTTCCTTCCTTCCTTCCTTCCTTCCTTCCTTCCTTCCTTCTTCCCTTCCTTCTTCCCTCCCTCTCTCCCTCCCTCCCTCCTTTCTCGTTTTCTTTCTTTTCCATCTTGTTTGCACTGATTCTTGCTTTGGTTGCTTTAATGGGACTAATGGGTTTAGAGACTATTTTTCTCTGTATTGTCAGTATTTGTTACTGTTTCACCTGAATTGGAATAAAATTTCCAAGCCTATTTGGTAAAAATATTGAGAGGTCTCTCTGCTCAGTTTAACTAATATTCCCTTTAAACCACAAGTATCTTTCCACATACATAAGGTAATGGAAAGTTTTGTAAAAGGGTCATTTGTAAAAAATGTAAGACAGGAGAACTGCATCAGAAACTTAAAATTTTTTATCAAGGGCATTTGGAGCACTTTGCAAACAGAATATAATTACAGGCCAAAAATGTTTGGTACTCAAAATTTGAATCCTAACAGAGTACTCAAAGAAAAGCTCACTTGGAGTTTTAATAGTAAAAATGTTTCATGAGGCAGTTTTAATTGGACCACTCTAAGTTAGGATTTCAATAGAGGATGGACCAAGAAAAAAAAAAAAAGATAGAAAAAAGACAGGATAAGAGTTAACATTTGTAATGGATTGTTTTACAATTGAGTGTTTCTGTTTTGTTTTGTTTTCCCACTGAATTTTCTTCACTGGGATGTAAATGATATTTTTCTTTTTTATTAAAACAACACGACAGGGATTGGATTTACCCCATAAGGAGTAAGGCAAAATGCTACAATTTCCCGTGTTTTACGTCTAGGCAAAATGCTACTTTTCCCGTGTTATTAAAATGGGTTACAGAATTCCATTTCCCTTCCTAAAATCTTGTGACTTTGTGGAGTTTGAGTGAGGGGCACTGAAGCCATAAGAATTTGTGTGTGAATGGTGACAAAGAATGGAACTAAAATTTCTAAGACTAATGGTCTCTCCAATGAGATATTATTGGGTAGAGATAGCATGATGACTTTGGATCCATGAGATGGTTTATTTATTCAATAGCTATTACATACTTTGTGCTGGCTTTTACAATTTACACTGAGATGATCAGGTGTGGGTCTTCTCTTTGAAGCTCACCATCCAGTCCAGCCTCCTAATTTATAGATGAGACAAGCAGTGCTGGATAAGTAATGGGACTCATTCAAGGTGATACAGATAAATAACAGTGTGAGAAGAACTCTGACACAGATCTCTTTAGTTCATGGAGATGGAAAAAACACATGGGCTCATTTTCTTTTTCATGGACTCACATAAATTAGGAATATACAGTTAGACACACTGCTATCAAATATTACCAGTCAATACAGTTTCGAAATTATTCATGTTGGCAGAAACCAGGAAGATGGCCTGCAAATTCCATGTTAATGAATAACTGAATGAATAGCATTCTACGTGACAGTATTGCTCACTGGTGTTCCATCCTTTCACATTCTATTGATGTTTTAGATATCCTACTGTATTATGTTTTTTTGGCTGCTAACAAATTACCATAAACTTAATGCCTTAATGAAATGTAAATTTATTATCTTACCACTCTGGAGGTCAGAAATCTGAAATTGGTCTCACTAAGTGAAAATCAAGGTGTTGGTGAGCCTGTGTTTCTTTCTGGAGGCTACTGGGGAGAACACTTTTGCTTTTTTGCTTTCTAGAAGCCAGGATAATCTAGGATAATCTTAAGGTCAGTTGATTGGCAACCTTAATCCCCTCTGTAGTCTTACTTCCCTTATGCCACATTAAATATATTCACAGATTGTGTTTAGGACATGAATGTCTTTGGAAGATCATTATTATGCCTACCACTCCTGCTGATGCTATTATTTAAATGGACTGAATGATACTGTGAACATCTTCATGCTACAGATCACAGGCTAAGAACACCGAATAACTCAAATACTGAGTAGCTCTCTAGTGATATCCCTGGAGCTCCCTTTACTTTGTTTTAAATGCACACAGTACATACATGTATTAGATATTACTACATAGTTTATTTCTCTCACTAGACTAGTGTTTCTCATCCTCAGCACTATGTTAGGTCAAGTAATTTGTTGTGGAAGCTGCCGTGTGTGTTATAAGGTATTTAGCAGTATCCTCAGCCTCTATCCACTAGATGCCAGTAGCATCTCTCAATACCCCACCCCCTCCCCAACACTGCAACAATCAAAAATGTTAGTAGACATTGCCAAATGTGCCCTGGGGATCCTAACTGCCTCTGATTGAAAATTGCTGCTCTAAACTGTGAACCTTTTTAGATCAGGGCCACATCTTTGTATTACCAGAACTCTAGCCCAGTGACCTTGTATAGAATAGGTACCTAGTGAATTTTAGTTAAATGAATGAATGGAAATCTCAAAAGCAGTCATTATTATTACAGAGATAGAAGCTTTTCTTAATTCTACAGTTGGTATTTAAAATATAGTATGATGAAATTCCATCACAAAATATTGCACATACACTATTTCCATTGAAGTACATACTTTAAACTTGGCAAAACTCATCATCACAATGACTGTCACCTAGTGAACACTTAGCACATACCTGATATTCTCTACTTCTTGCATATTTAATCCATATGACCGGGACATCCCTTAGACCTGGGCAAGAGGGACCTGGGCCTTGAGTTTGTGTTTTAGAGAGCCCTGATACTACAAGTACAAAACCAAAAAAAAAGAGATCATATATTTGTAAGATTCTTTGGTGCCTTCAACATTAGAGTGGACATTGAGTTCCTCAAGGACAGGCACTCAGCATGGATGCAATGTAGCCCTTAGCCTTAAACACCTTTCTCATGACCCCTAGAGCAGTGCCTTTTCACATCTCTTGCCCTGTCTTTGAAGTGAAGGGTGGTGCTTACAAGTGCTGTATGAATGCGTTTACTGTGCTGCTGTTGACAGTAGAGATGAACACTGGTTTGGAATATGGGGAGGATTTAAGTAGTGGAAAGATTTAGAGAAGAGAAGAGATCAGTTAATTAATTAATGAAATTCTTCCTCTAATAGCATGAGCACAAAGATTCTTGAATAACAAGCATTGTTTCCAAGAAGTACTGAACTTCATTTTTTCCCTCTTTTTGCATTCTGAGCTTTGATTCCAGCAGTCGTCATCAATTAGGGCAGATTCTGTAGAACTTGCACAGAAAGCATTTTGCTGGGCAACAATCTATATTAATTTTAAGTGTGTATAGTAACATATGAAATATATTCATTCTTAGCAGTGAGATGGAATGAACACAGAATTTATAATTAAGTTTATTAAAATATTTAAGGTTTTATTATAGCCTCAAAACAATGTTCATCTATGTTCATTAGTCTTGATTAATAAATTTGATACTTACTAATATTTTAACTGATAAGCAAATATGGAAGTAACTTTTTTGAAAACATGAAAATTTTTTGATTTTTATATTTACTTTAAGTTCTGCTGATTAATTTTGTACATATTTGAACTTATTCCTGTGTAATTTTCAAGAGTCTTTAGATCATTGTGGTCAACAAAACAGATTATGTAAAAATCTTGATTTTTTTAAACAATGTAATCATTTTGCTAAAATAAAGGTAAAACAATAGGTGTTATAGAACAAATGGCTCCAATTTTGCATTATATAAGTTTTTATGTTATTTCCGATTCTAAAACTGTTGGCCCATCAACGGAAGTCCTGGTCGTTAGTATTTGCCAACTTTTGGTCCCATAAAAATCATAGCTTTACATACTCTTTTTGATTTTTGTCATTATGAAGGTGGATTTGTCAAGCTAGGAAGCTAGAACATATTTTATTTAACAGTTTGTTGGCTTCATTTATAACTTTTAAATATTTAGACATATGGTATGTGGGGCTCTATGTGTATTCTTGTCCTGGGCGGGCCTACATACAATAGCTTTATGAGGTGGATATCATCACTGTCATCTTTTAGATGAGGCACCTGAAACTCAGGGAATTAAACAGACGGCTTGAGGTCAGTCAGTAAGTGGAGGAACTGGTTTCCCACCTGGGTCTTTTTGTTTCCCAGGCCTCGCGGAAGCACAGCATCAGTCAGTCCCTGAACATTATATGGCTTGTGTATTATCTTTATGAGGAAAACCGAAATGGACAGCACTTTAGACAGTAGGGATATTGTTCCTGCCAGGTCCCTTTTCTCTCCAGGAACATCAAACTGCTTAGATAGATCTTGCCTCTCAGAAATGTGTGTGTGTGCATGTGTGTGCACATCTTTGTAGGCATGTGTGTTTTAGAGGTTGAGGGTGGAATTAGAGATTGATATTCTAGGAGCTTTATAGATAGCAAAGCAAGATGGTCTTTCCTAACCCTTTTATTTGAAGACCGAAGAGCATGCAGTTGTTTTAAATACAAAATGAAATTGACCTAAGTCAGAATGTTAATGTCCCATATTCTTTTGGGGTGATCAGTATTTAGTAAAAATTGGATTATTAGACATGACACTGTACAAAAAAAAAATCTATCCTCTTCTTGCTCATTGAGTGAAGAATTTGTTTACTCTCTCTCTACTGCTTTGCCTCCTTTAGAGTTTAAGATTACATGTTATAGGTTAATGCAGTAATTAAGATGATTGATTCTGGAGATAAACTGCTTGGGTTAAAATCTTGGCTCTATAACTCACTACGTATGTGATCTTGGGTAAATTGACTTCTCAGAGCCTCAGTTTTCTCACCTATAAAGTGGGAATAATAAGAGTTCTTGCCTTATACGGTTGTTGGATTAAATAATTTAATACATATAAAAACAGTGATGGGCGGTATCATGCATGCATGCATTACTTCTTAATAAATACTGATTTGAGGCTTTTAGTAGTGAATTATTGGGAGTCCAAATGATTAGTATATTACTACTGACTGAACAGCATTTTAAGGAAATTAGAAAAACTATTTTAACATGATTCCATCAGGTCAATCAACGGTTACCTACAGATGTTTAAATAATAATTTTACTTCTGTGGGTAAGAACTGATTTAATTTTACCAACATTTTTAAATGG
>PITA01000329.1:0-12500 GCA_004023965.1 Spilogale gracilis | reverse complement strand
GATATTCAGAGCATGAAAAGATAGCCATGTGACAGTAATGGAGAGGAAGTCTTCCAAATAGAGCAGGTACAAGGACTCTGAGATCGGAACAAACTTGGCACATGCAACAAGCAACAAGAAGGCAGGTGTGGCTGGGTCACAAGGAGAAGGAACAGAGTACAGGGGAGGTTGAGAGTGGGAGGGGCTTGGCAGGACTCCTAATTCATAGTAAGAATTTAAAGCTTATTCTAATTTCTGTGAGGTAGGTTGAATGTAAAATACGCCCCCAGTTCTCCAATTTCTCTCTCTCTGTATGCCCATCACAGTGTGAACTCACACCACTTCCTCTCAAGAGACTGAGTCTATTTTGGCATGCTTTGATTCCACGCTGACTTTGAGACTTGCTTATCCAATGGAAGGTGGTGGCAATGATGGCACCATGGTTCCAAACTAATTCCTCAAGGGCCTTTGTATGCTTCTGTGCACTATCTTGGAACCCCTGGCACTGTCCTGAGAACAAGCCTGGCTTGCTGGATGATTCCAGACACGTGACCTAGTCATGTCATTACCTAGGCAACAGCCAGTTAACTACCTGACATGTAAGTGTAGGCTTCCTAGACGAGAAGGTCATAGCAGAACTGTTAGCTGACAGCAGTGAGAGAGTGAAGCAGAACTGTCCAATTGATCTGTATACATGTAAAAAAGAACAAATGGTTGTTTTCAGATGCTAAGATTAGGGGTCATTATTATAGAGCCATAAATCCCTGATACCCTAGGGGAGCCATTGAATGGTTTTATGTAGGGTAGTGACATATCGGATTAGGGTAGTGGTAGAGATCACCCTAATTGCTGTTTAGAGGCAGGATGACTTTGTAGTGGCTATTACAGAGATCTGGGATAGATGTGGTCAATCTGGACTAGGGTGTAGGTTTGGTAAAGGTTGGCAATATAGACAAGTATATATTTAGGCAGGGTTACTACTGACTTTATATATGATGCATATGGCTCACTTATTTTGATTTCTGATTAACTGTCTTATGTGTAGATGTTGGCCAAAATTTCCTTCACATGGCTTAGGTTATGAACAGCTGTTTATTAGCTTCTGACATTAAATATTATCTCTGTTCATTGGATCATGTAGTTCACTGTTGTATATGTAGCTGTTCCATATTGTGAATGTCCAGTAAGTGTTTACTAACTGGTAAATGAGGGACGTATCATGATCAAACTAAATCCGGTTAGTTGTCATCAAGTGTTTGATAGTTTCATCACAAGTATTACAGAACTTCAGGGAACTGTTCTGTGTTAAAAGTTTCCTCATCTTTAAAATAGGAAGATTAAAGGGAGAGAGGTGAGGGGATGGATGAGCCTGGTGGTGAGTATTAAGGGGGGCACGTATTGCATGGAGCACTGGGTGTGGTGCATAAACAGTGATCTTGGAACACTGAAAAAATAAAATTTAAAAAAGGAAAAAAATAAAATAGGAAGATTGGACTACAAGTATGTCATGAAAAGCCTCTTCTGTATTCAACATTTATATTAATTTCCTCTTATTATTATGTTTATTAAAATTGCTCTTGGATAGACCAGAGCTAGAATTTCTAACTCATATGCATGAAAACTAGAACATAATTACAGTACCTTTTCCAAAAGTAACTATTTTAATCCTAAATCTGGGATCAATTAAGATCTATCCTTAACCTAATTTTTGTGTCAATTGAAAGATCAGTTAGGCAAAAATCATTAATATTGTCTTGTATTTTGAATGTCATGTGCATGGCGTTCTCTGAAAATCTGAAATACTTTGGAGAAATAGGCACGTCATAAGGAAAAACCAGCACTAATTAATTCAATTGAATATTATACATCTCTCTCTGACAAATAAAAATCGTAAAAAAATTATGGTTATGGGCACTATATCACAATTTTGAAATTGCCGAAGTACGTTATGATGTGGATAAAATAATTATGTTGCTGGGTAAGTAAACACATATTCTAAGTTTTTCATTTATCTGTAGTAACCCTGTTAAGTTAATAATAGTATTATACCAGTTTTACAGATAAGGAAACTGAGATGTAAATGGACAAAGTAATTTGTCCTAAATCACACAGCTGGTAAGAGACCTCTACTTTTTGAAACAGCATTAGATGTCTTAGGCAATATACTGACGACAAGAAGAGAAAGTGGGAGGTTAACTTACTAAAACAGTAAAACCAAGCTTATTATTTGTAGGTAAAATGATCATGCACTTAGAGAATTTGAATAACCTGCAAAACCTTTATCATAAGAAAGTAAGTTGATCATTAAATGCAAATCAAGAACTTTTTTATATTTTAATAAAAAGCTATTGTGGAATACAGTGCAAAAAATACTGTTTAAAATGAAACATAAGGGCGCCTGGGTGGCTCAGTTGGTTAAGCAACTGCCTTCGGCTCAGGTCATGATCCTGGAGACCCGGGATCTAGTCCCACATCGGGCTCCCTGCTCAGCAGGAAGCCTGCTTCTCCCTTTCTCACTCCCCCTGCTTGTGTTCCCTCTCTGGCTGTGTTTCTCTCTGTCAAATAAATAAAATCTTAAATAAATAAATAAATAAATAAATAAATAGATAAATAAATAAATAAAATAAAATAAAATGAAACATAAAATATGTAATCAAGCCAACATGGGTCATAAATGAAGCCTGTACAGTTGGGGCTGCAGTTTTGTATATGGCTCTAGAGGTGAAGTTCTTGACTCTAATAGGCAGCAGAGATAACCAAGACCACAAAGTTCTGAGGATTTTAAAAATTCTACTAATGAATACAGGAGTAACTGAAGAGCTTTTAGTTAACTCAATAACTGAAAACTGGTATCATAGAAAGTTCTTATTTATTTTTAAAGATTATTTATTTATTTGACAGAGAGCACAAGTAGGCAGAGAGGCAGGCAGAGAGAGAGGGAGAAGCAGGTTCCCTGCTGAGCAGGAGCCCTAGGCAGGGCTCTGTCCCAGGACCCTGGGATCCTGACCTGATCTGAAGGCAGCCGCTTAACTGAGTGAGCCACCCAGGTGCCCCTAATTTTTTGTTTTGTTTTGTTTTGATTTTTTAAACCAAGTACAGACATAATATTTAGAATTATTCTGGAATGGTCCCATTGTTATGGAACAGTCCTATTGTATATAAAAGAATTTTGAGGAAGAGCAGTTTATTGTCCTAAATTGTCTTGTTTTATGTTTTGCAAATGTTACCAAGTTATTTGCTTCTTTTTGCCTAATCTGACCCCTTTTTACCTATTTCTTCTTTGACACCGATCACTGTATTAAATCAAACAGGCACAAGTGCTAGAAAAAAAATTTAGTACAGGATTCAGAGGCCTCATATAAAGTATAGTGGAGTATTTTTGGTAAGATAAGACAGTCTGCTTCATGGGATCTCTGTTTGAATCATTTCTCAGGTATCCACAGGCAACCTTAAATGGGGCTGTCTGCCCCCCACCACCCCCACACCTGGATTCCTTTGTGTAGGCAGGAAACTGTGTTTTTATCATGAAAGCTGAGCAATTTCATTATCCTGCTTATTTCTAAATTGGATTACTGCAATGTGACTTCTATGAGGCATAATGTTGGATAAGGATGTTAGCAGTTCTAGAATGTAACTCAGTTACCTTTCTGTGATCGGAGGGCTTTATCTGAAGATTCCAAGGTAGTCCATGAAATGAGAGCCATGATCTAAAAGAAAGGTCTGCCACAGGTGAGGATGTGGGAATGTACCTGTGTTAAAACTTTGATTATGAAATGGGCCATCAGTGTTCTGTCTTTCCTGAAGATTTTTGTTATAAACTTGAAACATCTATACGCACATCCATTTATTCATCCATCCATCCATCCATCCATCATTCAGATGTTCCTTCACTTCTTTAATAACTAAGTTTAAAACACTATGCTAAGAGTTTGGGAGAGAGAGAGAGGAATAAAGAGGAAAATGCACTAATTTAGGATTTAATTTGATAGTAATTGCCTGTGGTCGTCTATCTCTCCACTTGTAAATAGCCAGAATTTATTTGGTTACACATTCTACTGGATAATATCTAGAGAGTGCCATCATTTACTGCTCAGTTAATGCTCACTGAAATTAAATAAAATAGAGAGCTATGATTATAGCTGTTCTAATTCTTAGGTGATTCCAGACGAGAACATCTGGGATTGTGGAACTTTCCGTGACCTTAGAAAACCTTTCTAAAAAAACTTGGTGTGTATGTGTTTTGGCCTTAATGTCCTTGAATTCCCTACAGCTCTTCCATTACCCATCTTATTTTGCTTCATTCAAAAGGGGTAATTCTCAGAGCATGTGGCATTTTTTTGTGATGGGCATTTCATAAGAACTTTGGATTGAACTGTGTTAGTTTAGTTTGCATCTAGGATGGCTACCATTGCTGTGGGGTTGGTCATTAATGCCCCATGGCTTAGTGAGAGGGAATTAGAGGCTATCACAATTGTGGGACCAGTGAAGAATAGAAGAAACCTGATGGAAGATGAATTTCTTTGAACATAACCTACCAACAAGGCCATGTGGCAGCCACTTCAGCCCATCAAAGCTCTCCTGGAACATTTTCAGGAAGAACTTGATTGCAAGCTATGCCTGGCTGCTTTCACTTCTCATTTCAACAACACTGGGCATATTTTCTAAACTCTTGTGAGCATAATAACAGACAAGCTACCCTGTAATGCAAGGCTATAATTCCACCGAGGGGTGCTGGCGGTGACATGTACCATGAAGTCAGAATCTGAGTGGTTTGTCACCAGAACCCCCAGGGTAGAATTATAGCCTCATTCATTTCTTGCTTATTTCTTTAATATGTAGATGTCATTTTGCCTCTTCCATAATCTTCCCTATAGTTCTTGCCCTGATTTCCTGGCCACCAAAGAATATTTTGTCTCTTACTCTTTTGTTAATTTCTTATATCATTAGCATTTTAAACTCTCTGATACAGACATGTTTCTGCTTTCTTATTCTTGTCAGAGGTTTGCTGCTTCAGGGTCAGATTACTCAAAAGGGCATTGGATTTGGGCCCTGGAAGTAGTGACCACAGGGCCATGGTCAGCCTTGCTTAAAAAGGAGGTTAACTTTAGATATAGAGAAGCAAGACCAGAGAAGACCGAGGCTTGGGCAAGACTGTAAGGAAAGACCAGATCCAAACATGGAAGAAGGAGCTTCCTAATAGTTTGGTGAGTCTGGAAATAAGTAAGTATATATACATATCCCTGTGGGTATATAGTTTTCATGAATATGTACATATGTGTGTTATTCATGAGAACTAATATAAATATAACAATTATAATAGCTTTAAACTATGAGAACTTACTTTAACCTTCCCCAAAACCTAGGGTTCCACATGGTTCAGCCATCATTTGTCTGATTTTTAAATCAACTGTAGTGTAACTCCAAAAGCCTTGAGGAAAAGCATGTCTTTATTGTAGATTTCCCAGAAGCGGGATTCGGAGGTTTAACCTATTACATACAGCCCATAGGAGATATATGTCTCTCTTAACTCTGAGTTTCCCATTGATTGTTGCTTCCAAAAGCCTCTCTCATTCAAATGGGCCTTCACTATTTACTTTTTCCCTCTCCTGTGTCTCTCACATAGGATATCCCTAGTTGCTCTACCTGATACCTGTAAATTTGAGTTTATCTTTCATTTGGGTGGTTTTTCCTATAAAGATTAACATCGCAGGCCCTGGAATTCTGGTGAATGATTCTGAGTGAGTGTTTTTGCTAAATGCCAAGTGCTAGGTTAGTTCATTTATGTTTTATAATAGCCCATTAGATTTATATATGCTTGATATCCCATCTTGTACCTGAAGACATTGAAACATAGGTTCTGTTAGGTAATTTGCCCAAGGTCGTCACAGCATTAGTAACTAGCAGTTATATTTGAACTTAGGTCTTCTGCCTTGACAACTAGCTATCTTACCTTTAAGGACTGATAAGCTGGAAGGTAGATCAACAGAAAGCAAGATTTCTTTGGGTATTACCTGTTGGAGGTGAGTTCAGTGATCAGGTGAAGGCTTAGAAAGGGCCCACAAGACTCTACCTTAATTTACCCACTTGCATGTCTCCCTACATTCTTTGGTTGAAGCACGGTAGTCTAACAGTCTAATTATCCCCTCCATCTAACACAGGCCCATAATGTTCCTTGATTGTGATGTTAACAATTGCTTTACTTAAATATCCACCTCCACTGGACTACTGTGTTTTGTAGGACACTAAATTCTCTATTGCTCAAGCCTGTTTTTCCTGTACTGATAACAAAAACATTTCAAATGGTATTCTTTTCAGTAATGCATATTTCATTTAATTTTTCTTTATTTTCTTAACTAGTGAACAGTGTTGAACACATCCTTTTGTTTCTTCCTCTTTATATTTTCTTAACTAGTGAACAGTGTTGAACACATCCTTTTGTTTCTTCCTCTAATTTTTTATGATTCAGTGTGAATTTTACAGCTGATTTTTAATTCCTTTTTCATATAGACAAAGCAACATCCTCCTATACTTTTTTTGGAATTTCAGCTTAAATTTTATCAATATTTTGACACTTATTAATTCGTGGTTTTCTTCTTTAACCTATTAATTTGGTGCACAGCATTAATCGAATGTCTAATGTTAAGCCATTCGTGGAGTTTGAAATAAATTTACTTAGTCATGGTATATTCTTCTTTTAATACACTGCTGGATTCAGTTTGCTATGTAGTATTTAGAATTTATGCATCCATATGCATGAGTCTTCTGTTTTATAGTAGTGTGTATTATTTTTGTGAGGGTTATGTAAAACTTGTAAAATGAATTCGGAAGCTTTCTATTTCTACTTCTAAGTTCTGGAATAGCTTAGACAGATAATTTTTCTCCTGATGTTTTAGTGGAACTTGCCCATAAAACTGACAGGGCCTGGCATCTTTTCTGTTTCTTTAATAATCTTAAAAATCTTTTTAAATCTTTTTCTGATTTTCTTTCTTTTACTAAGTGGATTCTGGTAATTTTTATGTTTATTTTATTCAATCTTTTAAATTTATTTGCTTGATTTATATGCTTTTTATTACTTTCTAAGTCACCTCCAAAGGAGAATTTATTCTCATTCCTGGCTACTAGTGAGTTTTGATTGTATGCCAGGCACTGTTCTAGACATCAGAACACAACTGTTACCAAGACAGGGGGGGTCCTGCTCTCATGGAGTTCATTAAGGAACATTTTTGTTCCCTCTCTCAAGACAATTGTCAAATGTTTGGGTTTTATTTATCACTTTGCCTGTTTAAAACCTCTTTCTTTTTGTCTTCTAATAAATTAGAATTTATTTTCATATGAATTCTTTCCTTCCATTTTCTTTTATTGTTTACTTTCTTGCTATTCTTTTAATGTTTCATATTAAGTTCTACTTAGTATTGGTATTGACTTTTCTTTTTAATTGAATCTGCCTAGGATAGTATGCCTGTTCTTTTATTCTCAACAATTTTGATTGTTCTATTAAATTGTCTTTTATAACTAGCACATTACTGATTTTTTTCTTTGATCCAGTATAATAGTCTTTTTAAAATATATTTAGTTTACAATATGAAAATGGCTTTATTTTTATTAAAAATATGTTTTTACCATTTAGCAGTAAATCAACAATAAAAATAAAGTATAAAACAAAATACAAAAATTTTATCCCTAAAAATAATATTTTCCTTACAGCTTATTCTTTTTATCTGAGTATACATACAGACACTTAACTTTAGTCAGGGGGGATTATATTTTGCAGGCTATTTGTAACCTGCTTTTTTTCCCCCACTCAAAAAAATGTCAGGCCAACCTTTACATATTTTTAAATATAGCTCTGTAATATCCATTTCAGTAACTTTATACTACTCCATCGATCTATATATTTATTTACATATTTGTTTATTTATTTATTTTCAGTGTTCTAAGATTCATTGCCCATTCCCCACGCCCGGTGCTCCACGCAATAGGTGCCCTCAGTACCCACCACCAGGCTCTCCCATCCCCCCACCCCCTCCCTCCAAGTCCCTCAGTATGTTTTTGTGTCCAAAGTCTCTTATGTTTCGTTTCTCTCCCTGAAATACCCTACTTCCCATTTACTTTCCTTCTCCTACTGTCCTCTCTATTACCCCTTATGCACTACAAGTAAGTGAAACCATGTGATACTTGACTTTTTCTACTTGGCTTATTTCACTCAGCATAATCTCTTCCAATCCAGTCCATGTTGCTACAAAAGTTGGATATTCATCCTTTCTGATGGAGGTGTAGTATTCCATTGTGTATATGTACCACATCTTCTTTATCCATTCATCTGTTGATGGGTACCTTGGCTCTTTCCACAGTTTGGTGATTGTGGCCATTGCTGTTATGAACACTGGGGTACGTATGGCCCTTCTTTTCACTACATCTGTATCTTTGGGGTAAATGCCCAGTAGTGCAATTGTAGGGTCATAGGGTAGTTCTATTTTTAATTTTTTGAGGAATTCTCCACACTGTTTTCCAAAGCGGCTGCACCAACTTGCATTCCCACCAAAAGTGTAAGAGGGTTCCCCTTTCTCTGCAGTCTCTCCAACACTTGTTTCCTGGCTTGTTAATTTTGGCCATTCTGACCGGTGTAAGGTGGTATCTCAGTGTGGTTTTGATTTGAATTTCCCTGATAGCTAGTGACGTTGAGCATTTTTTCATGTGTCTGTTAGCCATTTGTATATCTTCTATGGAGAAGTGCCTCTTCATGTTTCTTGCCCATTTTTTGATGTGTTCATCTTCTTTTTAGAGTTTCAGTAGTTCTTTATAGATCTTGGATATCAGCCCTTTGTAGTGTCATTTGCAAATATCCTCTCCAATTCCGTGGGTTGCCTCTTTGTTTTGTTGACTGTTTCCTTTGCTGTACAGAAGCTTTTTATTTTGATGAAGTCCCAGAAGTTCATTTTCGCTTTTGTCTCCTTTGCCTTTGAAGACGTGTCTTGAAAGAAGTTGCTGTGGCCGATGTCAAAGAGGTTACTGCCTATGTTCTCTTCCAGGATTTTGATGGATTCCTGCCTCACATTGAGGTCTTTCATCCATTTCCAGTTTGCCTTTGTGTGTGGTGTAAGAGAATGGTCTAGTTTCATTCTTCTATATGTAGCTATCCAATTTTCCCAGAACCATTTATTGAAGAGACTGTCTTTTTTCCACTGGATATTTTTTCCTGCTTTGTCAAAGATGATTTGACCATAGATTTGTGTGTTCATATCTGGACTCTCTACTCTGTTCCATTGGTCTATTTGTCTGTTTTTGTGCCAGTACCATGCTGTCTTGGTAATCACAGCTTTGTAATAAAGCCTGAAGTCAGGTAACGAGATGCCCCCAGCTTTGTTTTTCTTCTTCAGCAATTCCTTAGCAAATCTGGGTTTTTTTGGTTCCTTATAAATTTTAGGATTGTTTGTTCCAGTGCTTTGAAGAACGTTGATGGAATTTTGATTGGAATGGCATGGAAAGTATAGATTGCTCTGGGCAGTATAGACATTTTTTTTTAAATTTTTTTTTTATCTTATTTATTTGACAGAGAGAAACACAGCCAGAGAGGGAACACAAGAAAGGGGAGTGAGAGAGTGAGAAGCAGGCTTCCTGCTGAGCAGGGAGCCCAATGTGGGACTCGATCCCGGGTCTGCAGGATCATGACCTGAGCTGAAGGCAGTTGCTTAACCAACTGAGCCATTCAGGCGCCCCAGTATAGACATTTTGACAATGTCTGTTCTTCCGATCCATGAGCATGGAATGCTCTTCCATCTTTTTGTGTTTTCTTCAATTTCTTTCATGAGTGTTCTATAGTTCCTCGAGTACAGATCCTTGACTTTTTTGGTTAGGTTTATTCCTAAGTATCTTCTGGGTTTTGGTGCTATAGTAAACGGAATCGATTCTCTGATTTCCCTTTCTATATTTTCATTGTTAGTGTATAAGAATGCAACTGATTTCTGTGCATTGATTTTGTATCCTGCCACATTATCAAATTGTTGTATGAGTTCTAGTAGTTTGGGGGGTAGAGTCTTTTGGTTTTTCCACATAGAGTATCATGTCATCTGCAAGGAGAGAGAGTTTGACTTCTTCTTTGCCAATCCGAATACCTTTTATTTCTTTCTGTTGTCTGATTGCTGTTGCTAGGACTTCTAACACTATGTTGAACAGTAGTGGTGAGAGTGGGCATCCTTGTCTTGTTCCTGATCTCAGAGGGAAGGCTGTCAGTTATTCCCAATTGAGAATGATATTCGCTGTGGGTTTTTCGTAGATAGATTTTATGAGGTTGAGAAATGTTCCTCTATCCCTATACTTTGAAGAGTTTTGATCAGGAACGGATGGTGTATTTTGTCAAATGCCTTTTCTGCATCAATTGAGAGTGCCATGTGGTTCTTCTCTCTTCTCTTATTGATTTGTTCTATCATGTTGATTGATTTGTGAGTGTTGAACCACCCTTGCATCCCTGGGATAAATCCCACCTGGTCATGGTGGATAATCTTTTTAATGTATTGTTGGATCCTGTTAGCAAGGATCTTGTTGAGAATCTTGGCATCCATATTCATCAGAGACATTGGTCTGAAGTTTTCCTTTTTGATGGGGTCTTTGTCTTGTTTGGGGATTAGAGTGATGCTGGCTTCATAGAAAGAGTCTGGAAGGTTTCTTTCTGTTTCTGTTTTTTGAAACAGCTTCAGGAGAATAGGTGTTATTTCTTCTTTGAATGTTTGGTAGAATTCCCCAAGGAATCCGTCTGGGCCCGGACTCTTGTTTTTGGGGAGGTTTTTGATCACTTCTTCAGTCTCATTACTAGATAGAGATCTTTTCAGATTGTCAGTGTCTTCCTATTTCAGTCTTGGAAGTTTATAGGTTTCTGGGAATGTATCCATATCTTCTAGGTTGTTTAACTTATTGGCATATAATTGTTGATAGTAACGTCTGATTGTTTCTATTTCCTTGGTGTTAGTCGTGATCTTTCCCCTTTCATTCATAATTTTATTAATTTGGGTCTTCTCCCTTTTCTTTTGGATTAGTTTGGCCAATGGTTTATCGATCTTATTGATTCTTTCAAAGAACTAGCTTCTAGTTTCGTTGATGTGTTCTACTGTATCTCTAGTTTCTGATTCATTCATCCCTGCTCTAATCCTAATTATTTCCTGTCTTGTGTGGGGGGTTGGTTTAATTTTTTGTTGATTTTCCAGTTCTTTAAGGTATAGTGAGAGTTGGTGTAGTCGGGATTTTTCAATTTTTTTGTGTGAGGCTTGGATGGCTATGTATTTTCCCCTTAAGACTGCCTTTGCTGTATCCCATAGGGGATCGATGTATCTTCATTCTCATTGATTTCCATGAAGTGTTTCCTTTCTTCTTTGATTTCCTGGTTGATCCATAGATTCTTGAGAAGGATTGTCTTTAGCTTCCAAGTGTTTGATTTTCTTCTGAACTTTTTATTGTGGTTGAGTTCCAGTTTCTTGGCATTGTGATCAGAGAATATGCAGGGAATAATCTCAATTTTCTGGTATCGGTTGATCCCTGATTTGTGACCCAGTATATGGTCTATTCTGGAGAAAGTTCCATGTGCACTCAAGAAGAATGAGTATTCTGCTGTTTTAGGGTGGAAAGTTCTGAATATATCTATGAGATCCATCTGGTCCAATGTGTCATTCAGGGCTCTTGTTTTTTTGTTGATTTTCTGTTTAGATTATCTGTCCATTGCTGAGAGTGATGCGTTAAGATCTCTGACAATTAATGTATTTGTATCAATATGATTCTTTATTTTGCATAACATTTAGCTTATGTACTTTGGCTGCTCCCATGTTGGGGGCATAAATATTTACAATTGTTAGGTCTTCTTGGTGTATAGACCCTTTGAGAATGATGTAGTGTCCTGTGTCTCTGACTGCAGTCTTTAGATTAAAATCCAATTTGTCTGATATGGAAATCACTACCCTGGCTTTTTTTTGAGGTCCATTGGCTTGAAAGATGGTCCTCCATCCCCTCATTTTCAATCTGGAAGTGCCTTTAGATTCAAAATTTTTCTCTTGTAAACAGCATATGGACAGGTCCTGTCGTTTTATCCAGTCTCCAACCATGTGCCTTTTTATTGGAGCATTTAGGCCATTCACATTGAGAGTAATTGATAGATACATTTGTATTGACATCATGTTGCCTGTGAAGTTCATATTTCTTTTTTTTTTTTTTTTAATTTTTTTTAATTTTATTTATTTATTTGACAGAGAGAAACACAGCCAGAGAGGGAACACAAGCAGAGGGACTGAGAGGGGGAGAAGCAGGCTTCCCGCTGAGCAGAAAGCCCGATGTGGGGCTCGATCCCGGGTCTCCAGGATCATGACCTGAGCTGAAGGCAGTCGCTTAACCAACTGAGCCACCCAGGCGCCCCTGAAGTTCATATTTCTATAGATTACCTCTGTAAATTTCTGTTCTGTGACACTCTTGTGTTCGTTTCTCTTTTATAGAACCCCTCTTAGTATTTCTTTTTTTTTTTTTTTTAAAGATTTTATTTATTT
>PITA01000328.1:247891-302178 GCA_004023965.1 Spilogale gracilis | reverse complement strand
TTTGGGGGTCCCTGGAGGAGCAGTGGCCCTTAGGATGGGGGTAGGGCCGAGGGCAGGAACGTGGTTGACCCTGTCTAATCATCTCAAATGCAGGGTCATCTCTGTAGTTTGGGTGACATCTTTGCCCTTCCCGAAATTGTTGCTGACACTCCTCCTCCTCAGGAATGTCGTCATAAAAGGCCTTATGGTCAGTGGTGATACATGCTTCAGCTTCTCCCAGAACGTCTTGACCCAACAGGTTTCCATTTAAACCAGAGGCCACAAGGGGGGGAACTTGTCTGGCATTTCCATAGGGATCCACCCAGGGGACCCATCCGCCTGTCTGTTGGGAACCCGTTGGCCCTCCAACCCCTAATAGAGAGGGGCCAGCAACCAACTTCCACTGTGGGGGCATCTCTTTCTTTCTTAGAACTGTTCGATTGGCCCCGTGTCAATGAGACATTTGAAGGTCTTTCCTCCTATAGTCAGTACCATCTTAGGTCTAACCCCCCGGCCCAAGTGGAACTGTCCAATGAGTACACTCCAGGGGCTTCTCCTTGTTTAACGGGGCTGGGGAACGCCCCCCCTTGAAGTTTAAAGACAGAAGGGGCTTGTCCTCTATATCAGTTTGCGATCTACAGTCCTCGGACCAATGAAATCCTTTTTGGCACCTGGGGCAGGGGGTGCGGGGTACAGGAGGGTTTTGAGATTCAGTGGTTCGAACAGGCCCCCTATATCTGTGAGGACATTCCCGCTTAAAGTGCCCCTCCTGCCCACACCCAAAATACGAGCGCCCTTGTTCAGGAAATGCCTGTTGAAGAGCGCAGACTAAGGTAGCCACATCATCCTGGGGGGAGCCCTGTAACATGGTTGCCAAGGTTTGGGTTTGGTGAGAATGGTTCCCTATATCTCTAGAGGCAATGATCCATTTTTCCATGGATCTATCCCTTAATCTTGTACAGGCCATTTTATGTTCGTGGTTCATACCTTCCCAGACCATCATCTTAACAAAGTGATTCTTGAGTTCTCCTGGGGGGAGCCTCCTCTTTAAGCTCCCTTCCACTCTACTAATGAAGCTAGACAGATCTTTCCCAGCCTTTTGGTTGATTCCTGCGATGGGGGACCCAGAGGGGCCCTCCTCACGCTATCCCCAGGCTGGTAAGCCCAGGGCTCCGATCTGGTCCTGGTAAGAGGGGGGAATGGTAGCTTGCTGGATTCTGATGAGAATTGTTCTGCGGTTCCAGCAAGCATTCCCATAGTAATGGGGATTACAGGGTTGGCATGCTGATTTCTCTCAGCCTGCAGCTGGCATTCTTCCTTGTATAAGGCACCACTTGATATAGAGGGGGCCCGGAAGAACCGCCCGGGCCAAGGCCCTCTAATCAGCAGCAGTACATGGCTGGTGGGCAAGACCCTGGAGTATAGTCTCTGTCCAAAGGGCACTAGGGCCGTCCTCAATGACAGCCTTTTTTAAGTCCTTAAGATCACCGGGCTCCCAGGGATACCAGGCAGCAGGGCGATTACCACCCGGGTTAACATTAACCGGGAACGACCCACACGGTTCTGTGCCATGCTGTGGGTGGAGCCCTGACTCTGTGTAGGGCAAACAACCAATGGGAGAGTTTGAGCCCTTATATGGAATGGCAGCAGTAGCACCAGGGTCTGGATATGGAGGGGGAGGGAGCAGGGGGTGACCTGAACGGGTTAGAGGAGGAGCCAGCGTCTGGTAATGGAGGGTAGAGAGAGGATTTGGGTTTTGGAGGCCATGGGGCAGCATCAAAAGGGTCCAAAGGGCCGCCGCCATGGTCTTTGTTGGCCCCGTTATTATCCCCTTTGACTTTAGAAACAACTTCCCCAGAGGGAGGGAGGCTAGACTCTCTTTGGGGAACAGGATTTGTCCGAGGAGCCACCCCATCCTCCGTTTTTTTACTATTTGGCTTAGTCTTTGTTTCGGGAGGCAGGGGAGGAAAAGCTCTGAAGGGCCGCCAAAACGGGGAAAACTCCTAGCGGGGGAATCTCACCACGATTAACTTGGGCTTTCCCTGCAAGCTTCTCCACTATCCCAGGTTTCCCAGTCCGAAAGGTCGCTCTCCGGCAACCATGGAGCAAATTTAATCAAGGTGTTCCAGGCTTTCACCGCCTCACTATCAGAAAGTTTTAGGCCCCTACTTTTAAGGAGGACCTTGAGGGATTCAAGGGAGGGGTCACTTTTGGATAAAGACTGTCCCATAGTATGGGAGTACACTTACCTGCAGTCCGATTGGCTCGTCAGCGAAGTGAAGGTTCCTCACACGGGGCACCAGGGGCCCCACGTTGGGCGCCACTTGTTGCTCTCTCCGCAACACTGGGTGCGGGGGAGGGATAACTGGACCAGCCTGTTATCCTCTGGGGGCTGAGCGAGATGGTAAGTGTCCAGGGCCCAGCCACCCCGCCTGAAACCGGGAAAGAAACCACACCAAGCCGGGAGTTGAGTCAGCCGTGAAGGCGGAGCAATCTCAGCTTTATTGTATCAGAGACACAGTTATATAGAGAGGAAAGGAGGGAGTAAAAGAAGTAGGAGGGGCCAATAGGAGCTCATTAGTGGCTATCACTAAGGCCTTAGGCGGATTTCAGGCCGGACTGCTGGGTGGGGCTAAGTTCGCCAGTCTGTCCCCGGGCTAAGTACCAAGGGCAGGAAGATTGAGCTAGGTCACGTAGTAGGAACTTTTCCGGAGAAGCCCAAGCGGCCTGCTGCTGACTTCCACTAATGGCCGCAAACTAGTGGGCGCCAGGAGGTCCCAACATCAAATAAATAAATAAAATCTTTAAAAAAAAAAAAAAAAGAAAGCAACTATATGGCATTAGAGCATAAATTGCATGGCAAATGGGGTGCCTGGGTGGCTCAGTCACTTAAATGTCTGCCTTGGGCTGTCTCAGATCATGATTTCAGTGTCCTGGGATACAGCCCTGCGTTCAACTCCTTGCCAGTGGGGAGTCTACATCTCCCTCTCCCTCTTGCCTCCTCCTGCCCCCCAAAAAACTGAATGGCAATTAAAATAACATATATTAGCCTTGATTTTCAAACACAATGATCAATTTTTTCAATTCTATTAACTGCTCTAAATATGTATTTTATTTATTTGACAGAGAGGAACACAGCAGAGGGACTGGGAGAGGGAGAAGCAGGCTTCCCACCGAGCAGGAAGCCTGATGTGGGGCTCTATCTTGGGTCTCCAGGATCATGATCTGAGCCGAAGGCAGTCCCTTAACCAACTGAGCCACCCTTGTGCCCCTAAATATGTATTTTTATTAACCCCATCTTTGATTTTAGCTTTATGGTCTAGAAATAAAATGACATAATTCACTAGATGTATTTTACAACAAAACCTTTAAAATTATAACCTCATAATTTACCTGTTCACAAATTCCCCCCAAATTATGTTTTATTTCATGCCATTATATTTATTTATGACATGAAACTTAAACAACTGATGGCAGAAACTATTAAATCATTTTTAGCTTCAAAATTCTGGTTGATGAATTAATACAATTTTGTAGAATATAAAAATTTGTATAACTTATACTGGTACCACTGCCACTGTCTTCTTATGATAAACTTTTATCATTTTGAAAAACGGTAAATCACAAGTGTTTTCTGAAACTTTCTTTCTCTTTTAGGTTGAGACTTAAGTTCAGTAACTATTTACCTTTCTTCCTCAGGGTTAGAAATAGAAAAAAATATGATAAATCTCACATGAATATCTTTTAATCTTTATAAAATGTCCATTCAACTTCAATATAATGTCCTTCAATTGATAAAATTAACTAATTTGTCTGTTCTCAATAATGAATTATTTCATCATGTCAATATTGAAATATAAATTTGGCATAAATTTTTGATATTTGTTGGTTCTTTTGTAATCTTAGTGTGTCTTGATTTATCATTTAGGATTTTAATTTTAGATTTTAAACCTAGATTTATTTTAGTCAAATAACTGTTTTTCATCCCAGATACTATTGTATGTTGTGATGTAGTACTGCTGTCAAACTGATCTAATTTTCCATAAATATGGCAACATTGTTCTCATGTTTTGTTCATACTGTTACTCATTCTTAAATATTTTTGTTCTTCATTGCCTTTTCTGTTTCTTAGAGAAGAATTTTAAGGATTTATTTTATGCTCATACCTTTTTTTTTAAAGGTTTTATTCATTTATTTGACAGACAGAAACACAGCTAGAGAGGGAATACAAGCAGGGGGAGTGAGAGAGATAGAGAAGCAGGCCTCCTGCCAAGCAGGGAGCCAGATGTGGCGCTCCATCCCAGATCTCCGGGATCATGACCTGAGCCGAAGGCAGTCACTCAACCAACTGAGTCACCCAGGTGCCCCTATATCTTGTGTTTTTAAAGACAAAATAATGCATATTTGTTTTTCCCTTGGCTTATGTGGTTTAATTCTTCTTCTACCTTTCTAAGTTAATTATGATACGTTATTTGAGCTTTGCTTATTCATAAAAAGATAGTGGAATTTGCCACAAATAACTTATAAATGCATTCACAAATCATTTATAAATATATTCATAGATCAGAATGCTAACATAAGTAATTTTATCATCTTATTAAAAATAGTGAATATGGAATTTTAATTTCTGAAAATGATTCTTTCATTTGCCCCTATTATCTACTTTAAAGACAATTTTGAGAGTCTATCCTGAAAATTTACTTTTTAGGAGATTTCTGGATTGAACCCTAAAGGAATGCTTTTCTCTGCAATTACCTTTGTTTATCATCCCTTTGATCTTATTTAACACATTATCTGACAACAAGAAAAGATCCATGACCTTAATCTTACTGAACCTCCTTTATCCATTAGGCAAATGCCTAATTTAACAAATGAGTCTTCTGCTTGCCCTCAAACCAGAAATCTCATTTGTCCTAAACCTAAATCAACGAAACAAGTTTAGAGAATCAGATCTTTTTTTTTTTTTTGAAGAGAAGAAACATTAAAAAAAGAAAAAAAGAAAAATCATTATAAGAGCCATGTTTAAACATGAAAAATACATTTTGAAACTATGAATCTAGAGCACATAAATATTCTGAATATTAGAGTATTGGTACATCAGCACCTGCCAATGGAATTTTATTGCCTGAATTTTATTTTTATTATTTGAAGATTAACAAGTTCATAATACATATATCTGAATTTTATTTTTATTATTTGAAGATTAACAAGTACATAATACATATATCTACAATGGTATTTGAGATATTTTACATTTCTCATAGAGGCATGTCAAATTAACATTACATGCAATCACCTTGATATTACATGTATGATGTATATTTGACAAAAACTTTCTTGCTCCTACTCTTTCAATTTTAAAAATCTGAAGAGGGTGCCTGGGTGGCTCAGTGGGTTAGCCTCTGCCTTCGGTTCAGGTCATGATCTCAGGGTCCTGGGATGGAGGCCCACATCAGGCTCTCTGCTCAGTGGGGAGCTTGCTTCCTCCTCTTCTCTCTGCCTACTTGTGATCTTTCTCTGTCAATTAAATAAATAAAATCCTAAAAAAAAAAAAATTGGGGAGCCTGGATGGCTCAGTTGCTTAAGCAACTGCCTTTGGCTCAAGTCATGATCCTGGAGACCCAGGATCAAGCCCCACATTGGGCTTTCTGCTGGGCGGGAAGCCTGCTTCTCCCCTCTCTCAGTCCCTCTACTTGTGTTCCCTCTCCAGCTGTGTTTCTCTCTGTTGAATAAATAAATAAAAATCTTAAAAAAAAAAAAAAACTGGAGAAAAATTCTGGACATATTCTGAATGAGATTCACATATCAATTTGTTTTTATATTCTCTAAATAATCACTGACTTCATTGCTTTACAAAAACAAAAACAAAAACACAGAAAAAAAATTCTAACTTTACAGAGATTTAAATTTATCTCTTTATTTATTTTTAAAGATTTTATTTATTTATTTGACAGAGAGAAACACAGCTAGAGAGGGAACACAAGCAGGGGGTAGTGAGAGAGGGAGAAGCAGGCTTCCCGCCGAGCAGGGAGCCCCATGCGGGGCTCAATCCCAAGACTCGGGATCATGACTTGAGCTGAAGGCAGATGCGTAATGGCTAAGCCTCCCAGGTGCCCCAAGATTTAAATTTAAACAAAAGCAGCAAATCATTGAAACACTATGCAAAAGATTTTACCTTAGATGTTATTAACACAGGGAGGTGACCAAATTATGATCCCACTTCTCATGAAATGTATAGTTTTGTTAGAAATTGTAAGCATATATATAAATTACCATTTAATGATGAAAATCAGAGTTTCTGTTAAGAATTAGATTCTGTTAAGATAGGGATGCCTGGGTGGCTCAGTTGGTTAAGCATCTGCCTTTGTCTCAGGTCATGATCTCAGGGTCCTGGGATAGAGCCCTGTGTCCAGCTCCTTGCTCAGCGGAGAGCCTGCTTGTCCCCACTCCACCGCCACCTTGTGCTCCCTCTCTCACTGGATCTTGTCCCGACCCGCGGGTAGTCAATGGAGACCCTAGAGGGGGAGTGAGAATGATAGGACAAGAGACACGAGAGATGGAGACAAGACAGGATTCCGATCAAGTCTCGTTTATTGGCAAGTTCAAGGGAGTAATTATAGGGCAGGCGGTGAGGGGAGTTTCCCTAGCAGGCAGCTCAAGTAACTAAAACACAAAAATTAGAGATAGCATAGTGAAACATACTACTAGCCATCAGTGGCATTCCAGTACAAGCTGTTTCAGGGAGTAGAGCTTGCACAAAAACAGCTTGTCAGAAGTTGGGCGTAAATGGCATTGCCAGTCAGCAGCCGGGCGCTGGTGGCCTCGCCAAGGTCCGGCTTCTCACAGGATCTGTCTCTGTAAAATAAATAAATAAAATCTATTAAAAAAAAGAATTAAAGATAAATTTTCTAGGACCTCTAGAAATCCATAGACTAAAATAACACTTTCTAACAATTTTTATACTCTTTCAATAGCCTTTTCTAATTTTCATTCTTTCCAACAAAACCTTTCTTATGATCACTAAGTATTTTTATTTGCTCAACAAATAAAAGTTGAGAGGGACATTTATTTTACTGAATACTGAAAAATGGAAAATAAGAATTTCTCTCGCAAGAATAAACTTCACTAAGTACAAAAAAAGAGATATACTAGGAAAAGGAGACAAAGGGAGTCTTCTTATGAGGACTGGAACTGGAAACTTATTCATGATCCAAAATATATCCATGGAGTAGGTTATTATTTTAACTATATATCTTCGTGTTAAATGTAATAATATTAAGAATAATTGGACACCTGGATGGCTCAGAGGGTTAAGCCTCTGCTTTCGGCTCAGGTCATGATCTCAGGATCCTGGGATGGAGGCCCGCATTGGGCTCTCTGCTCAGCAGGGAGCCTGCTTCCTCCTCTCTCTCTGCCTGCCTCTCTGCCTACTTGTGATCTCTCTCTGTCAAATAAATAAATAATATCTTAAAAAAAAAAGAATAATAGTTATAGGGGCACCTGGGTGGCTCAATTGTTAAGCTACTGCCTTCGGCTCAGGTCATGATCCCAGAGTGCCAGGATCAAGCCCCACATCGAGCTTCCTGCTCGGCAGGAAGCCTGCTTCTCCCTCTCTCACTCCCCCTGCTTGTGTTCCCTCTCTAGCTGTGTTTCTCTCTGTCAAATAAATACAATCTTAAAAAAGAGAATAATAGCCACAATAAAATATAACAACAAATAGTAATTTATAGATTTCTACTACAGAACCTCATCTTTATGAAGAGTTCTCTCTCAATTTCCACTCACCAAGCCTGCTCCACAAATCAAAGCAGAATAAGTACAACAAAAAAGCTGCTCACTTTCCCTTGAGTTTTATATTGACACTCTGTAAGAAACTTGAATTGATCTCTTTTTTCCCTGTGAAGTCTTCATGTCCTTGCTGGGCAAGGATCTTATGGCACAGCATTTTAACAGTCATTTACCAGCTATGGTGTGGCTGGCCAGGTCACTTCTGATAATCCACTGTGAGTATGATGAAGGGGCTAAGTGGTAGAGTAAATCTTAGGGCTATGGCAGAACACATTTACAAGAGGATTCAAATCAATGTCTGCCTCCCACTAGTGCCTAGGCTTTTAAATATTATGCTATGTTCTGTCTCTGTGAGTGGCATGTCATTCATATTTAAGATTCCATCTAATAATTGGAAGAAATGATTCCTACAATTAGAATCTTGATCTCCTTCAAATGGTATTCTTTGTATATTTCAAAAGGCTGGTTTGGGTGCTCCCATAATACACTATTCATAAGTGTTTGGAAGTTTAAATTTTTCAAATAATTCCCTCACACTTACGTCTTCCAACAGACTACTCCCTGAAGGGAATTAATTTTATAGCACATGTATACCTGTACATATACTCTACATATTTACATCTCCAATACTTAGTCGAGGACTGTAGTTGCCATTTAAGTGCTTGGTAAGTGACTTAAAATTTAATTTATTTAAGGGGAAAATGGTTTTTAAAAACTTGTTCAAAATAAGTATCTTACAGAGTTTATATCTTTAGAGCTTTATTCCTACATAAATAGAACGTCCCCGATACTTGAAAAATAGTATCTTTTTTTTTTTTTTTAAATAATATATATTCCAAGTGCACCTCTAAGCCAATGTGCTGAGAATGGTAACATCTGAAAGGAACAAGGTAATTTATACCTGTCATGTAACTTGGAGATGGCATGGTAAACATGTCTTAAAAATTTTCTTTTATAGCTTTCTATATTGAAGGGACTGTGCATTGATACTGGGTGTCAATTAACATAGCAGATAGTCTTCCTAAGTTAAGTCTCAGACATACTGATTTTACATAAGGAATTAAATTATATTTTATTCATTATGTATTATTCTTAATATTTGTGCAAATATTTGTAAAATTATTGTCTCTTAATTAGGATGAAAAATATTAAAGATTTATGTACATGTTGTTTATTCATTTGTTGCACTGAAATTGTATTCTGTCTAATAAATTTAAAAAATAAATCTCTTGATAAGAATTAATCTTGATCAATAGGGCTTACTTTATAATTAAACAGTATAACCTTGAATTTGACATTTAATGGCTTATCCTTTGAAAAACAGTGATTTCCTATGATAACCAATGTTAATTTTATTTTCTCATCAAGTTATTTAAATCTTAGTGATTTGTGTATCCATGTAACTTTACCAAACCGATCACTAGTTCTTTAAACTTGGAATCTGTATATTTATTATAATTTCCTTTCATGCCAACTTATCTCTATATTATGTATTAAACACAGAATAGGCATATAATAAATGATTGTTATCTACATAACTACATCTGGATGCCATTAAGATGGGGAGAAATATATGCTTACAGGTTTTTCAGGTAAAATGCATGGCTGAAACCTCAAATAATTGGTGACAACCAATTAATTACATCTTAGGAAAAAGTCAACAAAAGAAATATTTTTAGAAATGTTTTCAGGTAGTGTAATTTTATAAACTAAATATTTTTACAAGCATATGTATTTAAGGATTAATCATTAAGGGAAATTTATAGTTAAAACACTTGAGACAGTGGCATCAAATAAATCACTTTGAACCGAGCCAGAGAAAATTGATCAACAGAAACTTAAGCTAAGTTGTTCTATTTTGCTATGTATTTCCACCAAGTAAGGGAATGAAACTAAGACTAGTTGATAGTTACATGTTGATAGGTATATGCTGGAAAGTTGGTACTACATAAGTTTAGTATTAGTATTACTTATGTATTAACAAGAATACAAACTTTTAATTTTTAGCAAATGCCTTTTATTTTTTAAGATTTGTTTATTTATTTATGAGAGAGAGAGAGAGAGAGAGAGATCACAAGTAGGCAGGGAGGCAGGCAGAGAGAGGAGGAAACAGGCTCCCTGCTGAGCAGAGAACCTGATGTGGGCCTCGATCCCAGGACTCTGAGATCATGACTTGAGCTGAAAGCAGAGACTTTTTTTTTTTTTTAAGATTTTATTTATTTATTTGACAGAGAGAAACACAGTGAGAGAGGGAACACAAGCAGGGGGACTGAGAGAGGGAGAAGCAGGCTTCCCACCGAGCAGGGAGCCCGATGTGGGGCTTGATCCTGGGTCTCCGGGATCATGACCTGAGCTGAAGGCAGTTGCTTAACCAACTGAGCCACCCAGGCGCCCTAAAGCAGAGACTTTAACCCACTGAGCCACCCAGGCTCCTGCAAATACCTCTTTTCTTTCATTTCTTTATTGCTGATTCTCTTTTTTCTTACCTTATTGCTCACTTTCTCATTTTGTTTATATTATTCTCTTGCTTTATTTGAAACAAACAAGAATATCACACTGGAGTGCCTGGGTGGCTCAGTCAGTTAAGCATCTGTCTTTGGCTCAGATCAGAATCCCTGGGTCCCAGGAAGGAGCCCTCATGAGGCTCCCTGCTCAGTGGGGAGCCTGCTTCTCCCTCTCCCTCTGCTGGTTCCCTTGCTTGTGCATTTGCACATGCTCTCTCTCTGACAAATAAATAGATAAACTCTTAGAAAAAAAGATCACACTTTACATCATGTCCTATATAAAACTGCATGTGGTAGACCCTAGAAAGATGAATCTGAAGGGGCTGTGCTTGTGAACTTGGCATAAAGGGTACAATTCAGAGCCCTAGTGACTAGCATGATGATTACAGTGGAACAGGTTGCCACAAACCTCTTCCTATATGTAATTGGTAATAAACATCTTAAGTTGGCAGTGTCCGGCAGCTATGTCAGAAGTACCATAAAAAAAGTAGGAGGAGGTCTGTTGTCATAAGGATTATTTTCCCATATTAAAAAAAAAGTATTCAGGAAATTGAACACTGAAATATAACCTAAGAGGGTATTGATTAACCAGTGAATGTCACAATAAAATCCTGAAAAAACATAGACCTAAGAATATTGATTGTTCATATTTGTACTCAGAAGTCTGTGCATATTTGATATAGACTATAGAAACGATGAGATCCTAGTGCACTTGAAAATGACTCCTAAATGAAAGGGATTAGTGTTGTCCATCCAGCCCTATGCTTAGAGAGAATATTCTCTTATTCAAATTTAGGAGGTGTCTAAGTGGCCCAGTCATTAAGCGTCTGCCTTCAGCTCAGGTCATGTTCCCAGAGGCCTGGCTGGAGTCCCAGACTGGGTTCCCTGCTCTGTGGGAAGCCTGCTGTTTCTTCTCTCACCCTCCCTGCTTGTGTTCCCTGTCTAGCTTTGTTTCTCTCTGTCAAATAAATAAGTAAAATCTTAAAAAAAAAAAAAAATTAGCCAGTGGTCACTGTCTGTGATAAGTATTTCATGATGGTGAATTATATCCCACTACTTGACAGTTCTATGTCTTAGAATTCTCTTTTCTCTTTGCAAATTAGGATTCATGATTATAGTTTTGCTTTCAACAGCAATGAGTCTAGTTAACTTACCCATTCTTTATAACAACTTGTCCTAAATGTTCAAACCTCTAACTATAATTTTGATGTTTTGTAAAATCAAGAAAAAAGGGAAGATTTTAAATTTTGACCTTATAATGTAGCCAAAATCTGACAAGACATATTTTGGTCAATGATCAACTAAAAGTAACCTTTATAATACTAATTACATATTGATACTGATCTCATAACTCTGCAAGCATAAATGTGGGTATATAATCTTCTTGGAGTTATGTATCCCTGCTGGATTGTCACATAGTTTGTATATCTGATCAAAATACATACACTTTATTAAAATTTACTATTTGCTATAACTTTACTATAATTAATGTTGAAAAAGTTTTCTCTATGTCCTAGATTGAAATATACAGATTTCAATATACAGATGATATCTATCTTCTTACAATGTCAATGGACAGGATACTGGTTGGCGCCACAGCTAATGGAATATTGAATGGGTACACACCATTACTAAGAAAAAAAGAAAGAAAGATACAGTGTTAATTGAACTATGATATCCCATCTTTATCAGAAATGAAGAGATGTGGAAAACAGGGGCTAAGAACCAATGAATACAGCAGCAGTTGTTTTATAAATTCATTAAATGAATTTTTCGTTAAATGAATTGTTTGTGATATAATATTAGGTTATATTCTTACAATGATTAACATAGTATATAATAGTACATTTATTTGCATCAGATTTATAACAACTTTATTATAATTTTAGCATTATACATTAATCAACTGCTTTACTTTTTATTCTTGAATAAAAGCTTCTCTTAGGTATCATAATATCAATCATTGTTCTAAAACCAACTGGGAAAATGTATAATTGTTCAATAAAGTTCTGATCCTAAGGAAAACAATCTAAAAGTTCATGAATTCATTCACCCCAAAATATTTTACTTTTCAGCCTGAGAAATTAATTTCATGGTGATAATGTTTAAAAGTTCTTCAAGAAAACACTTCAGGGTTATGACCTCAATTCACTTGTATTGGATGATTTAAAAAGTAAAGCACTAAACAAAATCTTTCCAATAATAGATGTATTTAAGACAACTGTTTTATAATAGACTGTGTATGAGCCTCTGAATTTTTGTAGGGTCTCTGCAATCTAGGAGGTGCATGTGCATATTATTTCTTTCAATATTTAAATATCTTTATTAACTAAATAGCTTTTCTATCATCCATAAGAAAAATGTTTATTCACAAAATATATATGTTTACCTTACTCTGTATTTAAATTAAATTAGGGAAAAAATGTTCTGAAGATGTGTCAGGAGCTCAACATGATGACTAGCTCAAGGTTTCATTGTCTGTACTCCTTTTTAATATTTTAGGGATTATCACTATGCCTCATGCAAAGCAGAACAAATTCTTTTTTTTTTTTCTTTTTTAAGATTTTATTTATTTGACAGAGAGAGAGATCACAAGTAGGAAGAGAGGCAGGCAGAGAGACAGGAAGAAGCAGGCTCCCTGCCGAGCAGAGAGCCTGATGTGGGCCTCAATCCCAGAACCCCAAGATCATGACCTGAGCCAAAGGCAGAGGCCTCAACCCACTGAGCCACCCAGGTGCCCAAATTCTATGTTGGACTATGTTTGATGGCAGCCTAGAGGCATAGATCACTCTTCAGGTGAGAAAATGCTAATGTGAGATTAGAGAATTAGCATGAGTACATATTTAGAACCAGAAAGAATTAATTCAAGACAATATTATATTTATTTGTCTTAACATTTTATCCAATTACTGTGAGATTATTCATTAATTATCATGAATATTAAGCATTTAAGGAGTAGTCCTTGAGTATGGGTACTTAGATAAGGTTTCTTTTTATTTATGTTGAGAACTCGGTGGGTTCTGGAGAGTAGCTCCTGACTAACAAACTAAGGGAAAGGAATCTGTTAGCTCAGAGCTCACCTCAGGACTTGACTTGTTACCTTACTTATGCATTTCTATATTGAAACACTTAAGCTATAAATTTGAAATACATTATTTTGAATTGATGCATGCATGCTATTTATGCATATGTATATATTTCTATCCACTTTATATTTGGGCATATATGTAAAAAAATAAAATATATCAGTACTATTTATCTATTTTTCACTCAAAAAAATCCCTGGAGAAAAATATTGGTAAGTTTCCTCCTCTTGTCCACTTAAGAATGAAAAAGCATAAAAACATTTACTTCTGTTGTCAATAAGAAGAACATTTAATGTATCTATCAAGGAAAGACTTTTTTTTTCTCCCTCTGATTTGGGAGTGAAGAGGCAAGGCCAGGGAGGAGGTGTGGGCAAAAAATAGAGACAACTTGATGTATTACTGTGCTCCAAAAACCACTTCTTTGAAAACAGGAAGTCATAAGCGTTGACTCTTCACTAACTCTAAGCTTTGTGATTCTATGAAGAATATTTTTGAGAAAAATAAAACTATTTTGCATACATCTTGTCAAAATGTCATTCTTTTTCAATAATCCCCCCTTTTTATATAAAAAAAAAAAATCTCTCTTTAGCATTTCTAACACATTAAAACTACTGGTCAGCAATAGATTTGCAAGGATATGTTTGTTAGTTTTCCAGTCCCTCAATAGACAGCCATAGTGAATTTTCTCCACCTATGAAACGTATAGTAGCTATTGGACATAAACTGCTATTAGCTCTTGCCATGAGCTGCTATGTTCTGAGAAATGATTGCTGGCCTATGACTGAACATAATGATTCAGGAAACTAACCTATTTTATTTTTTACAATCCCAAAATACCACTCCTCTTACACCAATTATAATATTTTTTTTCACATGAGAAGAGAGACTACTGATAAAAGAAATTTTAAAATTAAAGCTTTTATCTTTAGAAGACACATTTGAAAAATTTTAACCGTCAGGAAATCTAAGGAAAAATAAATCATTGATTCTGAACAACAAAGTGAGTATTTTAAAATTTGAAGTACTATCAATAGAAACAGATGAGACCAACGATTGAATTAAACTACTGAGTGTATTTTAAGTATTAACTAATCTAATCATTCCAATTTAATCACAGGAGCAAACCATACACATACAATCTGACAGTCTCAAGTGTACATGTTAAAATTCATCTTCCATATTTTACATTCCCTAAAGGCAAACAACACTTTTCTTTCGGCTATAGCTCCACAATAGCCGGTACACAGAGTATCACTGTTAAATATTTGTGAAATATATGAAATGACCTATTAATTTTATGCCTAAAGGCAAAGTATGACATAATTATCTGAATTGAAGAAATCACCAACCGTCGGTAAATACCCAGCTTTGTTCTAGGCATATATACCAGAAACTACTACAGATATTTATAAACTGCCATGAAGAAGAAATAAAACAGTTTGAAGACAGAAAACAATGATTAAGAGAATTAACAGGGAATAGGTGTTAGGTGGACAAAGTTTAAGAATAGTAAAAGTGTAGAAAAGTGAGATCAATTAATAGATACATGAGATCTATTACTTTAACTTTGCTCTCAGATATGAACTGTTTATCATAGCAAACATGAACAAACTATTAAACTTGAAAAAATGATATATGACTTCACAAAGGTCATTGGGAAAAAGTTTCTAGAGCCACGCATTTCACAAAATGAAGAATTCTCAAACCCACTGACTGACTCCACTGAAGCAGAAATGACCAAAACTTAAAAAACTTAAGTGTGTCTTGAAAAAAAAAAGCATTATATAAACACTGGTTGAAAAAGGTACATTGGAATGTGGCATCAATAGCAATAATAAGTTATCTGCACAAGGTTTTTATTAATTATAATAAAGGTTATGATAATTAGATTTTCAGGAACTGTCATCATCAACTTCGAGACTTATTGATATTTCACATTAAATGTTAAAATTAGTAATCAAGAAGACAACTATATCATAAACCTTACTTTTGCATAGAATGTCCTCAGTAAAATCATTGGTTAAGTCTGTATCACTCACTATTTTAATTTGTATTCTTCCCCCACTAGTTTTGTGTGTAATTTTATGACTAAAGAAAATGAGGTGGGATAATGTGTTCAATATAAATGATAATACTTTTTATGTATGTTCTAATCATTGTTTTGAACTTAAATGCATGTTTGATACTTTAGTGAATCAATTACTATAGGAGTTGACGGATTAGATATGTCTGTCATGATATTTTATTTGTGAAAATCAAGATTTGCAAAATATAAATCCTTTTGTCTAATAGGCACAGATTAGATTAGTCTTTCTGTTGACTTCCCATTTCACTCTGAGACCTTATCTTTCTTACAAAAGATTGTAAATATCCACGCTGGGAAGAGAAAGGATAAACTAGATTTAGAATTTAGCATTCTATTAATTTATAAAATATTTTCAGAAATATATTTATTTACTTCCTTTGGATATTAATAAGGGTTAAGTAATCATAAAATAAAATATGTTTATAGATACATATAAATAAATGTATATATAATCATATATACTAAAGCTGTGATAGTATAAAAATAAAATTTAATATGTTTATATAAACTATTTACTTGTTATATTACTTAAGGTTCTAATATACTTTTTTTAAACATTTTATTTTTTGATTTGACAAGAAAGAGTGCGAGAGAGAACACACAGGGAGAGGGTGAAGCAGGCTCCCCGCTAAGCAGGGAGCCTGATGCAAGGCTCAATCCCAGGACCCTGAGAGCATGGCCAGCTCAGGGTCCTAGGGTTGAGCCCAGGGCAGACCGCTTAACCAACTGAGCTACACTACACAGGCGTCCCACTTGAAGTCCTAATAAATTGTTAGTAGATTCATGCCCATAATTCCTTGATTGCTCAAATATTTTATTCTTTACATCTTTATGCTACTTTAAAAAAAATAAGTGAAATTGCAGAGTGATATTAATTTGAGTTTCTAGCTTTCACATTTGAGCAATGGAAAAAATTAAAACAAATTTATATACAGAATATTTTTGATTACTTTGAATTATTTCCCTAAATTCTTTTTTTTTATAAACATTTTTTTTTTAAGATTTTATTTATTTGACAGAGAGAAACACAGCTAGAGAGGGAACACAAGCAGGGGGAGCGAGAGAGGGAGAAGCAGGCCTCCTGTTGAGCAGGGAGCCCGATGTGGGGCTTGATCCTGGGTCTCCAGGATCATGACCAGAGCCGAAGGCAGTTGCTTAACCAACTGAGCCAATCAGGTGCCCCTCCCTAAATTCTTTGTAGTTTGCAATTCCCACAGATTAATATTTTGAAGGTGTGTTTTCATACTATTGTTGTCACACTGTCATTTTCTTGTAAATTAAATGTAAATTAAAACAGTATAAAAATGATGAAGCTACATAATAAACAAACACTACCATGGCTAGTATTTGATACTCATTTTCTCAAAATAAATTATTTTATTTTTTAATTAGAATTGTCCACACAGACCCTGCAGCAGTCACTTTCTCCCAAATAAGGCTCTTGAGGGAAGTATTTTTGAAATCAAAAACCAATCATGTACTATGTGTTGACTAACTGAATTTTTTTTTTTTTTTTTTTTTTTTAATTTTATTTATTTGACAGAGAGAAACACAGCTAGAGAGGGAACACGAGCAGGGGGATTGAGAGAGGGAGAAGCAGGCTTCCCGCCGAGCAGGAAGCCCGATGTGGGGCTCGATCCCGGGTCTCCGGGATCATGACCTGAGCCGAAGGCAGTGGCTTAACCAACTGAGCCACCCAGGCGCCGCCGACTAACTGAATTTAAATGAAAAAAATTTTTAAATAAAATCAGTGACTATAATCTAATGCCACCAGAGTCTTAATTATATCTCTTACTTAACTAAAAATTCATTTCAAAACATTTAAAAACAAGAAGCTGTTTGGATTGTATGATTAGATGTCATATAGATAATTGTATTTATAGTAAATATTAACATAAGAAATTTTAAATGATCAAATATCTCAGCCTGACTATAGGTCGTAAACATTAATAAACTTTAAATTTTAAAATGCTTCATGTTAGGAAAAGTAAATGGAAAATGTATTTTGTAAGATACATTGATTATAATTTTTTATGCATGTAGTACAATCTATTCATTTTATTGATTCCTTTAACTGATGATGTCATCAATTAATTTTGGAAAAATTTGCTGTAGGATTTTACATGTGTGTCAACAATTTATTGTAAGGAATTTTGTCAATGATTCAAAGTCAGAGCAGTTAAATAGGGCCAACTACCGGATATCCTTATGCGAGTTAGGATATTAATGTAGAATGTGCTACAAAATTAGAAAAGAAATTCTGTCTGATTTAGTGAACAGTCATTAGCTTTTCAAATGATCTTGGTTGAAAAACTTAGGAGAGAGAGTTCCCTTGAAACAGTTTCAAGGTATCTTTCAGATGTACCTGAGAAAGCCAAGGGAGGGGCTTCTTCAATACTGAGGTCAAAGGGCAGGATATTACCTGAGTGGCATAAGCAATAATGTGGAGAGTTGAAGGAGACTCAGCCTGAGGTGGAAGAACAGCAGCAGACAGAGGGCTGCGTTAACACCCCAGGCTTCCCTGGAGAGGCAAAGTGGCTGAGCAGGAAGCTGGGAGAAGGTCAGGTACAGCTTGGCCGCTGACAGTGGCAGCTACAGAAGGAAACAAGACCATTGTCTGGGAAATGCATTCCTACAGTTCTTGTGCTCTGGCAGAAACACCTTGTAATCATTATGTGAAACTGAAAAAAGGAAAGGAAAAAACCCACATAGCATATGTTTAAATAAAGCAATAGATTATCTTTTCTCATTTGTAAAATTGCATGTAAAATTCAGAAGTAAATACACAGATCTAAAAGTCAACTAAAGTATGAGCATTTTTTACAATCATTTTATTAGTGGGTATTAAAGAAAAAACAAGATTTTCAACAAAACATGTAGTCATGTATTTCGCTTTCTCCAATTTCATATGTACCAAGGACTCACAGACACAGATACAAGGGGAAACATACACGTATGAATGTTTGCCTCATGAATTTAACTAAGCCAGCATTTAGTTTCTCCTTTTAAAAATAAATTTCGAGTAACTAATAAAACAAGGGAGCATAGATATTATTGTGTATTTGACTCATTCATCCTTGAATGAACCAAGCAATTGAGACATTTGACATTCAGCAATTTCTGAAAAAAAAATAACTTTGTAACTGCTAATAATTTTATTGTCACTAAATTAAATGCACCTAGGGCAATGACCTTTTGATTGTCACAGTCTTTACAGTTTCCTTCATCAAGCTGAATAAGTTTTTGTTAATATTATGCTTAATGCAAAATCCTTAGTTTTTTGTTTTTGTTTTTGTTTTTTTTTACAAAGGACTAAAGCATGATTTTTATACATGGGGGAAGTATAATTAGAGTAGTTCTAAATTACTTTGCTTTCCAAAGTTCTTTTCTAAATTTCATCTTTGGTAGAACAAACTACAATAAAGCTTTTACAGATAATTTTTTTTTGAACTATGTATTAGGGCTGAAAAATTGTATTCTTGTACATGAACTGAACATTCTATCGCAAGTTTTGCAAAGACACATTGGGTTACCTATAATTGTATAACTTATTTACATTTGTTATATCATAATAATATATGTCAGACATATTTTCTTCAAACTGAGATTTCTTCAGAATAAAAGAGAAACTTAAGGGGAAAATATCACCATTGTGATAATAAAAAAAATATTTACAGTTGAGAGTTGAAGTGTACTCTAAAAAGTGTGATTGATTTTGCCTTCAAAATCTTCATTAAATTTTTCTTATGAAATGTGTCACTTTACACATCAGACTTCTTGTACTTTTTCCAAAAGTTAGTCCATTTTCTAGGTAAAAAAATGCTTTGAAAAACATGTTAAGTGAGGTTAGTTAATTTAATTATAACAAAAATGGTATTGGTTTGGTAAAACTTAATTATTTAAAACTTACTCTTTATTTTATATCAGAAACAGGAAATTTTTATATGGTTATTGCATTGCTTTATCTCCATTTCCCCATTGTTTAACTTAGCAGATACAAAGAAATATTTACTGGTGTAAAATACTGCTCTATTAATGATAAAAATCATCATGTTTTACTACTACTGTGTAGGGCAGTCACTTAGGCTTAGGTATATGATCTTAATGTTGATACCCTTTTTTTAAATGTTAGTTCTTATAATTAAAACTAGTTTAAATATTTATCCAAATCTATGGAATGTACAACGCCAAGAGTGAATCTTCATAGGTGATGATGATGCATCCATGTAAATCATTAATTGCAGCCGAGGTAGCACTCAGGTGAGGGATGTGACTGGTTGGGGGAGGCTCAGCATGAGTGAAGTCAGGGGCTGTCTGGCGAAGTCTCTGTACCTTTTGCTGAGTTTTGCTGTGAATCTAAAACTTGAAAAAAGAAAGTCTCTTTTTAAAAATCAAATATAAATACAGTTTAATATAGTGTAAGGATGAAATGAAGTTAATAATATGCAAGTAGTTCTTTTGAGTTTTACATAAAAAGTATAATACCTGCCATACAAATATATTCAGGGAATGGACTTCAGATTCTAGTAGATTCATTTTTTATAGAAGTCATACGTTTACTTTCCTTTCAGTATTTGTCTGTTACCTAAAAGTAGAGCAAAATGAGGTATGCATTTGGCCTTAAAAACTAAATCCTCCTAAGGTTTTCAACATAATGTTTTCTAAAAGAACGTCACATACGCTCAAGCCGGCTTTACGTATTCAATTGCATTCGAGGTTATTCAGTCAGCAGAACAACATCTTGTCGGCAACCTCGCTGATCTGTATAAAAGCCAATAAATACTGAATGTAGTGGTATTATCTGAGAAGAGCAATCTTGCCCAGGACACATAGGGATCATTCCTATCTTCCTTCAAGTGCTTCCATGAAATATTTATGGTACCGATATACTAGAAGTGGATTTCAGTTTAATACCTACTCTCAGCTGTAACTGTGTTGAAGCATGCATCAGTCTTTCCGTGTGGATTTTGAAAATATGATTTCAGCTTGTAATGATAAATTGAGACATACAACTATTAATTATTTGTAATGAATGGGAAAAACAGATACTGATATAAGCAGTTCTAATTAAATAATTCATAATATATATGTCAAATTCATTTTTATATGATTTGACATTACTTAAAAAGAGAACCCCCATCTCCAGACCATAATGGACTCAGTAACAGAGTGATCACAGACCTTGGTTAAGTAATGCAGCCCAAATGTAGACACAGAATGAAAAATAGATAAAACCTTCATGAAATGTGAAGTTTTTCTTGAAAAACTAAAGTACATAAAAGATAAACTGAACCAGATAACTCTGAAACCTCTTATATAGAACTAAGGAAAAAATGTATTCATGAATTATACATTTTAATAAGCCAATTAGTTCTAAACGAAAACAAACAAAAATACCTTACAAGTTGGTGCTCCATACTGATACAGTCTAATACCCTTTTTAATCTTCAATAGAAACTCTTGAGATGTGTTCCAACAACAAATCCAAAAAAAGGTCACAGTTTATATTTACAGAGAGGTAATTTTCTTTCTACTATGTCAATGATTGTATTTCAGTATTTCACTACCTTTGAAGGCATTTTGTTCTACTTTGAGGAAAAGTGACAGGTGTCATTCTTTTTTTATTGGTTCTTCTTTTCTGTAATTTTTTTCTGCTAACATTTACGTGTGTGTGGGTGTGTGTGTGTGTGTATGGTGGGGGGATTACAAAGCACAAAATAAGTCTAGCAGAGAACAGTACAGCAAGCAAAGCAGCATGTACTTTGGAACTACATACATTTACTTGCCTTTTTATCTAAAGAATATCTGAATTCTAAGCTATGTTGATTGTTTTGCCATCCTCCCACATTGTGTCATTCCATTTGATATCTATGTATTATGATCTTTTTCAGAAAGATGACATTAAAAAGCTACACAGGAAAATGAGCAGTGGCTTGACAGTTGAGATAACATTTTTGTCTGAAATGAATGACTAACTGGCAGTGTGACTTGGGGCAAGAAAAGTTACTGTGGCTAGGCTTTATCATCTGTTAAAAGAAACAGTGGAGCTAGATAATGACTCAGATATTCTAGTGATTGGTATCTGTGAAATACATATTTTCCATTCTTATTATATCAAAGACATGTTAAAAAACTACTCCATTAGTTGCTTCTTCACACAAAGACACACTCACACATAGACATCCTCATCACGACTTTTAAAGTACTTACACTGCAGCCTTTAGATCACTACTATTTATTTGCTTCATTTTTGACTTGCTAGAACCATGGTGTATTATAAAGATAACTTGTGAAATTGTTAGGGTTACAAAGAAGAAAGAACTGGTCATGTTTTCTTTTAAATTATAATACTATTTTTGTTTTACTAATAATTCAAAGGGTATAGGCAAGAGCAAAAAATCCAAGCATTTTTTTTACCAAGCATTTTTCATTCAAAAATATAGATTCAATTGTATTTTCCCTCTTGTTTAGGACATATTTTAGTTTGAATTTACATGTAAGTTTTCCGCAGTGTATATGGAAATAGCTTAAAGAGGGAGAACATTTATGTTGAGGCATAACTTCAATTTATAAACCATTATTGCAAAACTTACCTGGTATTTTTCAGCTAGTAATGTTCTCCCAAATCCATGAAATTTAAGTTTATTTATTAATAGCTTCCCACACAGACTAGGCACAGTCTCACAAATGCATTGAGTAGATAAGGATTCCCTGTTATTCTTCTACTAGCAAATACTTGAAGTATGTTTACCAGGATGCCATTTGTCCTAATAAAGATAAAGAATAGATTAAAGGGCTGCTGAACCATTTTCTTTCAGTCACCAATTCATCAGGTAACAAGATTGATTCTGGGAGGAAAGTATAAGGATGGAGTCTCAGAGTGGGCTGAGAACCTGAGATGGTTTGTGTCCCATCTCAATGTTCACTGAGGACCCATTGCTGGTAAAGATCCCCATCATCAAGTAAACAATATGACTTATTTTGTTGATACCACGAACTCATCCAAATGCTTGTTGAAATTCTCTGAAACAGTGTGGCCGTCATGGCAATGATGAAGTTTATCAAAAATTCAAAAACGTGCATTTTTTTTTATTAACAGACATAAGTAAACTGATACAGAAAAGTGCCCAATCTGTCAGCAGTGGAAACCAACACTGACTTCCAATATGATGCCCTACCATAGAAGAATCAATCATCAAAGAAAAAGGAAGATTTTACTGAACTTCATTCATCATAGCAAGGGACAGCAATTTGCCTTAATTGGGCTGATGCTGATTCTCAATGTTGGTTTCCTTTCCCTAAATAACATATTTGGAGACCAGGAAAAAAAAAAGTTTCTATCAAATTTTATGTCAAAATTAATGTTATGTCATTTAATTTGGCTTCCTACACATAGAACTCATTTTAAAGCAAAAAGATAAAACAAAACAAAATAAAACAAAAACAAAGCAATTTGGCACTGGGCTATGATCCATGGACTTCAGCTACATTGACACATGACTTGATACATAAATAAATGATACACCTTCCAACTATCTTCAAAGCAGCTAGCCCAGTAGAATAATGCGAATGGCTTATTGAAGACATTTCTGGTGTTGACTGGGACCACTACTGGGATATCAGAATTAGAGCTTTATCATGTATATTTTAAATGAGTTGTATTTATAAGGTATTATTTCTTCCATAGTCCGAATATAAGTATCAAAATACAACATGTAAAATGTGCTTTATTGTAAAATAGCTTGTTTCTGTCCCTGTGACTTTGAGATCTGCTTCCTGAAAAGTCTCACTATTCACATGGAGGAATGTTTCCAAAACGTGGTGCACTGGGTTGACCATTTAGACCTGTTCGTTTTGGACATGTCACCGAGCCAGTAGGCAAAAAAGAGTTAAACTGTTGCCTAGTGTAATCAATTCCCAGGCGACCAAGTGGAATAAATATAAGTGGTTAAGAATATGAACTCTGGAGTCAAACTGCATGAATTCAAATCCCAGGTAAATAACTGTTGGGAAAGTTATTTAAGATATCTGTCACAATTTTCTTCTTTATGAAGTGAGGTGATCAATAGTTAAATTTGCAAATCTCTTTGAAAAGTGCCTGGCACACAATAAATTATATGTACATATTTACCTATGACATTAGCATAAATATTAAAGTAAAATAATATTGCTTTATTGGGGAAATAAGAGATATGTATAAAACCAAAATAGTCTCTGCTGGTGCACCAGATTATGGTGAAATTATTGCAGTCTTATCAGATAAGACTACCAAAGCTCAGACTATTCAAGAATAAAAGGATTATTTTCACAGGGGAGACAATACCTTAACATCTGAGATTTAGAAGGAATTTGAATGTGTAGAGTGAGAATGGAGGAAGAAAACTGTAAGTTTTCATTATTACTCATGATCAATTTTGGATAAAAATCTCAACCAGCATATATACTTTCTTCTTTGCTTCTCTCTGTCTCTGTCTTTCTCTCTCTCTCCTTCCCTCCTTTGCTCTCTTTCTGGCCCATGCATATCCTGTCTCTAGTGCACTCTCACTCTCTTTCTGTTCTCTTTCATAATATCATCATCAACAACAAAATCATCATCCCTTCTTTTTCATTATCTCTATCAATTTATTTTCCTCTCTCTTATTTTCCCTTGTAATTTTGTAGGAAGTATGCTATTCATGGCTTAATTCGCAATTTAATACACTTGCTAAATCATCAAGAAGGGTATCTGATTGAAAAATAGGAGGGATGGTAGTGTTGCTCTCATCAAAGACATTAAGCATGGGAAGAGGAATGGTGATGGAATAAGCACAACACTCTAGTGCATTTTGAACAGTGAAATGTGGGGGAAAAAAACAAATGATGTCTATTTCTATGTAGTAATGTTGAGAGAGAAAAGTAACTTACTATATAAGTATCTTCTTTGCCAGGACATCCAAAGAATTATCTATTTTAACTCTCAGAAACATTCTTACCAAGAGTAGAAAAAATATATTTATTTTGTTACTAATATCAATATTTCTTTGTTATCAAGTAAAATATTGAGCTGAGTGTTTATTTTATCTTCACTTAGGGAAATCTTATGACAAATCTTTGTAGTGTAATTTTTATTCTCATTTATAATCAATGAAAAAAATGATTCCTAGGATGTGTAACCTAATTTGACTGATGTCATATAGCTACAGACTGGAAGGATTTGTTTTGCAAACAAATTCACGTTTCATTCAAGGTCCACCTGTCACTCTTTTACTATTCCATGCCTCTTTCAATGATGTGAAATTAGTGTTAAGCACCATATTACAGGAATTGTATGATTATTTTGTAATTTTTCTTGTAGAAAACTAGGAGAAAAACATTGTAAGGCAGAATAAATATTATGGAGAAAGGCAAACAATTTTGAAACTTACAAAATAGTCAAGGAGAAGTGAAAAGTTACTTATGGTTGGAGTTCAGAAACATGAAAGGGAGATGAATCTGAAGATAGGGTCTGGCAATTGTCAAAGGGCAATGGGCTTAGAGTTAATGAATTTATTCTGGTATTGGTGTCCCGGTTGGTACTGGGGAATCAGCAGAGTTTTTAAGCTTGACCCCAACTGTGTAAACATAGTCTTAATCACACTGTAGGAAAGAGCATCATGAAGAACATAGCTTCATATTTAGAAATATAGATAGCATATGATGGAAAAGCAGATGGCATTTCCTAAATCACAAGAGAAAGACAAGAATACCTTGTTTTCAAACTGGGGATGTAATAAAAATGCTTTTAAAATAGTACATAAGCACATCACATTACTTTCTGTCAGATAAATCAGTTCATTGAAGAAAGCAGTAGGCTCACGTATCTTGATTTTAATCAAATGAGACCAATCTCTCTTCTAAATATGTTACCAAACATTGGCCATCTATTACTAAACAGGGAGACTAACCTGGGCAGATTTCAAAGAATTATAAATATAAAAGAGATTTTTTTTCTGTTATGTATATTTGACTTAATTTCATTTACTTTAAATATCATCAGCTCTTTTTCTTCTTTTCATTGTATCAATAGAAAGAAAAATGAGGGGGAATAATTTCTTGAATTTTAATTTCAAATGTAGAAGCATTTGTGCATTTAAGCTCTTTTTTCTTTTTTGATGTTTTAAAATAATATACATGTGGATAACACTAAGAATTTTAACAAAAGAAAGGCAAGTTGAATGGGTATAATCTTGGCCTGCTTTTTCAGTTAAACTGTAAAAGAACTTAAAAAAACAAACAAACAAACAAAAAACCTGTCTTTTGATGAGGGTCCTTTAGTAAGTTTGTATCATTTGGATAGAATGTAGGATTTCCCTAAAAGGCTAATGGGGTGCAGCTGGAGCCTTCAGGGGGCAGTAAAAGGATTCCAATGTGTAGGAGGAGTAAATGCAGGTACTGATTGAGGGGCAGGGAGAAGATGGAAGGAGCTGGGCCTCAGAGGAAGCCTGGAGAATGAGAGATTCAAGCCCAAGGTCCTGCTGCCACCACCACTCTTCCCAGAGGAAGCCTGGTCTCACAGGATCTCTGGAGTTCAATGGGGGCAACAGAGGCATCTTGGGATGAGGAAGAACTGGATGCCCAGGTGCCAGAAGCCTCTCATCACAGATTCATCCCTAAGGAGTCTGGTTCATGCTACTTATCAGGCAGACCCTAATCTTCCTTAAGGCATAGCCTCCCTCAACTCACCCAAATCAATTCTTCCTTAAGGCATAGCCTCCCTCAACTCACCCAAATCAGTCTTATCCAAACCCCTGGACAGATGCAGGAGTAGGAACAATCCAAGGCCAGAATGGGAGAGTGTACAGTGCATGCACAGGCCTCAAATCTACAGCCTTCTAATAATGCTTTAGTATACTGAGATTCATGCCAGACTGCTGACACACAGAACCATAGATAATAAATTGTATACTTTAAAGCTACTAAATGTGTAGTAATTTTTTTAAAGATTTTATTTATTTATTTATTTAACAGAAACACAACTAGAGATGGAACACAAGCAAGGGGAGTGAGAGAAGAAGAAGCAGGCTTCCTGTCAAGCGGAGAGCCTGATGCAGGAGCCAAAGGCAGATGCTTAACAACTGAGGCACCCAGGCACCCCGTGTAGTAATTTGTTTTAATAGCAATAGAAAGCCATATTAACAGTTCAGACTTTCTTAAGTTTAGGCAACAAAGAGACTTTGAGGTTTTTGGGAAAATAAAACAATATAATCTAAGCTCTTTCTAGGAAATATAAGACGTTTTTATTTCTCTGATCAGCAAACATTCCACCTATGTCCTCCCAAACAAACCTAATTTTTGTTCATGTATCCTTTTCATTCTTCTTTCAAGTCCCAGTAAACCTTCACCTCAGGGTCATCTGAATAAGGTAAGAGTAATCTTACTACCTTTTCTCATTACTGATTGATGAGCAGAAAACCCAATTCTTTTAGTGAGATAGAAGAGATACACAGTCAGCTTCTAAGGGGATTCATCTTGATCCTTGGGATGAGAAACCTTTTCTATACTGAAAATGAAAAGGGCAGGAAAAGCTTTACTTCATGCTCTTCATACCTTTGAATGTTTTTCTTATTTTAGTTAACAAGTAAACTATTTTATTTGTAATTGAGTTTTGTTTTATTTAGACTTCTTTTTTCCAGCTTTATGTATCCCAAGGAAGGAATATTCATAAAAATTATACTGGGAAGACTAAGTAATGACCAATTTAGATGTACATACCAGTTTGTCTCAGTGAGACACATCACAATGGCCTTAATCACATATTTAAAATATTGTCTGCTATCAATATTTGTAAATTTTTCATAAACATATTATTCCCACCAATTTATACTTTATAATAAGTATAGTAATGTTAATCTAAGCAGTTATATCTGTTGTTATAGATTTGTGTTATTATAAAATTCTGCTATTATCTTCCTTTGTCCCACAGAGTTAATGCTCTTCTAAAAACATTTTTTGATAGCCTCTACATTTTTTTTTTTCTGACAAGGAAAAGATAATTACTATTTTTTGGTGTACCAAAATATTATTTTAAATTTTGCTAAGTGGAAATTTTTAGAAATATACACATTTAAAATAGTTTATACAATTTGTCTGGTTGTCCTCTAACTCAATATTGGGAACCTTAAATCTTGTATCTTTCCTTGAACTGCACATATATCAGCATTATTAAGTCAGTTAATTCCAAGACAACCTGGAAAGTCACCATTCTTCAGTCTAACATCCATATATAACTTCACTAAAATACAATTGTGAGCAAATACATACTTAAGTGTTCCGATATGAAATACTAATATAGGTGTTACATTTTTTCTTTAATATATTTATTCCTTAAAACATTCATTAAGTGGTATAAAGCATTATTGGTCTTTTTATATTTAACATATTTATATTTTTATAAGTTGACTCTTAAATTATATTTTAGTGTGTTTAGAATCTGGGCGATGTAACAGGAAAGGAATTTTTTTTTTAATATTTTATTTATTTGACAGAGAGAAACACAGCCAGAGAGGGAACACAAGCAGGGGGAGTGAGAGAAGGAGAAGCAGGCCTCCTGCCGAGCAGGGAGTCCGATGTGGGGCTGGATCCCAGGTCTCCGGGATCATGACCTGAGCCGAAGGCAGTCGCTTAACCAACTGAGCCACCCAGGCGCCCCAAGGGAAGGAAAAATTTTAAATATATATATATTTTTAAGATATCTTTAAGATAAAAGATATCTTAAAGAGAATTGTAAGGAGGGGAGGATTATGAGCAGCTTTGAAATTCAATTCATGCTAAACTCTAAAAGTCTATAATTTTTTTTCAAAATGACTTTGCACACATAAACCAATTTGAGTAAGAGAAGGAAGAAATTTTATAGGACTGTAGAATATGTAAGAAATATAGATAGGAAGAGATAGAGAAAGAGGAAGGAAAAAAAAACAGAAAGAAAGAAGAAAAAGAAAACTGTACTACTTTATCTACTTTCTTGGCAAAGATTTTAGGAAAATAATGTTTTTTTTTTCTATTCACCTTAATTAGAACTACCTCTCATACAATTAAAATTACATATTTTATATTTATTGTAGCCTATATTGTCTATTCTGATATTTGCAAATTTAACTTACATGTTTGAAAAACATTCTTATTTGTTTTGCTTTCATTGTATTTCTGTGCTCACAAAGTCAATAAATTCTACAGCTATGGTATTATTAAAAATTAATAGCATATAATTTTTGGAAGCACCTGAATATCTCTGATATTTGTTTATCTCTTTTGAAATTAATGCAAGTTTCATTTCCTCCCCAAATGATGGTCATGGAACCCAGAGCTGGAGAAAATTATCAATATCTTATCTAAATTAAAATCTAAATTAAATCTTTTTTTTCTCTAAGATCCAACTTCTTCTTAATGAGTATTCAATTATTTTAGTGGGTTTACTGTTGCTCTGAAGACTGAGGAAACATTAAAAAAATTGAAAATAGCATTTAAAACAGTCATTTCACATCTTATCAAAGAAAAGAAATTGTAAGATGAACAGAACAGAACACAGGTAAGAATTAGAAACTCATGTACGTTGCACAACAAAGGAGACCATTAATATAATGAAAAGGTAACCAACAGAATGGGAGAGAATATTTGTAAATCATAAATCTGACAAGGTTTTATTTTATTTATTTATTTATTTATTTATTTATTTATTTATTTTTAAATTCATCAAATTGAATTTTTTTTTTAAAGATTTTATTTATTTAACAGAGAGAAACACAGCCAGAGAGGGAACACAAGCAGGGGGAGTGAGAGAGGGAGAAGCAGGCTTCCTGCCGAGCAGGGAGCCCGATGTGGGACTCAATCCCTGGTCTCCGGGATCATGACCTGAGCCAAAGGCAGTTGCTTAACCAACTGAGCCACCCAGGCACCCCCTGACAAGGTTTTAATATCCCCAAATATATAAAAAAATCATACTACTCAACAGAAATAAAAAATAAAGTTAAAAAGAATCTGATTTTAAAAATATGTAAAAGAAGAGAACAGACATTTTCCCCAAAAAAGACATACAAATAGCTAACAGATAAATGAAAAAGTGTTCAATGTCACTAATCACCAGAGAAATGCAAACCAAAACCACAGTGAAGATATCACCTCATTCCTGTTAGAGCAGCTATTATCAAAAAGACAAGAGATAATAAGTGTTCATAAGGATGTAGACAAAAGAAAAGAAAACCATTACACACTGTTGGTGAAGATGTAAATTGATGCTACCAGTATGAAAAACAGTACAGAGGTTCCTCAACAATAAAAGCTAGAACTAGTAGACCTGGAAATCCTTTTCCAGAGTATATATCCAAAGGAAATGAAAACAGGATCTTGAAAAGATATCTGCATTCCCATGCTCATTGCATCATTATTCATGATAGCCAAGATATGGAAATAGTCTATTCATCAATGGATGGATAGATAAAAAATAAATTTTCTGTATATACACATATACACAATAGAGTATTATTCTGTCATGGGAAATAAGGGCATTCTGCCCATTGTGACAACATGAATGGAACTTAAAATCATTATAATAAGTGAAATAAGTCAGAAACACAAATACTATATGGTGTTACTTATATGTGGACATATAAAAAGCCAAACTTATAGAAACAGAGACTAGAATGGTGGTTACCAGGGGTTGAGGGGTGAAGGATAAGGGGATAGTTGGTGGAAAAGTACAAACTTGCAGTTGTAAGATAAATAAGTCTTGGAGATATAATGTAGAGTTTGGTGTCTCTAACTGAACTGTGTTGTATATTCAAAAGTTGCTAAGAGAGTAATTGTAAAAGTTCTCATCACAAGAAAAATTTGTGATATGTGAGGAGATGGATGTTAACTAAGCTTATGGTAGTGGTCATTTCACAATGTATACATATGTAGACTCATGTCATACACCTTAAACTAATATAATGTTATTTGTCAATTATATCTCAATTAAAATAAGGCATAATAAAAAAGGCATGATAATTCATGAAGTTTTGAACTTCAATTGGTGTTAAAGATTAGAAGTCTATACATTTCTTTTTTTCAAAATGACTTTGCATCCATAACCCAATTTGAGAAAGAGAAGGGACTTTATAGAGCTATAGAAGAAAGAGGGTGAGAAAAATATGTGTGTTTTCTGGTGAGTAAAGTTGTCATTTAAATATTCTTAGAATTGTGAATTGAAGCAATCCAGCATTGTTTGATACCAGATTAATTATTTAATGCATGGTTCTAAATGCTCTCCTTTAATCATGTGACACTTAACTGTAACATGACCAGAAATATATTGTCTTTGGAAGAAAAAAAAATGAAGTTCAGCATATATTTTTTTTTTTCTTTCTTTTTTTTGACTGGCACTTAGTACTTAATAGGGAATCATTTACCACCTTTTGAAAATTGGTTTTAAATATTTGAGTAGTGTCAGACACTTCCTTTCTTCCAAATTTATCCCTAAGACTAAAAGTTTCCCCCTGTATATTTTATCTTTGTATACAGCCATATTTCTGTATATATTTCTGTATGAGAATGTACACATGTCAATAATACACTGTGAAGCCTATGACAGTGCAATTAGAAGTTATGATAAGGTTTTAAACGGATTTTTTCTTTCCAACTAGTTTAATTAACAGCTTTAATACTTTCTACTACCTTCAGAATAAGACTAGATATTAGATACAGATAGATATAGATAGATATGAAATAAAGTTACCTATCTTCCATCCACTCCTTTACAAATTACTGTGAGAAAGAAATAAGTCTCCAGATTATAAAAACAAAACAAATTAAAACAAACATATCTTTTTATCAGTATCCTTTTAACAAAAATGAGATTATAAACATAACAGTTTCTTAAGTAAATCTAACACTTTACATAACATAAAATGACAAGGAAAAGGGAAACACATTTTAGTGTTATAAAATTTTTCAATATCCATTATCAAGTGATGTATATTTTCATGACTCCAACATCAAGATCCTTTGGTTGCATAATATTCTTGATTATTATTCAATGCAGGATATTCTTATTATTAAAAATCATAGAAAATATGCAAACACTTAAGAATAAATGTAAGTTTACCTTTTCAACTATTCATACAGAAAAAAAAATCAGAACACATATAACATTTCAAATTTTAGAATCTTCTTGTAGACACTCTGTGTATTTGGAGATTGCATTTTATGATGCAGCTAGTTAGAAATGGATAGCTACATTTTCAACAGCTGTATCAGTATGGAGAATAGCTGGTGATAAAAGGACTTCTTGGCAAGCCACTTCTATTAAATGAAGAAAGCAATGTGCTTGGCATCTATACTTTAAGTAATTGTAAGAAAACATTACTTAGCCAGCTGTGGATTCTACTATTTCAAGACCAAGATTACAAGCCATTAATCAATTTATAGACATAAATACACTATTGTTCAAAAATAAATAAGTATTTAAACACACTGGAATCAATAAATATAATTAAAACAATAGTTTACTACATTCATTTATTTGTCTTCCAGCTGTTTGGTGAAATTACTGAAGCATGGAGCCAAACAGCTAATACCATATTTAGTTTTGTTTATAGAAATAATGAGAGTGTGTTAATGACAAAGTACAAAAATACATAATGGAAATTAATGTACTGTGAAATCAAATTTTGTTTGAAAATCAAGAATACAGTAAAAGCTTGTCTTTAAATGAATGTTGCACAATGTACATTTATCAATTATTAAATCAATTTTATTTAAGTGCATCTGCAAATTATACCCCATGAAAAATGACAGCAATGTGCTCAAGACAGACACAGTCTATTGCATGGAAGTAAATTAATTTTAAACCGTATTCAAGTTATCATGTAATCATAGAAAACGAGTTTAAAAATATCTTCATATACTATATTACTTTTAGTGTTTATATCCATTTATCATTTAATCTCATTCTAGTATAGTTACTTATGCATAATAATTATTTCCTAAAAGTTTTATTTTGATTCAAATAAAAATAAATCCTGACTATCTCATATATAGTATGTACATTATAGATATACATAGTACAAACACATGCAGAGAAACTGGGGCACATAATATCAATGATTGATTGCAAGTTGGTGCAGCCGCTGGAAAACAGTGTGGAGGTTCCTCAAAAAGTTAAAAATAGAGCTACTCTATGACCCCGAAATTGCACCACTGGGTATTTACCCCAAAGATACAGACGTAGTGAAAAGAAGGACCATATGTATCCCAATGTTCATTGTAGCAATGGCCACACTTGGCAAACTGTGGAAAGAGCCAAGATTCCCTTCAACAAATGAATTGATAAAAATATGGTCCATATATACAATGGATATTACACCTCCATCAGAAAGGATGAATACCCAGCTTTTGTAGCAACATGGACTGGACTGGAGATTATCCTGAGTGAAATAAACCAAGTGGAGAAAGTCAAATATCATGTGGTTTCACTTACTTGTGGAGTATAAGAAGTAATATGGAGGACAGCAGGAGAAGGAAAGGAAATGTGAACTGGGGTAAATCAGGGAGGGAGATGAAACATGAGAGACTTTGGATTCAAAAACAAACTGAGGGTCTTGGAAGAGAGGGGGGCGGGAGGATAGGTGAGCCCAGTGGTGGGTATTGAGGGCACATATTGCATGGAGCACTGGGTGTGGAGCATAACAATGAATCTTAGAACACTGAAAAAATAAAATAATGTAATAAAAATAAAATTAAATAAAAAAGAAACTGCAAAAAAAGAAAAAAAAAAAGAATTAGCCAGCCTCTACCATTCCATAAATCTATACTTGAACTTTCAACACATGTTCACGTTAATCCCGTTGAATATATTTTCTGAGTCTGGAAGGTGTTAAGAGTTAACAGATTAACAGCTTAGTTGAAAAAGGGTATTAGGGAGAATTAAGGTTTTTTTTATTTTTAATTTTTTTTAGTGACTGTAAAATATACATTGTTTTATAGGAACCATTACATAATAGGTAAAAATTATGAGAATAAAAAGAATAGAAAAAAGTTGTTATTTAAATGAAAGTTTATGAATGAAAAGGAAATGCATTTTTCATTTTGTGAAATCCATCTACATTGACAAAATAACCTGTGTTCCTTTGGTAACTATTAACTGCTATTTTTATTGCTTAATTGCTTTCTAAAATTCCAAACTGATTTTTGTCATTTTGCAATAGAGTGCTATGAAAGTACTTTTCAGTATACTTGATAGAAATGAGTATCATTAGAATATTAATGTCACATGAACATTTCAATATGAAGACAAATTAAAATTAGAGCTGAAATATTTTTTGTGCATTAGTCAATCATTTTTGTATCTCTTCTTTACTGTTATTGTTGCTATCATATAAAAGCATTATCTTAATTTTGCTTATAATATTCTAAAATAAATGATTGGTGAGAGGACTTTTATTATATTGACACCTCTGACGGTAAGTCTAAGCATCAGTTACAAGACATGACCAAAGCCAGGGTGCTCCCTAGTTGAATTTTTCCCTGCTAGCAAGAATTTGTCTGTCCTCCTTCCTTCTCCAAAATATGGGTCCAACTCTTGGAACTGGTGTTGGGGTGGAAAATTGCTCTGCAAAGATTCAAATTAGAGAATTGAATATACCATTACTTGATCTTTAGAGTTTCAAAATAAACAGCAAAAGACAGCAACACCTTTCTCTTACTTGCTTTTTGAGAACTTTTTCAGGGACACTGGAAACTTGAAAGCCTGAGAGAGACAAAGAGGGAAAAGAAGGCAAGAAGGTACTCCTACATGGTACCCCTAGGTTGGTAACTATACTCAGATTTTCTTTGCCCAATTTTCTAGTTCCCACACTCCTTCTAAGGTTAATTTGGATTTGGGTTCTTCCCAGCAGATTCCTATCATGTTGACCTGTAGGTGACATCCCAGCAGCCCAGCAGCTGCCCTTCTACAACGTGTTCATGAGTCCTATTACTAGACCTACCATCCTGATTGCATTTACTTGTTTATCCCCAAGCAGTCTTTCATTCAGACATCTCATTTGAGTTCCCAGCAATGAGAACTGGATGGAAATTACTGTAAGAACTCAATATATATCTACTGGTTGAATTGATGAACCAATGAATTTCTTTTGACCCCAAAGAACAGATGGAGGAGCCCTAAAAGAAGGTCAAAGAAAAAGAAAGTCCAAAGGAAAACACTGAACATAAAAAAACTAATTGAATTAACCATTTCATGCAGACTAGAGCCATTATAAGTTTAAAAACATTATTGAAGATTAATTCTTTCTTAGTGTAGTATTGTATTCTAAAAGCTATACCACTGTGTTGGTAGTTTTCAACACCATCTCAAGCAGATTAGTTTAATTAAATCTTATAATTTTTCAGTGTTTCAAATTTGATTATGATAAAAACATATCTGCAATAAGAACTGTAAGATCAATTGCCTGGGGAGAGAGTGCCTGGGTGGCTCAGCCGGATAAGCGATGGCCTTTGGTTCAGATCATGATCCCAGGGTCTTGGGATAGAGCCCCACATTGGGCTTCTTGCTTAGCAGGGAGCCTCCTTCTCACTCTCCCTCTGCTGCTCTCCCTGCCTCTGCTCTCCTACTCTCTCTCTCTGTCAAATAGGTAAATAAAATCTGAAAACAAACAAACAAAAAGACCAGTTCACTAGGATTTCATAGTATAGAGCCCCACATGGGGGGGGGCCTGCTCAGGGGGAAGCCTGCTTCCTCCTTGCTCTCTGCCTGACTCTCTGCTTACTTGTGATCTCTCTCTCTGTCAAATAAATAAATAAAATCGTTGTTTTTTTTTTTAAAGATTTTGTTTATTTGACAGAGAGAAACCCAGCAAGAGAGGGAACACAAGCAGGGGGAGTGAGAGAGGGAGAAGCAGGCTTCCCGCCAAGCAGGGAGCCCAATGTGGGGCTCGATCCCGGGTCTCCGGGATCATGACCTGAGTCGAAGGCAGTTGCTCAACCAACTGAGCCACCCAGGCGCCCCTAAATAAATAAAATCTTAAAAAAAAAGAAGATAATATTGCAGGTGGATGAGCTTGCTCTTGCTGCAAGTGTGTGTGACATCTTCTGAGGACACAGGATATCTTAACATTCAAGATGAATATGTCCTTGACTCAACATTTAGTTACAGAAAGGAGAAGAGAAAGGGGAAAAGAAAAAAAGTGTTATTATGACAATAAGAAAAAAGAAAGATTTGTAATTCATCAGTAAAATGATTACATTTAAAGGAGACCAGTGACCTACATTCAGTTAGACTGAAAAAAACAAGACTATCTTCATAATAGAACACATTAAATCCAGATAAAAGATGAAGCTTTAAGAACCAAACTGACATTATTCTATAAAAAAAAATTCATATTGAACATATACTTTTTTCTTATAAGGGCAAATATAGTTTTAAATATGGTTTAAAATATATAAAATTATATAACAAAACTATACACAGACAAAATTTATAAATTTGGTAGACATTTTGAACTTTACTTAAAAATGTACACATGCTCACCTATTATAGTTAATTTATCTCACCTCTGAATTCTCTGTGACACATTTTCTTGTAATTGCCTTTTGGCATACGTCATACATTATATGAAATATAATCATATGGGAGGCACACATTAGATAACCACTCCCTTATGTTTGGAGTTTAACCTACATTTTTAACACAATACAAATATATATTGTGGATGGTCTTCTCTCATACTATAAGTAAACCACATTTTAATTTCATATTTATATGAATAAACCAATATATGATAAAGATGTGATTGAAAATTGAAAATACCTAAAATTTGAAGTAACTTGTTCTTGTTATTACTTTTGAGAAATTATCATACATTAAACACATAATCTATGATTACTTCCACTTTAATCATATAAGATTATACAGATTATAAACATAAAAATATTAGAAAATATATACAAAACAAGTATCAAAAATGCTTTGTCTTTTTCTCTCTTCTATCACTTTAATCTGTCCTTTACTGGATCCTTCCCAGAATTTATACATGTTTATTATCCCTCAATTAAGCAAGAAGAAACAGAAGCAGGAAATTCAACCTCTCAACCCTATGTCCTCTTCATATACTCCCTGATCTTTCTCTTTCCTTTAAGTTAAATTTATTGAAAAAATATATTTATAATCAATCCAAGTAAACAACTTTTCAACCCTTACTTTGCTTTAATAACTACTTTATAAAAACCTTGATGCTTGTCATTTAAAAATACAGAGACACATATATATATAGCTTCCATCTAGAGGGAAAACAAAAGAGAGTAAATACAGTAAATATTTACATACTATAATTGTTAGTAGCAATTGCAATGGAGGATAAGGAGTTGGGTGCCTTTGAGGGCAGTTTGAAATTTTCAATAAGGAGTCACAATAGGCTTTGCAAAGATGGAACATTTGAATAAATATTTTAAGGAGATGAGATATTTAGTTTGTGAATCATTCTTGGGAAGAACATTCTAGGTAGATAATCCCTTGCACAAAGGTTGAAAACATGATTTAGTTTACAGACTTAAGCATAACAAAAGAGTCCAGAGTGCTTAGGATGAAATGGATCATGAAACAAGAAAAAAAATAATAATAAGCAAGGGAAATGCAGAATAAGATAATGTAGGCCTTTTTGAGCCTGGTAGAGTCTTTACCTTTCACTTTGAATGAAACAGGAGCTCTTGAAATGTTTTGAGCAAAGAAGTTACATGATCTAATTGTGTCTGTGACTGATGAAGGTGAGTTTTTAATTGTATGGTAGAATAAAAAAAGCCAGCAAGAAGGCTTTAGGTGATCACATCTACAGATATGTTTGCCAGAAACATGACAGTAGCTGTGAGGAAATGGGAAGTGGTCAAATTTTGGAATTATTTTGAAGGTAGAACAAATAGAATTTAAGGATTGATAGGGTGTTATAAATGAGAAAGAAAAAGGAGAATCAGGAATGTCTCCAAAACTTTTTCTCTAAACAATTATTAGGAAAAAAGTTTCTACCAGCCAAATTGAGGGAAACTGTGGTAAAATAGATTTAGGGTGAAAGATGATGAGTTCATTATTGAATATGTTAATTTGGAGATGTAAAACAGGAAGTTGAAATTACATGTGTAAAATTTTGGAGTAGTATTAGACTTAGAGATTGCTAGACACCTGCTAATAGGAATGTAAATATTATTTAACAATAAGATTCCCATAACATTAATTATTTCTAATTTCTTCCTTCCAAGTAGTTCTCAGCCTATTAAGATCATTCTATCCTTATCAAACCCACATCTCATTTAAGTCATTAGTATTTTCTTGGCTTCAATTTTCAAAGGTCAGTATCTCTTCCTAATCTTATTTAACATCTAGGCAGCAGTCCCATAGCTGAACACATTGTCTTTTTTCAAACCTTCTCGTTTTCTTATTGGCAACAAACTCTCCAGTGTTCTCTTCTACCTCCCAGAATGCTCATTCCCATGCCCATTCTCATTAAGATCCTGCACAATCCTGTACAATATCTTAATGTGTTATCATCACCTACCTATTGGGCTTTCCCATGAAACTATCCAGGCACTTTTTTCTTCTCACTTGATATAGTCTTCTCAGGTGATTTTATTAGTCTGGATTCTTGATTGTAAACAACAAAAACGGAGTTTGATTATCATAAGCAAACAATGACTATATTGGACTCAAAGAAGAATAGGAGGCCAAAGAAGATGGAGGGCTCGCAGAGGGAAGCAACTCTTATTTACAGTGCTGTTTCTCTGTACTCTCTGTTTCCTTCCATTTTATTCCAGCAATATTGTTTCATCTTATTCCACTAATATTCCATATTATTCTATCTGTATTCCCTCTGGGATCCCTCATTCAAGATTCAAAAATCTGTAAGCGTGTGACTCACCAGACTTATGTTATATGTAGCTTAGATTTAGCTTAAAAAACTTTGAAGGCATATTATTACTTTTAAGAATATCTTCAAGGTGTCAAAACAATTGGACAGGTTTCTCATTTGCTCATTTGCTGTCCTTTGCTTAACTAATCACTTTCTATCTTTTGTCTACCTCACTGCTTCTCTGTTTTTTACTCCAGTCATTTTGAACCTCTTTCAGCTCTTGAGGTAACACACATTGATATTAGGCATATGCTTGTTACACATCATATGGCTAAATTGTAATTAACCCCTTCTGTTTTAATGCTATTTTTGTGCGTGTGGAAAGAAATCCTGGTTGCTGTCCTTCCCCTCCTCTAGGTAGTTGTCTTTACACTGGATTTTCATGAAAATGTTAATTTTTCCATATGAGAATACTTGATAAAGCTTACTTATATTCTAATTGTTTATTTTTGTATCTAAATTCTTGAAGGTTAGACCTTGCTTATTGTACTTATCATTATATTCCCATAAGAATACTACAGTAGATGTTAAATATTTATTAGATAAGGACAGTTTGGAAAGACTATCTTACTCTGTGAAATTTTGTACTCTTATTTTCAGAATAGATGTATCTATGTTTTTAATTATATAACTAACGCATCTGTTTATGAACCTTTTGTTTTTCAAGAATAACCATCATATTATAATGTGATGACCCAATTAACTTGCCTATTTGAACCAGAGAATGCATTAATATAGTGATAAGTATTCTGTTCTACTGGACATGCTCATTTTTAAAATATACTAAACTGGAAGGTTTTTTGTTTGTTTTGTTTTGTTTTGTTTTGCTTTGTTTTGTTTTAGGTTTAAGAAAAGTCAATTCATTGCACAATTTTCTCAATAATAATAATAATAGCAAATTCCTTTTTTTTAAGTTTTTTTTTTTTTTTTTTTTTTTTGACAGAGAGAAACACAGCCAGAGAGGGAACATAAGCAGCAGAAGTGAGAGAGGGAGAAGCAGGCTTCCCACTGACCAGGCAGCCTGATTTGGGGCTCGATCCCAGGACTCTGGGATCATGACCTGAGCTGAAGGGAGCGGCTTAACCACTGAGCCACCCAGGCACCCCTATAGCAAGTTCTTGATGAGGTCTATGTACCAGGAAACATTCTAGTCACTTTAGATTAATTAAATAATGTATTACTCACATAAATTTATGAAATAGAAATTAAAGTATTCCCATTTGACAGCTGAAAAAAAAACCTGAGGTGCAAGGGAGATAATTTTATGACTCACCAAGTCACATATTTAGTATGTGTCAGGGTTGATATTTGAAAAAAATGGTCTAGTTCCATGCTTCCTGGTCATGACCCACTGTAGGTTATTAAACAGGTAGGTAATAGAAATAACTGAGATGAAAAGCAAAGGATAAGCTTTATAAAACTGGGTCAGAATTGCATCTTGGCCTGAGACAGAGAGGTGACCTGCTATAGAATTGGGACCAACTCGTCATTAAGAACCAAAATGAGCATCAGGATGGTCATGGATCCCTGTAGGCTCTCTCTCTTTCCCATGTTACTTGTGGAAAAGTACAAACTACCCTACTGGGTCAGAGAGAAAAAAGAAAGAATTATTAACTATCTTAAGTTAAAAAAAAAAAAAGCACTCCAGGGATGATTTATATTGTCCAATTCACTGTCAGATGTCTGGACTAGATTGGCCAATGACTAAAGCTAGTATAACATTTAAAACTTCTAATAAGTTGTGTGGTGCCTGGGTGGCTTTGTTGGTTAAGTGACTGCCTTTGACTCAGATAATGATCCTGGAGTCCCAGGATCAAGCCCTGCATCTAGGCCCGCATCGAGGCCCGCATCGAGTCCTGCATTGGGCTCCCTGACTAGCAGGAAGCCTGCTTCTCCCTCTCTCACTCCCCCTGCTTGTGTTCCCTCTCTGGCTGTGTTTCTCTCTGTTAAATAAATAAAATCTAAAAAAAACCAAAAAACAAAACAAAAAAAAACTTCTAATAAGTTGATCAATTCCACTTTGGTATAACATTCTTGTCTCTTGTGAAAGTGACAAAGTTATGAACACTTTGTTTTTCAAGTTTTTATTTTAATTCTAGTTACTTAACATGCTCTGCAGTATTAGTTTCAGGTGTAGTATTTAGTGATTCCTCACTTGCATACAACACACAGTGCTCATCAGTACAGTGCCCTCTTTAACCTATCTAGCCCATCTCCCTCTCTTCTAGCAACCCCAGTTTGTTCTCTATAGTTAAGAGTCTGTTTCCTGGCTTGCCTCTACTTTTTTCCCCATATGTTCATCTGGTTTTTTTTTTTCTTTTCTTTAAATCCATTTTATTTCTCAAATTCCACATATGAGTGAAATCATATGGTATTGTTCTTGCTCTGACTGACATATTTCTCCTATAATACTCTCTAGCTCCATCCACATCATTACAAATGAAAAGATTTCATTCTTTCTTATAGCTGAATAATGTTGTTATATGTATACAGATGTATACATCTTCTTTATCCATTCATCAGTCAATGGACATTGGAGATCTTTCCATAATGTAGCTATTGTTGATAATGCTGCTATAAATGTTAGAGTGCATGTAATCCTTCAAATTAGTATTTTTGGACCTTTGAGTAAATACCTAATAGTGCAATTACTGAATCATAGGGCAGTTCTATTTTTAACCTTTGGAGGAACCTCCATATTGTTTTCCAGAGTAGCTGCATCAGTTTGTATGCCCAACAGTGTAAGAGGATTCCCCTTTCTTCGCATCCTTACAAATACCTGTTGTTTCCTGTGTTGTTAAATTTAGCCATTCTGACAGATGTGAGGTGACATCTCATTGTAGTTTTGACTTCTATTTCCCTGATGAGGAGTCATGTTGACCATCTTTTTGTGTGTCTATTGGTCATCAGTATCTCTTTCCTGGAAAAATGTCTATTAATGTCTTCTGTCTATTTTTTAACCAAATTTTTGGTGTATGTGTGTGTTGAGTTTTATAACTTCTTTATATATTTTGGATACTAACCCTTTATCAGATATATAATTCGCAAATATCATTTCCCATTCCATAGGATGCCTTTTAGTTTTGTTGATTGTTTCCTTCACTGTGTGGAGAATTTTTATGTTGATGAAGACCCAATAGTTTATTTTTGCTTTTGTTTCACCTTGCCTCAGGAGACATAGTTAGTAAGAAGTTGCTATAGTGATGTAAAAAAGGCTACTGACTGTGTTCTCCTCTCAGATTTTTATGGTTACAGGTCTCACATTTAGGTCTTCCATCCACTTTGAATTTGTTTTTGTGTATAGTTTAAGAAAGTGGTCCAGTTTTATTCTTCTGCATATAGTTGTCCAATTTTCCCAACACTATTTGTTGACGAGATTGTCTTTTTACCATTGGGTACTCTTTTTCTGCTTTGTCAAAAATTAGTTACCATGTAGTTGTGGGTTCATTTCTGAGTTTTCTATTCTGTTCCATAGTAATGAACCCTTTATATTCCACTGAATTGCAAATGAACAATGCTTCCTGGCAAGTTGCTGTTTTGTGGAATATTTTAACTACATATTAGTGCTTTTGTATCTGTGAACTGGAATTATGAAGAAGATTTAAAAAAAAAGAAATTCAAATGCACAAACACCTCCATAGGGCTCCTGGTCCACAATCTCCAGCTAGAATTCTGTCTACACCTGATCCCCAGCCATAGCCAAATTGATAATGACTGTCTTAAATAGCTAAGACTGCTAATGTGGACTGATAAATAATAGAACAATAAATGATGATTGATAAAAGTGTTTCTTGTCATGAAGAGAAGTAACAGATTAAATAAAAACAAAACAAAACAAAAAACCCAGAAAACAGTTTTAATTAGTTGGATAGGAGAAGGTTTGGCACCTGTGTGAAAAATGACCCTGGCTAAACTCAAAGTGGACTAAGAAAAAGTAATGAGTCCCAGAAATTAGAATTATATGGTCTACCTAAATAGAAATTAAAATCCCAAATGTCGTTTGGATTAAGTCAGACTAGAGAGGCTGGAAGCACAAATTCAATAATAAGCTTTCATGCAAAAATGTAATTTTGATGTATACACTTAGATCCAAAATATGAAGGACAAGCATATATTTTAGCTGACCTCTGCTCTTCTTTCCTCATTGAATGTCTTTTATTAGCTGTTGTGGCCCCTTGTAATCCTGAATAAGCTATCATAATAGTTCCTTCTCAAATGTAAAATAAAAATGAATTATAAATATAATTGTAAATATATAAACCTTGTTTCTACCTACTTTTCTTTAACACTCTGAGTTTTTATTTAAGTTAAATTTAGATTTTTCAAACTCTTGGAGGAAAATCCTCCCATTCAATTAAATAGACATTCTCATCATTATCTTCCTTTGTTTTATATTTCTTTGGCCTGAAAGCAATGAAATGTTGACGTATATACTAAGTTTTTATGACTAATATCAAGACTTTTAAATCATATTCACATTATATCTGACTTGAAGCCAGGGTTTTAATCTTTATTACCTTTATATGATACAATCAGTGTTTTTCTTATCTTGTGTTTCTATCAATATATGTACATTCCAATTCTGATGGAACAAGTTTAGTTATAATTACAAATCTAATAAATCTAATGTAATGAAATACAAATTTCAATTATGAAGTTATATACAATGAGACTAATACAATACATTATTTATCCTCATTTCATTAATGCTTGGGTTGGTTCATATTAAAGTGTTCATTGCTTCTTGTGTAGATATATACAGTTCATAAAAGATGCAAAACACTGATGGCATTACTAAAAAAAAAATTAAAAAGAAGCCACAGACACAAACACTTTCATTCTTGCCATTCAGTTCAAAGGATCAGTGAGACTGCCACTTTTTCACACCATGAAACAGAGAAGAATGAGGATAACTTCCTATTGTCTCATGTCACTAAGTATCAGTTGTTTGTAAATGGGTGAATCAAAGATATATTCTTTCTTCATCAAAAGTTATTTTTGAGGTAATGAAAGAAGATAAAATATACAATTATCTCTCTTATTTTAAAAGTGTTCAAAACATTAGTATCATTAATGAATATTCCAAGAAATGAGAAGCATACCGTGTTAGTTGATCTTCTAAAATATCAGAAAAGTCTGACCCCAATCTTCCATATCACTTACCTAATAGGAAATTAAGCTCTTATTTGCCTACACCACTGTTTAGTATAAAGGTCTTTGCAGAATAAGAGCGAAAGCCCCTGTGGTCTTCCATTCATAATGGCTACTGCAGTTCTACTGTTTCTATGCTAAGAATAATCACAGACTGCCAAGCATTCTTTTGAAATGATAATCTTAATACATAACATCCAAACTCCCAGAGCATACCATAAAATCATTTCTTATCTCTCCTGAATGATTCAGGGAGTCAAGCACAAATATACATCCCATACAAAATCAACTGTCTCCTTACTCACTTGAGGGAAATTTTTGCTTCTTTCTCTTCCTAATATATCTATAATGAAATGTCAGCCTCCACCTTCCTATCCCATGTCCCACAAACATCCCATTTTTCACAGCTCTTTGGACAATCTTCTAAGATGTTTATGCTTTCTGAAACAAAAGACAGGAATCACACACACACACACAGAATATATAAAAGCTTTTCAAAATTGTTATTACCGTTACTCTCCTTGTAATAGGAAATCTCCAGTATGAGTTCTAGTATGTAAAATGTGTAAGAAAACTAATTTCTTGCTGGTATTAATGTGGCGTTAGGTTTAGTTTTCATGTGAACTTATCTTTCCTGTGAAAGTGGTATCTTTTTATTTTATAATTGTTTTTTAACTCAAGATTATGAGCAAAGCATTTAACTGATTCTGAAGAGGTGAAGAGAGTGCAAACACAATTAATTTAGCTTAGAAAAGTGTAAGCAAAAAGATTTAGAAGGTTGTGAGTAAAATGTATTTCTCTTATACTCATCTTCCTCTTATCTTAATTTTTATCTTCTTAAATATCTGCTTACTTAATACAATTATTGTGACTAGTCAAAAAAGAAAATGTTTTTGTACTCTTTATAACATGTAAAAGATTGTTTAGCATGTATTTATAAATAGCTTTTGACTTCTTATTAAGTTGTTCAAGTTTATGTTCACCATAATGTATGAATGAACTTCTAAAATGATCATATTTATGTGATGAACTAAGTGAATGCTTGCAAACACATGAAGAGGAGATCAGAGCACTGGAACACGGTAATTCAAAGCTGATGGCTTTGCTGATCTTGTTTTAAAAATATGTCTACTGTCAAAGAAAAACTAGAAGCTGCCTATTTATGGTCCCAGTAATATCATTCATTTTTTATTATTGGACTGAATTGTTCATTATGGGAATTTATGAATTTGATAAGTTTTTTTAGTATTTGTAATTTTTTAAGATTTTATTTGTATATTTGACAGAGAGAGAGATCACAGGTAGGCAGAGAGGCAGGCAGAGAGAGAGGAGGAAGCAGGCTACCTGCTGAGTAGAGAGCCTCATGCAGGCCTGGATCCCAGGACCCTGAGATCATGCCCTGAGCCAAAGGCACAAACTTAACTCACTGAGCCACCTAGGCACCAGTATTTGTAATTCTTTAAGTCTTTTTGCCCGTTAATGTGGGCAAAATAGAAAACTAATAATGACTAGGACAAGGTTACCTAAAGAGAGGGATTAAAAGTTAATAGATTAAATACATTTTTAATTGCCTATAAATTTATGCCTATAAATTTATTATATGCACACACATATGCACACACACACACCCTCCCTCAAATAAAATAGTGCATATATATAGGTAGACATACACACACATACATACACATATGTTACATATTCATTGATAAGTATGTTTTAATGGTATTCATTTCTGCCTTACAAAATTTTAGCAATCCCATTTCATATAACTATATTATTGATCTTAATTCTTTTCATAATTTTCACTTGCTTATTACTTGATAATTTTCAAGCATACTTAAATATTTTATTAAATGTACATTTGAAGTAGGTGCAACCTTTTCTCACACACAGATTTCATGTTTCCCAGGATGGAAGTTTTAACAAAAAGATCCATTTAAAATTATCTTCTTCAGGCACAGAGAAGCAATGTTCAAATGTTTATAAGCATCCACAGAGCTCACCACATGCACAATGATGTGATCATTTAGAAGTTCAGTTATGGAGAGGAAGCAGAACAGCATGTTCAATAGGTCTAATCCTAAGCGGAACTGGCACAGCCTGATATCCATCAGCAAGCTCTGTGTCTAACTCTCTGTTACAGCAGCCCTTCTGTTACTCTACATTTAAAGAGAATAGCAAATAAAGTCCATATGCATATTTAAATATTTAGGATGTTATTTTAGTAAAATTCCCCCTTACGTATTATAAATACTTAGATTTTATATGAGTCTAAAAATGATATTCTAAAAACAAATACTGCATTATTTTTGAAGCAATAAAAAATTGTGAAACTTTTGATGTCGAATTACTGTGATAAACTATTATGTAGTACCTAGGGCCAGAGTGGTTGATTTTAAGATGCCATAACATATATACATCAGCTGTATAATAAAACATGTTTTTTATTCAAAGTAGTAATAAGCATATGATGGTGGCAATATAATATACCAAAGGAACAGAAGATGCAAAGCAAATAGAGCTTTATTGCAATAGTATATACATACTTATAAATTTGCATACAGATTTAAAATTTACTCTTTTTTTTTTTTTTTAAATTTACTCTTTAATGTATATAAAATATCATCGAACTCCACATTCCAGGAATATAACATGATTGACTGTAGGCATTAAATTATCTGGTTAAACATAAGGATAGAACAATTAGCTATCAGTAGAAATCAAAGGAAGACATGAGTTAACAACTCAAAATGCTACATTGAAAAATCATTATATACATGTAATAATGCTAATGTGGTTACCCTATTTTGGATTGAATTTTTAAATATTCAACCATAGAGTTTCACAAATAATGTCGTCTTTTACAGGAGCTACATCAAACCAGTTTATACTTCTTATTCTGTGAAGTATCTTAGCTACCAAAGAATAGATCACTTAGATTCCACAAAATATTCCATTTGATTTCCTTTTTGATGCAGCAGTTAGTTTATGTTATGTGATTTGGGAAACAAAGGCAAAAGAAAAATTATTAAATTTCCTACTACTTAACAGTCCATTGATAAGTCCTTGAAACAGGTAGAGTGTCTTTTCTCTAGGGACTCAACTGCATTGATGTTAATATTTAGCTAAGGGCAAAAAACAATCTTAGCATGACCCTCCAGGATGCTGTAAGTCAGTCTACTTTAACAGATAAAAATTCCTTTGGAAAATTCCTTTATCTCTACTCTCCAAGTTACATGTTGGCAATCATCCTATAAGCATGTGACCCACTGCTATATATCTGAAGGCTCTCATGACTGAAGTTTTATTAGACAGTAATAAATGACTTCTTCCCAATACAGCTAACTGCCTCAGGGTTCTGGAAACTTGTTTCCAAAATTCCTTAGAGACTTACACTATCCCTAATCCTTTCTCAACTTGAAAGTATATAGTGGGCCACTCCTTGTGATCCCAGTGCAGCTCTTTTTGCCTATGGGTCCTGTCCCTGTTCTTTTCTTTTTTTTTCTTTTTTTTTAAGATTTTATTTATTTATTTGACAGAGAAAAACACAGCTAGAGAGGGAACACAAGCAGGGTGAAAGAGAGGGAGAAGCAGGCTCCTCGCCAAGCAGGGAGCCTGATGCAGGGATGGATCGCAGGAGTCCGGGATCATGACCTGAGCTGAAGGCAGATCCTTAATGACTGAGCTACCCAGGCACCCCACCTGTCCCTGTTATTTAATAAAATTACCTTTTTGCATCAAAGACATTTCAAGAATTCTTTCTCAGTGATTGGCTTTGAAAACTGACATCTTTCCTACATCATTATGTATTTTAAAAATCCTTTATATTCTAGTCTCACTGTACTGATAGATTGGTCAATAGGTTTAACAAGTTCTAAGAACATAAGGTGTGGCAAATGTAAAGAAATTTGTTACCACAAATATTCTAACATGTTGTCTTAAAAGAGGGACTTCCACTGTAAGTGGAATACAGATTGTTCACATTTTTAGGGAAAATAGATTAGCTTGTATGCAACAATCTCAATGCTAGAAATTATCCACCACGATGTTTGAAAAAGTACACCATATATATATATATATATATATATATATATATATATATATATATGCAAGAAGTTATTCATTGTATTATTTGTACTAGAGTGAAGGTAGGACTAAACCAACAAATGTTCATTAATAGAGAATTGGTTGTCAAACTTTTTACATTCATACAAAAATTACTCTGGAAATGTTAAAAATAATGAGGTAGAACAAATTTAGAGTTTGTTTAGGCATGGAAACCATCTTATAAACACAATATAAGTGGATAAAATATCTTTTTCTAGATAAATAGGCAAGAAAACATTTTATATAATATGGGGGGGGAAGTACTAGTGTAGTTAAAAAGCTATTGGGTGTGGGCACTGGGTGGGTCAGTGGGTTAAGCCTCTGCCTTTGGCTCAGGCCATGATCTCAGGGTCCTGGGATCAAAGACCACACAGGGCTCTCTTCCCAGGGGGAGCCTGCTTCCTCTTCTCTCTCTGACTGCCTCTCTGCCTGCTTGTGATCTTTCTCTCTCTCTGTCAAATAAATAAAAAAAATATATTTTTAAAAACAGCTGTTGGATGACATTCATTTTCATGTCATACTTTGTAGATTGGTTGACCTCCCCTACCTTCCCATGTATTCAATCTAATATGATTTATTTTTAATTTCCACAGTGATTATCAAGGATAATGAGCCATTTTAATATTCTCCTTCATATTATTATTTTTTAAATAATATTATGCTTAGAAATTAACAAATAAGATGCCAATCTAAAGCACAGGTTTATTTTATATAAAAGAAAAAAATCACTATAAAACTAATTTGCCTCTTATGGGATTTTTAATTCAGCTCTAGAAGTTTGAAAACTTGAATCTCCTATTTCTTCATATATCCATATTCAAAAACCTTACAGAATAAGAAAAATTTATTTGCTTAACATTTCTATTGTCTATGGAAAAAATGATTATGAATATTGAAAAAGTCACTACCTTGTAGAACTACAATAATTTCACACATTAGAACAATAAAAATAACAATTTTTACATGTTGATTATCATTTTAATTCATGAATATCATCATTTGCATAAGTCTTACAGAGTCCTGAATTCAGACTTTTGCTTTACTAATTAAGTACTTTTTAACATTTAAGAAAGAAAATGAGGCTATTTTTGCAATTGGTGACACATATTAACGTCATTATGCAAAACTGAACTTTTTGTACAACTATATTTTTATGACTTTCAGTAATTTCTAACGGTAGCTGTAACATACTGTTAAGTTATTTTGTTGCAATTTTGAATTGGTAACAACTAATACAAATTATTTTTTATTTCAAAAATATATTTTAAATAAATAAATATTAATGAAATTTCATATGTACTTGATTAAATAAAACAGGATAAGCTATGATCATTTATCCAAACTGCCAACATCTAACTCTCAATTATTTGAGAATAATTAAATTATTCCCATGAAAGATGACATGATCTAGGATTTTGTCATAATTATAAGCTAAAAACACAGTTGTTTAGTTTTCAGGGATGTTATCATAAGACACAACACACCTCGATCAGAGATAAGTAACTTCATTGTTCACAGCAAAAGTTGTAGCAAGAGTTTCTTGCTTGGACTGTTTCCAATCCTCAAAGACAGCACATGTGGGTTGAAATAAGTGACTGTGCACCCAGAGGGTTGCATTATAGGAAAGAAGCACTGTGAGCCTTGAGGTCACCTACTAATTTTATTGTAAACCCATTCTTTGTCTGGAAGGGAGATATTACATCAAGATTGCACACTGCAAACACTTTTAAGGAGAAATGGCCCATTTAGGGTAGTCAAGGCTTTGCATTCTCTGTTTTGTTTTGTTTTTTTTTCTTTTTTTTATGAATGCTTATAGCAACTTTATTCTTAATAACAAAACCTGGACACATACTAGACATTCTTTAACATATAAATAAACGTCACTGGTACATCCAAATCGTGGAACACCATTCAGCAGTAAATTAAAGTGTTTTTTTTTAATTTTATTAACATATAGTGTATTATTTGCTTCAGGGGTACAGGTCTGTGAATCATCAGTATTACACAATCGCTTTTCAGAGACACAAAAACCTGTATGAATCTCTGAAGAACTATATTGAGTAAAAAATAAATCCAGGGGCACTTGGGTGGCTCAGTCAGCCAAGCATCTGCTCTCTACTCAGGTCATAAAGTTGGGGTCCGAGGATTGAACCCCATGTGGGGCTCCCTGCTCAGTGGAAAGTCTGCTTCTTCCTTTGCCCCTCCCCTCACTTGTGCTTTATTTCTCTCTCAAATAAATAAATCTTTAAGAAAAAATAAATCCCAAAATATTACATACTGTATGATTCCATTTATATAACACTCTTTTTTTTTTAAGATTTTATTTATTTATTTGATAGAGAGAGAGATCACAGGCAGTGCAGAGAGGCAGGCAGAGAAAGAGAGGGAAGCATGCTCCCCACTAAGCAGAGAGCCTGATGTGGGACGCAATTCCAGGACCCTGAGATCATGACCTGAGCAGAAGGCAGAGGCTTAACCCTCTGAGTCACCCAGGCGCCCCCTATATAATACTCTTAAATGACAAAGTTATAGAAATGGTTAATGGTTGCTAGAAGTTAAAGAGAAGATAGATAAGAAGAAAGAGGTATGGCTATAAAAGGGCAACATGAGGAATCCAGCTGCTGATAGAAATGGTCTGTATCCTGACTATATCAATGTCAATATCCCACTTGTGATATTGTCCTATAGTTTTGTAAAGGTCACCTTAGGGGAAATTGAGTAAAGGGTACATGGATTTTTCTGTATCATCTTTTACAATGCATGTGAATCTATCATTATCTTAAAATAAAAAGTTTGGTTTAAAAGGCAATGTGTGTCAGGATGCCTGGGTGGCTCAGTTGGTTAGACGACTGCCTTCGGCTCGGGTCGTGATCCCGGAGACCCGGGATCGAGTCCCACATCAGGCTGTCTGCTCAGCGGGAAGCCTGCTTCTCCCCTCTCTCACTCCCCCTGCTTGTGTTCCCCCTCTGGCTGTGTTTCTCTCTGTCAAATAAATAAAAATATAAAAAATTTAAAAAAATTAAAAAAAAGGCAATGTGTGTCTTCTTTTCCAATTTTGGATAAACCCCCCAAAATAGAGGTTAATATTTTTATTCCCTTGTATATCTTTCACAAAAGAAATGGAGAAAGAGGAGAGGAGAGGAAAGAGGAGAAAAGAAAGGGACATGCAAGACTTTGCATTCTATTCTCAGCAAAATAGTAGTAACTCATAGGACCTTGGGAAGATTGTCTCATTATAATTATTAACAAGTTTTATCTAAATTAAGAATGTTTTATTATATGACCCACACAATGTATATACTGTGTCTCTGCCATAAAACATGATTGACATATGATGAATTTCAGTTTTTTGTGGGGTCTTCTGGAAGCTGTTTTAATGCATGACTATAAATAATGTATAGAGTGTAGAAAAATGTCAGTGCTATGAAACACAATTCTTTTATAAATTCATTAGGAACAAGTTAAAAAAAGTCACAAAAGGGTATCATAAACCAGTAAGTATTAGAAGTAGCATGAATAACCTAGCAAAAAGCAACTGAGAGTAACAGCAATCTTTTTTAAAAACTAAAGATAGCCAGGACCAAGGAAGGAAATGTTATGTCTAGTGATGTTAGAAGATTCACACATATCATTAACACCTAGAGTTTGGAATAAATACACAAGTCTGAAATGAAAACTACATGCCCCAAATAAAATCACCCTAGGTTCAACCGAAGAAAATTAATGACCCCCAAATTAGAAAAAAGAAAAAAGAAGTAAGAAAGAAAGAAGAAAGAAAGAAAAGAAAGAGGAAGAAAGAAAGAGGAAGAAAGAAAGAAAGAAAGAAAGAAAGAAAGAAAGAAAGAAAGAAAGAAAGAAAGAAAGAAAGAAAGAAAGAAAGAAGAGAGAGAAAGCAAGCAAGCAAAAGATCTCTGGAGTGCCTGGGTGGCTCAGTTGTTGGGCGTCTGCCTTCAGCTCAGGTTATGAACCTGGAGTCCTGGGATCTGGCCTTGAATTAGGCTCCCTGCTCTGCAGAAAGCCTGCTTTTCCCTCTCTCACTCCCCCTGCTGTGTTCCCTCTCTAGCTCTGCTTCTCTGTGTCAAATAAATAAATAAAAATCTTTAAAAAAAAGTTAGATCTCTAGTAGTGGTTTGGGTGGTTGGATGTCCACAAATGTGTTGAGAATGGAAAAAAAGACAAAATGGAGAAAGAGATAAAAATGAAGGGGTGAAAGGATATAAACAGAGATTACAGGAAACAAATATCAATTAAATACTCAGTGATCTGTTGCCCCTGATCAGGTACATGTGGTTTTTATTTCACTACTTTATGAAGAGAAGGGAATGTAAGAAACATATCTCATTCAAAATGTTACTTGCCTATAGCTGTCATTGCAACTCTCAATCTTTTATGAAAATGGTTATTAAATATTAAAAAATATAAAGTGTCACAACACTGAAATACAAGACTAACAGGAACCATAATGCCAAAGCTGTTTGATATTATCATTAAGCAAAATGCAGAAGTGCTTGATTAATATAAATTTACTGCGGGCTTACTTAGAAACAGACCTCATATAACAGTAGAAAGATCCTTTAAACTTTCCTCATATTTGCTAAATGATACAGAAATGTCTTGCTTATACCAAACTTCAACTGTTCAATCATCTCACTTTATTTTTTTAAAGATTTTATTTATTTGGCAGAGAGAGAGCTTAAGCAGAGGGAGTATCAGGCAGAGGGAGAGAGAAAAACAGGTTCCCCGCCGAGCAGGGATCCCCATGTGGGGCTCGATTCCAAGACCCTGGGATCATGACCTGAGCCGAAGGCAGATACTTAACTGACTGAGCCAGGCAGAAGCCCCATACCTCTCCTTATTTTTAAGTGCAGAGTTCATGAGGCACTCCTTGGCTATTTCATTTCCATTTTTCTATTTTCAGATAAAAACATTGGGCTTCGAGTGCAATTTAAGAAGATGCAAAAACCAGAAATTATGTTTAGGACAGGTGCCTGGTCTGAATCTAATAAAGTCAAAAACAAACAAACAAAAGAAAAACAAATAAAAATGTAACAGTAGTTATCTGCCAATGGAACTCCCTTTATTGGGAGCAATTTTCCACAGTATTTCCACACAGCTTGTGGCATTTTTTATCCTAGACTATCATTTCAGAGATGTTTTTATCATATACGGTCTTGGAAGATGAGGCGTGTCCCCTTTGGGAGAAGCAGCAGATATCTTTCCTGACCAGGATAGTAACAGGTCTTTCTGAGTCAAATGCCAGGCCTATGTGCTAGCAACCTTCTTAGAAGATGCAGAATTTGCTATCTTGCAGTTCCTTGGGTGGAACACACACACATTCACGGAAACCTATCTGGACCTCAAGCAAAGGCTACCTGCAGCTGCGAGAAATAAATTATTTTGTCTTTGACCCAGAAGTTTCCTGCGTTTTGTAAGCATTTATAAAACTGTGGCAAGCTAATTCGTTAACTTGAAAGTAGGTACATTTCAGGCCCTTTAGAGTTCTAAACACCCAGAAATCCATGAGGCCCATCTCTTCTCACCTCCTGCACTTTGTCTGTCTTGCCAGGCTCCAAAACCTTTTTATGTGTCTGAGCAGATGATCAAAAGGCAAGCATGTCATCTGCACTTGGCACCTGTTTCTCTACAAACTTAGGAGATGTAAGAACCTCTTACTGTCTAATTTGAATCCCTCTCAGTGCAAAAGAAAGAAAATGCAATGTACTCTGTAATGCCTGCCCCATCTGTAACACTTGGGCCCATGTTTGAGAGCTGGGAGAAGAGGATGTAAATATCCCTTGTGATGGGAGGGATTTACATAGAAAGCAATCCTGGCTTTCTGCTAGATGTCAGCTCTGCTTCCAGGATGAATACTATACCCTCCCATCACTTCCACCCTATCCCGTAGTCAGGGGTCTTAGGCATTCCTGGACAGCCCTAGCATTGGAATCCCTTTCCCAACTTGAACTCAGTGTCTCGGTTTGGGGACCTTAGGATAAGACAATGCATGTCTGATGTAAGCATTGCCCTTCCTTCAGGGATCTCCTTTTGAAAACTGAGAAAAGAAACAGTGCAGTTCAGAGTGGGGCTTGACACTCCTTTGACACTATGAAAATGGGGAGAGAAGAAATGTGTCAAATCTCCAAGAGAGGATTTCTTAATTCCAAATGTCACCTGCACACACAGGTTGGACCTATCTTCCTTTGAATCTGTTTTACCAATGAGCTCAGGATGGACACTTCACAGTGGACAAGAAATGAGGCATAGCTGAGCTTTGGAGTGAAGCTTCAAGAGGCTAGAGAGAAGTGGATACATTGTTGCCACTTTTCCAGTCCCCTTTAGGTCTTCCTGAGTTCAGGAGAAATAGCTCTTAAGTCCATAAACAGTTTTGGACAGAAGAATAGAGTGTATGACTCACCTTCAATTACCTAGGAGTGTCCTAGAAATTATTTTAATTGTAAAAATAATGATTTTAAAAACATTAAATATTCAATGATAAACACCTACCAGTGTTTAAGATATACAAAATGATTTGGTAATGCATTTTTTAAAAAGATTCATTTATTTATTCTAAAGAGAGAGAGACAGCACACGTGAGCTGGGGTAGGAAGACAGGGAGAGAGAGGAGTGAACTCCATGTTGAGTGGGGAGGCACATGTGGGGCTCAATCTCAGGACCCTGAAATCACGACCTGAGCAGTAATCAA